>CM060653.1:252500-622500 GCA_030686955.1 Odontamblyopus rebecca | reverse complement strand
AAAAACACCAGGATTATGTAAACATGAGGCTCGGTGCATCTGTTACAGAGAGAGGGGGGACAATTCTCCAGTGTAATGTCAATTGGAAACAGAGCCGATGGACTTGGAAGCACCTGCATGAACACTTCCTGTATGAAACGTGACGACTATTGGGTTTTCTATGTCCATTTATTTATATATACAGTCTATAATCAGTATGTATGAAGTACTTTCTTTCTCTACAGAAAGTTAGATGCATGATCCTTTAGTAACCTATAATGCAGAGGCTGGACTGGTCTGTGGAGGAGCTGGTCCTGGAGAGGAGGAACATCTTTAAAGTGTAAATTGATTAGACTTGGCTGAGCTGGATCTGTGCCTCCTCCCTGTCTGCTGTGTGTGGGTTGCCTATAGGAGCAGATCATATGCACATATCTAGAGACTAAAGCCTTTCAAGCGCAACGTGCAGCCTGAAATTGTTTAGGACATTTACATATGGGTCCCTACTCTCTCCCTACAATTTACTCTCGGCAAAAGTGGGCACGTTTTTCAAGTGCAAATGGTTTCAAATGGCTCTTGCTGTTGTCGCTGGGTTAAAAAGCAACACAGTGCCCCAAATGTAATAATTCCACAAATGAGTGTTAGATGTAATATTTATGTTGGATCAATATAAGAGGTTGGCTGGTGAAATAAAGGGATGCATAATAAAAAAGCTGGAGTAGCCAAGAAAAACGATGTAATAAAGGGCTTGTTGTCTCTCTCCTCTTTCAAGGAGGATCCAGTGTGAGGTACAAGAGGATATAGGAAGCATTTGTTATTGTTCCACTGTCGTTCAATTTGGTATCGAGATTATACGTTGCCATAATGTCATTGAGCAAGGCACTTCAAGATGAATTAAGAAACCATAAAACATCAAATATATAATCACCGATATATTTATGACGTAAAAAAAATCACTGTAAATCTTCAATTGTTTATAAAACTTGGGTTTGGCTCTATTGGATTTTCAGTCGGGTTTATTTAGGCGACATTTATAGTTCTTCTGCCTCTTTACGTCATATTTAAAGAGTCGTTCGGCCTAATGGGATTTTTGTACAATATTTTAGCCAGTAAAGAAAGTGCTGTAAGTAAACTACCGCTGTTAGCCTTTAGCGGTAAATGCGTGTGCGCCGCGGTAATTAATGATCTGCTAAATGCGGATAATTCACACCTCTGTTCATAGCTCATTTCCATATCAGTGTGTGTCCAGTAACATATATACGGCCACTATAGTCACTTTACAGTCGCTAACAGAAAACAGCCTGTTTATGTGTGCGAGCTACAGCAGCTAATCGCTAACCAATGAGAAAGAACCAAAACGAGCTTCAAACCGACACATTTCAACACTCAGCCTCAACTCCAGGAATGTTTTTGAGGCGGTAATAACATTATAACATGGCTTAACGTTCACAATAATCAATTCTGTGTAATGTAAGACCTTTGAGCATATACAATTATTTTTTTATTATTTTATCTTGTAAAACTTCTGTGGGTCTAGGGGTGACTAAACAACTTAGGTAAAAATCTGGTAATTTATGGAATTCATGTCATGTTTAAGAGCTCCGTAGTGAGTGGAAAACGGTTGGACAATGATCATCCTCACAGGGCATTTATAGGAAAGTAAAAACTGAACTGAACAAAAAGTTATCGAAACAAAAGCAGAAAGGAAACTATTCAGAAAGACACTTTTACTTCACCTTTTCTTAATGTGTTTTGTTACAGCACCTGCTTCACACAGACCTGGAGGCTCCAACATCAATCTTACATCAGTCGTATTCTGGACAGATCCCCCACCTGCTTTTGGTAAAAATTTTAATAATTCTCACAATAATTTACTGCCAAAGTTGGATAGTGGTTTGAATTTCTTTACAAGTTACCCTTAAGCGCCAGGATATAAAATTCACTATTTGAGCTTTTAGCTGTTAGTACTTGAATTATTGTCCTGTGTATTCAGAGTTACTGTTTCCCCCTTTTATTGTCCAATCCTCTCTGCTCAAATTGCATCTAAATTGGCAGAGTAAGTGTAGCATTAACAGGCATAGTCTTTTAGCTTAGACACATTATTTGAATATATATGTCAGCAAAATCAGCAGAGACCAGCCTAGCGCCATCTGCTGTCTCTTTGTGTAACTACATTTTGTGACAGTCAAAACTGCAGATTTTCTCTCACACATAAATGCACCAAATGGAATCTAAAAATCTTCATCAGTCTCGGTGTGGATAGAACTTCCACCTATTTTTCTAAGTTTACAGCTAAAATTGGCCTATGTTTCAAATGATGTAGTGACACCAGGCTGGGGGTGTTCTACATATAGTTGAAAATCTGTGGTGTGATTTAAAGCGGGCTGTCCATGCTCGGGCTCCATCAAACTTGACTGAAGTGGAGATGTTTTGTAAAGAAGAATGGTCAAAAATACCTTCACCCAGAATCCAGACCCTCACTGGAAGCTACAGGAAGAGTTTAGAGGCTGTTATTTCTGCAAAAGGATCTACTAAATACTGATGTCATTTTTCTGTTGGGGTGTCCAAATTTATGCACATGCCTACTTTTGTAAGTAATTATTGCACTTTCTGTAAATCCTGTGAAGTTCATTTCACTTCTCAAATATCACTGTGTTTTTCTGCTATATGAGATATTTAACTGAAATTGCTGATCCGAACAACCAATGATTTATAAAGGAAAATCTTGAAAATGATCAGGGTCCAAACTTTTTCACATGACTGTACGTCTATGATGGGATGTTAACCCTTGTATTATGTTGAAAAAAAATTACATTGATTATGTTGTGGGTCATTTTGACCCGTACTGTGTAAATCCACTCAAAACAGTCAAAAAACAGTTTAAACCAATAAGAACTTTATTTTAGAGTATATAAACATTTAGAAAAGAGACATAACAATACATTTTTCATTTCAACACTATATTTAAGAACTATTTTGTTCAGGATTTTCCCTCTGCATTTTTTTATTTAACTTGCCCCTTTTTTCACATTTTCAATGTTCAACATTTTCAATGCTCTCCACATGATGGACAGAATGTAACTGTGTGCTTTCTGCAGATGTAATTCTGGCATTTCACACAAGTGGTACTTGTTTTACTGTCCTCTCGGGAGGGACAGACTTGGCATCTTTTCCGTTTCTTTACACCTGTGTCCACTAGATTCATTGCAGATTGGTTGGATGACCTGATCTTGACCTTTTCAATGACAGCTGCCACTGCTGGGGATCGAGCTGGCCTGGCTCGCCTCTGGATTTTGGGAGTGACGAGTGCTTTGCCGAGTTCTTCTAGGAAAAGCCGACGTCGGTACAATTTGCCAGCATTCCATTGTTGGTTGATTTCAGTCCACAGGACATAGGCATTATAAGCAGACACATCCACAATGTTGTAGAAAATCACCAAGGGCCAACGGGCAGTCTTGCGCTGGCAGCTGTATGTTGCTGTGACTTTGTCCAGATTGTCAACTCCTCCTTTGGTGGAGTTGTAGTCCAGAATCATTTGTGGCTTCATGTCTTCTCTTGTGCTCAGAGATGCATCTGTGTGCATTGTACTCATTACAAGAACATTCTTGTTTCTCTTTGGGCAGTATGAAACAAGTGCTGCCTTCTCTGTGAAAACAAATATTGAGGAATGCAGAGGTCTGCCCTGCATCTTCAGAATTTCACTGGGAAGTTCTGGCTTATTTCTTCTGACTGTTCCCAACATAGTCAGCTTTTTTCTTCTGAAGTTCATCTCCAAGGCGGTAAGATGTAAAGAAGTTGTCACATGTGATGTTATGACCTTGCAACCCCTTCACTCATCTCCAGCACAACACGCATCCCCTGATTCTTCTCAGATGCTGCTCCAGGTAGCTTTCCAGTATACACTTGCATATTCCATGCATAGCTAGATTTTGCATCACAAGCTGCCCACATTTTGATTCCATACTTGGCAGGCTTGTTGGGCATGTACTGTCTGAGAAAGGACAGCGCCCCTAAATGGAACAAGGCGCTCATCTACAGTAACATGTGGACCAGGATTGTACAACAAAGGTAGAATTTCAACCCATTTATCCCATACATCTCTAATCGCAGCTAGTTTGTCGCTTTCGTCGACCAGCTCTGGTTTCACGGTTGTCAAATCGGATCACACGAGATATCATGTGAAATGTCTCCAGAGACATTGTTGCTCGAAAGATTGGCCTTCCATACTCTTCATCCCATAGACTTGCAGTTGCTTCTCCCCTTGACCGGTACATTCCGGCTAATACCAGAATTCCAATGTAAGCATGCAAGTCAATCTGATCCAGTGGCTTCCATTTCTCCTGAAATACACGCCTCCTCCAAGTTGGTCATTTCCAGTATAATCTTCTCTATTGGTGGGGATATGAAGAGCTGAAATGCTGATTTTATATCATCAACTCGTGTGACAGCAAATCTTGTAGGACCGGGAGTCATTTTGATGACATTGGAAGATGACAGTCTACCTCGGTTTTGGTGTGGTGATGTTGACCATTTTATATTACCATCTTTAGATGCCCATGTCCTCTTTGTGGATGATGATAGCTGCATTCCTTGGCTTTCAACTGATGGAGAGACAATGGCAGAGTCGTCCTCTGAATCCTCCTCATCGACGGAAAATTGACAATCTGGATCATCAATTACATTGTCCTCGGTCTCTGAAAGATCCTCTATCTCTGAAATCTCTTCCTCTGTGTCAGTATCTGAATTCAAAATCTGTGATAAAGCTTCTTCAGCTGTAAACCTTCTGGAGCTCATTTTTGGTGTGTTGGTCAAAGAGATGGCATGAGAAAAGTGACGAGAACAAGGGAGAGAAAGTTCCTCCTAGACACACACCTGGGTCTCTAGCAGTCAAAATACAATTAACTGTACATCAAAGCACAGTACTTTTTGATGTAGATTAAAAGGACATCAAAAATGTATGTTTATTTTGGATCTGCACAGCTATTTACCCACATAAAAGTGTGCGGGTCAAAATGACCCACAACATCACCTTTGTATACAAACTCTGCACAGACATTCCACTAAACATCAGTAGTGCTCAGATTTTACACACCAGTTCATGACCCTAGATGAGGAAAAGTCACAAAATTTCATGGAGAAAAAGAGAGGATAACCAATACTTTGACCAACACAAAAACCGAAATGGGTCAAATTGACCCTTAACATAATACAAGGGTTAAACAGTTACCACAGTGTCACAGTGCACACATTAACAAACACTATCAAAAAAGTGTTTGATTTTCAACATAAAAGGTGAAAAATTGCCGAACTTTTAACCACAATTTTATCCCTGAGACACTTGTGTAACAGCACAGATCACCGCTTGTAGTTCTTTACAGTTAGATTGTGTTGAATAAAAACATACTTAAATTAAAGTCTAATTTGAGCAAGAGAGCTTCAAACAGAGCAGTGCTTACAGTTAGCGTCACCCCTATAGAATTTGATATCAGATGCAAAGTATCAGTAATGAGCCGCAAAAGGAAAAGTCAAAACCAAAGTTCACTAAGGGAAATCAAAAAAGTCCCCAATATTTCCATCAAACTCACGAATGGTTTTCGGTGATATTGGCTCTTTAAAAGTGTATTTGATGCTGAAATGACTTTGGGCGGGGAAAGCTCACACGCTCTGATAATACGGCCAAGAGCATCAAAATGCATTGGTCTCAGTGGGGAGGACCGTGCAGCCAGATCTGTGCACGTCTTTTCTCTCATAACGTTACCAATGAAAAGCAGTGGACTTGACAAGATCCCCATATGTTAGAAATGATTTTTGCACGTTTTCCATGCAGAAATAAACCACATATGGAAGAGCTGTGCCCTGAGGTTCTTCTGTATAAGAGCAGTGTGGGGTTTAATACATTGGCTGTAGGGGTAAAGGAAGCTGCGATGGCGCTGCATTCATTATGGAAAACCTGTCCTGATTTTTATTGGGAAGTTAAGAATGAGTGCTTCTGTTTCCTGCATTTTACATCATATATTCATGTTTATCTTGTATTTTATATTTTTAATAGGATCAACATAAAATCATTTAACAATCAATCACATGCTCTTTAATTCATTTATGTTTGTAAAAGTACTCAGTACAGCAAAGGAGAGAGTTTTATTTATTTATTTATTTATTGTTTATTTGATAGGGACAGATACAACAAACATAGATTAGCATCTGATGCAGGTACCACAGTGTTTTAGCCAAAGGCTAATTCGCAACACCAGTCCCTGGGAGGGCTTTTAAACAGAATTCAGTAAGTAAAAATAAAATAAAATGTATTGATAATGGTTTATCAATACTGAGAATAGAAGAAATGGATAAGCTAAGATATATCACATTATACACAGGCACATAAAACACACTTGCACTGTCATTCCCCTCACAAACACACACACACATACATGCAGTTACACATGATCACACAAACACAACACAAACATACATGCAGTTACACATGATCACACAAACACACACACACATACATGCAGTTACACATGATCACACTGCTGCTGCTGAATAAACCAGGACTTAGTCTGTTTCTTAAAGGTGGAGAGTCTGGTTATAGTTTTTATATGAGCAGGTAAAGAGTTCCAAAGGTTTGCGCCTTTCACTGAAAATACAGTCTGTGCAAATGAGGTCTTACAAAAGGGAACTCTGCAGTCCCCATGTGTGGTGGGGAACTCTGCAGTCCCCATGTGTGGTGGCTCTTGTGGACCTTGTGGAGAGTCTATTAACACATCTGCTGAGAGGTTCAGGTGCAAGTCTATTCAAACATTTAAATACAAGCTTTACATTGCTAAAATTGCAAAAATTTGTAAAATTTAATATCTTATATTTGGATAAAATTAGACAGTGATGAAATCTGATTGGCTTTTTGTCTAAAATTTTATAAACACGGTTATAAAGTCGTTCGAGAGGCTTTAGAGCGGTTGGGTTGGTTTGGGACCAAACAGTGCAGTACGACAGTTGAGAAAGAATAACTGAATTAACAAAGACACAGGCACTTTCAAAAGACAAACCGTCTCTAATATATTTTAAAGCAGTTAATGCTGCTTTCATTTTTGATGATATATTTTTGACATGCTTTTTAAAATTTAATTGAGCATCTAGTGTCACACTGAGGTATTTCTCTTGTTCTACCTGTTCTATGAGTTCATTGTTCATAGTGATGTTTAGTTTGTTTTCTGATTGTGTCCTTTTTATAGAGAAACATATGGATTTAGTTTTCTTTGTGTTTAGTGTCAGGCACGATTTTTTTAGACTATCTGACACTTTCTCCAGACTTTGGGTTAATTTAGCACCGATGACAGCCGGGGTTTTGCCCGACACATAAACCACTGTGTCATCGGCGTACATCTGAAGGCCCACCTCAGGACACACTTCAGGCAGGTCATTCACATAAAGACAAAAAAGGATTGGCCCCAGGATTGTACCCTGGGGAATGCCTGTCTTAATTTCACATGAGGCAGACTTTACATTGTCAATGACCACACATTGTTCTCGACCATGCAGATAAGATTTAAACCATATAAAGGCTTTGAAAAATTAAAAGACAGTTTTGAAAGAAGAAGATTATAATTTACTGTATCGAAGGCCTTTTTTAAGTCCAGAAACACTGCACCCACCATATTACCCTTATCCAGTGGGTGAACGATATTCTCCAGGAGTGAGCAGATGGCAGATTCAGTTGAATAGTTCTGCCTAAAACCAGACTGTTGTGGGTTTAAATAGTGAAAAGTTTCTAAGTGGTCAATTAATTGTTCTGAAACAATTCTTTCCAGTATTTTAGACATTACAGGAACTAAACTTATTGGTCTATAGTTGTTGACATCTGCAGTATTCCCAGACTTAAAAATAGGCCTTACCAGTGTTTTCTTCCATATATTTGGAAATGTTCCAGTTCTAATTGATGTATTTATAATGTGGGTCAAGGGCTGGATCAGCACTTCAGCAGATCGTTTTAGAAAAGCGACATCCATATTGTATGTGTCTCTGGAAAGAGTGGTATTTAAGCCGGAAATTGCCTTTAGAACAGATGTTGAATGAACTTCAGTGATAACAAAAGAATTTTCATTTGTTTCGTCAGTTGTATTTAAATGGCTTCTGTTCATTTCATCTTCTACAAATTTGGAGGCAAGATCCTGCACTGATTGGATGAAAAAATTATTAAATGCATTAGGAACTTTGGCAGGATCCGAAATATGATCTTCTCCTATTTTTAATTCATATTTGTGTTTTTTATTAACATGAGTTTGAGTGAATTTGGTTAAATTATTCATTTGCTTCCATATTAACTTACTATTTCCACTAGCTTCAGTAAACATTTTGATATAATAGTCAGATCTTGAGTGACGCAGTTCATTCACAACTTGATTCCTCAGTTTTTTAAATAAAAGTGAATCTGTATTGTAGTTGGTTTTATAAAAGGTTTTAAGAGCAAAGTCTCTCTTTTTCATCAGCTGTCGTATTGCATCATTCGCCCAATGGAAGCTGCACTTTTCTTTGTGGTCTTTTACATTGTTTTAAATACTTGTTCAAAAGTTTTTGCATTTTAGTCATGAATAAATCACAACTGTCGTTCATTTGACTTTGTTGTATCACGTCATCCCAATCTGTATTTTTCAATTCATTTTCAAATGCAGTTTGGTCTTTTGGGGGGATCCTTAACCTCACTGTCTTCTGCTTTCTGTGCTCATTTAGACGCTTTTTGGTTAGTTTCCTGGAGATTAGGATCATGTTGTGATCTGAGAGACCACAAACCAGATTATATGTTTTTAATGCTCTGTCTGGTTTATTAGTGAAAATCAAATCCACAGCCGTCTGAGATGTTTTAGTGATACGAGTTGGGCCTTTTATAAGTTGTGTAAAGTCATGTTTTGCTGTAACTTCTTTTAGTTGTTTCCTGTCAGATTTAACCATCCAGTTTACATTAAAATCACCTAGTATTATTACTTCATTATTTGGTTTGAAACTTTTTAAAATTCTTGAAACACATTCATAAAAAAATTGTGGGCAACTTGATGGGGGTTTATACAGAACAAGAATTTTAAACTCCATTCGTGGGGATAATTTAACACTTATACACAGACTCTCAGTTGGTACAGTTTCATCTAATTGGATTTCTTTAGTATTAAAACAGTCTTTAAAATAAATCAAAACACCTCCTCCTCTACCAGTTGCTCTATCCTTTCGATAACATTTGTATCCAGGAACATCAATCATTGAAGTTGGAATTCCACTATGTGGCCACGTTTCACTAATACATAGATAGTCAAGATTTGAATGGAGAAGGAGAATCCTAATTTCATCACATTTTGGAAGAAGACTTCTGATATTTAAATGGCCTCCAAAAATGCCTTTTGGTTTTATTGTAGGGTCCCACACCACTTTGGCATGATTCACTGTCTGGAAAAATAAATGTTTCTTTTGTTTTTGTAAGACTTGGGCCTGCCTACTCTTTATATAGTCAGAATTGTATTTGTTCCGGTGTTTTTTGTTCAATTTAGACGTTTTGTTTGCAGATGTGTTGATGGATTGCATCTTACTATTCGAAGTGACTCTGGGTCTCTGCATCTGAGACAAATCTAGGTTTTCTTTTAATGTAGCCTCCATGTTCTCTCTCTTAGTGGAGTCTACGGCGGGACCAGCGTCCTCCTGGGTCCGGCAGTGATCCGAGTGGGTCAGGCACCGCGTTGGCACAATCCGCTCCTCAGAGCAGCAGGGGTGCGCATCGGGTTGTGTCGTTTTCCGGGTGTCTTTCGGTGTCAGCGACTGAGGGCTGCTAGACGCCAGCGGCAGGGACAACCCCGCTGCTTTCAAACCGCTGACAAGTCCCGGTCCTTCCGACTCCACTCGTAGTTGCGTGCATTGCAGCAGATCAGCCGCAGAAGACTCCGCTAGTTCGCTGAGCCGACCCAGCTCCATCGCCGCTGCACAGCGCCCCTCCGCCGCCTTGGCGGTCTGGATGTTCGTGAATCGGCATTTGGGCCCGGATTTAGTTGAATATCACCCGCTAAGAGGACGATCAGAGAGAGGTAGATGGTAGTACGCATACGGTCATTTTTCCTGTTATCCAGGTCAGCGCCCGTGCGTAAAATTACACGAGCTTTTCCAAACTTCAGGAAAGAATGGTAGATTGTTAATCGACCGTATCCAAAGTTGTTTAAGTGCGATGAGTCGTAATGAAGGCTACTCTGTTTGTTTGTTGGGTGTTCTCTGGAAGTCCGAAAGAGGAGAGATCCAAATATCAGCAAAAGGAGAAGCCACGCCAAGCAGGTAAGCAGGTGCTGTTCTCCGTGGCATTGTTTGTTTGAGCCAAGCGGTTGCTTCTGCTTTAGCTTCTTCTCGGTACATATGTGTAGTTTTACTTTCATGACACATTCCTGTAGGTTGTTGTTTTCGGGATTTGCCGAAATTCGTGTGGAATGCGCTGGTTTGCCAGATGTAAAAGACAAATACGAGAGGAGCACGGAGCCCAACCAACCGCGCGCCATCATGCTCGCCATCTTGACAAAGTTTATTTAGTTGAATGCGTTTCGCAGCTCATCCAACGTATTCAACTAAATAAACTTTACCCACTTGACAAATTTAACTCTCTCCTTTGCCTTTAATTCATTTAATGTACTGAATCCAGCTGCAGTGGATCATTTGAGATAAATGGTCAATGGTAAATGGTCAACTATCTGAATGAACAAAAAAAGTATTGCAGAATCGTTACTGTAAGTTAAAATTGAAGGACAGAACATAACCTGCTGAAGGCCACATTAAAGGTGCAACATGCGACTTTTCTGGTTTCTCCTTAGAAACTGTACTGCTGGAATGTTTCTACGAATCCCATTAAACCTCCTGTATCTACAGTGTCTCCATGAAGAGAAGACACAGCAAAGGCCAAATATCTGGGGCGGCAGTGGCTCAGTTGGTCGAGTGTTTGTCACTGATGTGTGTGTGTCTGTTTTGTTTGTTCTATTCCATTTTTCTTTTTTTATTCCTTTCTGTAAAGCGTCTTTGAGTTGTTTTGAAAAGTGCTGTATAAATCTTGTGTATTCTTGTGTATTATTATTATTATTATTATTATTATTATTATTATTATTATTATTATTATTATTATTATTATAAGTGTGAATGAAACAGAACATAACTCCTTTGTTTGTGATGAGGAAACGACATTATAACATAGACCAGAAAACAGTAAAATTTAAAGGCTTTTTTGAACAAAATCATTTGACTAAACGTCAGACAGATTCGTATGTTCACTGCCAGAACATCCCACAGCAATAATATCTCCATGGAGACTAGCGGGTGAAAAAAGACACAGTGCAGCTTTAAAGCGTTTATTGCTTGCACAGACAGATTTTACAGCCGTGGAGGTGGAGATAGTAAAAAGTGTGTAGTAATGTGATAATAGGCTCAGGGTGGACACGGAGGCGCTGCTAAATTAATGGGCGCTCCTTGACACACAGTCCATTTGTTAGTTTTGAAGAGCTGTGACAGTTAATTACTGAGGGCTGCGTTAGTGGACCACACCATTTAAACTGCCGAGCACCACCAGAGCGTTCCCTCCGTGGTGCGTTCGGAGACAGCGAGACACTTTCAGACACTGTGGGTTTTTAGATTAACTTTGTTTGGGGGAAGAGAGCAGGTCGGATCCCTCTAGGTTTGTTTACTCTCCTCGCGCTGTCTCCTAGCAACTGCATCTTCATTATGTGGTGCAGATAATTTAGCCCGACAAGTACGAAGAGATAAAATCGTTACAATGCTGGTTTATGCACACTAAATACCAAGAGGAGTGGGATTGTGGGTAATAATACAGCGCTGTGTTCAAAGTTAGATCGTGTTTCGAGGTCCACAAAACCGTCTACACATTCTTTTATTTTGTATTTATTTCTTTTTCTTGCACATGCACACGAATATAACATATGACACCAAAGTTAAGGTTGTTTGTTTCCAGCTCTGTTTTTCTGGTAGAGGTTCTGTCACCGTTGGTTCCTGGAAAGTTCCACACTGGCATTAAGTATTGCTCGGTCAGTTGATTCTTACTGAGCGTTGGTCTGGTAATGTCACCTGCTTCTGTCAATGGAAATAGATGTTTTATAACCTTCTTGACAAGAAAAGTTACATAGTGCACATTTAAAATAACCCTTTGAGGATATATTAGAGTCTTTTTAACATTTATGATAATATTTCAAGGTCCTGTAAAACATACCCACAGTGTGTTTACCGGTAGTTTAATTCACCCGTGTGACTCTTTACTGTGTTTACACCTCCAAACATGTATATGAATGTGCAGCAGTGAAAATATTCCATAAATCTTGATCTCATCGTCTTATAATGTTCATCCACATGTTTAACACACAAAGATGAGTTCTCTCAAACAGAAAACTCAATGTTCCACTTTGTGATGTCACATGGTAACACAGGAAGTGGTTTTAAACTCCACACAACTTCACTAGAAACATTTGGATCATTTCAGCCCTGAAATTGTCCATCACTACTGAACAAAAAGTCACAAGTAGATGTTAACTTGAAAACTACAGCTTCATGACATCACAGGGTGGAACAGAGCATTTTGAGCTTTGGAAATGCTCTGTTCCACCCTGTGATGTCATAAATGATGTCTGTTGTGTGTGTTTTTATTTGATTAGGACAGTGCATATTAATCAATACATCAGTAAAAACATCAATATAAATATGCCGGCGTTAGCATAGCTGCTAAATTTCATCCGTTGTCCTAAGGCAGAAACAGACAATACAACAGGACAAAACACTTCTACACCACAAACATACAATACATGTTAAAGCAGAGGAGTAAAACCAGGTGCACAATATACACAAAGTTAGAATGAGGTCATTAATGAGAGCAGGTTAAACATGTTAAACATATGGATGAAACAAAACACAAACCCAGATATGTTTTTGATGAGGAAACAACATTATAACATATATCAGAAAATAACATGACTTTATAATCATCACTGCCCGAGATCTTCACTAACTTAATGCATATTCACTTTAACGCAGTGCTATAGGATTTACTGTGTTTAAGCAGAAGCCATAATGCTCCATAGTTACTAATAGAACATTATCAGACGATGAGATCAAGATTTATGGAATAACTTCACTGCTGCACATTCATATACATTAAAGATTCAAGAATCAAAATTCATAAATTCATAAACTTTTGGAAACTTAATGTCCCCTGTGGAGCCATTTATTCACAAGAATCTATAACACTCAGAACTTAATTGCAGCATCATCTGTTTTGGAACCTGCCGAGGTTATAATGACACCTATTATCATAATGCAGACAGAAGGTAATGACATGTATTAACATCTCTGATCTGTGTTCAATAAAGGGATAATACTTCATCTACATGCAGCCCTGGATCTGAAGACCGAGATGGAGACAATACAAAAGAGGATGAGCTTTGATAATAACACTGGGTGCATTTCAAGGGACAGTTAATATTCTGTCATTACATACTTTGTGATTCTAACCTAAGGTACTACTCAGTCTGAAGCTCTGTTACTCAAGTTAGACTTTAATCACATCTAAACAAAATGGAAAGGTAACTGAAACCTGCATGAAACCCAGTAAATCCCAGTAAAACCCGAGTAAATTTGCTTTATTCGTGCGAGGAGGAGCCACTGCGAAACTGAGAAAGAGAAAGACCCAAGAACTCAGCGGCTCAGAGCTCCACGGATCAGAACCTGGAGCTGGGACCTTGGAGCTCTGCAGAAGGAGAAGAAAAGAGTGACCTGAGCCGGTCCTGTGTCACCACCAGAACACGGCCTCTGATTGGTTGACGAGACGTGAATATCCACAGAAAGATAAAAATGTTAAACTTGACAGAAATTTGCAAGGCCCTCCCTGTTGTGCAGTCTCTCGTCAAACGCCTGATTCGCAAATTTGCACTGCATAAAACACACAAAATACGCAAATCACGCCACTCAATTCACTTCATTCACACTGCAGAAATGTATTCACGCTTCAATGTGCCTTTGCATAGGGTTAACATATAAACCATTCGCGTCTGGTGTGAGCACCACATGATGCCGTGTTCAAACCAAACACAAATAGTGCAAACAAATCACGTAAAACGCCCCTAGTTGGTCCCTTGACTTTTTTGAGCCATTCACTTCATTCACGTGAACAGGATGCTCAAGTTTGGGAATTTGGTTGTGTGAGTCTTGCTCTATTTGCTCTATTTGCTCTATTTGCTTTGCATGAGGTGGAGCCACTGTGGCTGCACGAGGAGAAAGAGAAAGACCTGAGAACCAGAGCACTGAACCAGAACTAAACCAGGACTAGAACTAAACCAGAACTAAACGCAACCCGGAGCACGGAGCCCCATGGCCCAGAGTCCAGAGCCTCGCAGCCCGGAGCTCCGGAAAGGCCTGAGCCCTGTCCTGCGTCACCACCAGAACTCAGCCTCTGGGCCTTTGGGCATCCGTGCGTCAAATGTTTGATTCACCAATTTGAGCTGCTCAATTCACATATTCGTGCAGCTCAAAACATGCAAATCTCGACGTCCAATTCACTTCATGCTGCAGGAATGTATTTGCATGTCAGCACGTCTTTGCATAGGGTCAAAGCACCTGACGGGACTGGTGTGAACAGGGCTTTACTGTTAAAGTTCACAATAGTCACTTCCGCATTATACAGCACATTTAAAAGTTCATTTCCACTTTAAAATCTACACGAATGAATATTACACATGTCAAGGAACTAAAACATATTACAGCATTATATGATAATATATTATCATTATTATCATTATTAATATATTATATTATCATTATAAGATAATATAATGCCCTGCACAAAAGACTACTGTAATATTTTAACACATCTCTCACATTAATAATTCATCATCATTAGCTTAATTACTGACTGGCTTCATTTTGTTAATGTCACTCCATTTTTATCTCATCACATGTTAAGTGGGACAATATGTCAATGGCCTCGAAAACACTGTGAGTTTGACAGTTTACGTGGGGCAGAGGGACACTGGTTGTTCCTATAGCAACTGCACCTCATTTGGACACAGCAAGAACCAAAGCACCACCTCCAAAATATAAGACGAGCACCTGGGCCAGTGCCTCATGTCAGCACAAGATTAGACCCACGTGTGGAGGGTGTGGAAAGGGAAAGTAGATTCAGACAGTAAACACAAAAGCCGTCCTCTGTGGGGATGCATTCCCACATGAACAGACAAATCCTGCATGTTAAGGCCGAGTTCTTCTCTGAACAGAAACACCCTGTTCCACCTTTTGATATTGTGTAGTAATACAGGAAGTGCTCCACTGTAGTGTATTTGTTGATAACCTGCATGAGGAGGAGGATATACATTTGACTTTCTGAGCGTTTAGTTGTGTTCTCATTGAAAACATAAGCCTAAAAGTGTCCTTCCTCTGTAGGGATGCATTGATACTGATACCGGTATCGAACATTAGTACTAATCGAAGAAAATCTGCAGTATCGGGTATCAGGTCCATGATATAGGTTCAGTTGAAATCCTGTTGGACTCTTTACTGATGCAGGCCCAGGACAGCTCATGATGTTTGAACTTTAAGTCATACAAAGCTGTTTAGCAGTCACTTGCAGGATACAAACAGATCCATTTTCTAATACGTGAACTGAATTTTAAGACAAAATCGTGCATTTTTTATCTCTTTTTCTTGTTAATATTGGATATTGGATTTCCTCTGGAAGGTCTTCTGCCACATTTGCAGTCAAATATGGTGCTGAAAGAAACGTAAACAGCCATAGAAACCGTGCAGCCAAAAGTCTAAAATCGACTCTTTCTCAGTCTTCTGGGATAGACTCCATTATGTGTAACAGTACAATTCCACACTGTGTTATGTGAAGCATGACATGAGCTGTTGAAACCACGGTAAGCGCTCAATAATTAGATGAGCAGAGTATCTCCATGTTGCTCTGTTTTGCATTTTTCATGTCTCAATCACTACATGACTACAGTGTGCCTGCTGCATGGTCTTACCCTCTGGCTCACTCTCATTTTGACAAACTAGGCCATGAAAATAAGCCCGTGCATTGCCAGGAGAATGCTAAATACAGAGATTCTATTCTTTGGCTCTCGCCGCTTTAATCAACTGGCTCTTATCTGCAGCGTGCATCCCTTGTTTCTCGCTTTTTAAATGTAATTGCGCAGAAATGTGTAGCCTCCTCAGCTCCACACTCCTCCTCCGTTCTCTTTTGTGAAATGTCCCACTCACTCCATCCGAGCTCTGTCACTCTTATCCTGCCACCCACTTTTTTCTATTTATGGAGCATGTACATACAGTACTGTCCATTTTCTTCAGTGGTGCATTTTTGAGGTTGGTTTGAAGCTTTTGCCATATTGTGTGTTCTCTGAGTGTTGTGTTTGAGCAGATGAGAAGAAACATCATCGGTGATCATTAGTTTGAAGATTGGAAAAGCAAACAGCATCTGAACCTCCACCTTGAAGAAATGTCAGACAACGGTTTCTAGACTTATAAAATATTGAAGAAAATTGGGATATTGATCTAAAACGACTAAATAAAACCCCTTCATGGCACTGTAAATGTGATCTGAATACTACATTCATCACAATAAAGCACATAATAAATACAGGGCAGTCGGTGTGTTGTTTTTAAAGTCCTCTGAAAATAAAGTTCTATGGGATTGTGTGGGGCAACAGAAATGTTTGGAGCAATGGCGTCTTGAATGCAGGGGAATAAAGAATACTCAAACATACATGAATCACTCAGGTTAGCGTTGTCCATAAATGTTAATGGAAATTAGGGCCCAACCGATAAGGATTTTGTTTCGGCCGATATGATACCCATAAAATGGGAGTTGGAGCTGTCGATATATATTTATGATGTAAAAATTCACTGTAATTCTTCAATTGTTTATTTAAATTAGGTTTGGCTCTATTGGATTTTCAGTCGATTTATTTAGGCGACATTTCTTATTCTTGTTCTTCTGCCTCTTTACGTCATGTTTAAAGACAGTCGGTTGACCTAATGGTGTTTCTGTACGATATTCTAGCCAGTAAAGAAAGTTCTGTAAGTAAACTACCGTTATTATCCATCCATCTTCTCCCACTTAATCCAGCTGGGTCGCGGGGGCAGTTTGCTGCCCAATACTCACAGCACCTGACCCCCTATGAACCCCTCTGCAGGTGGAGTACCCAGAGGAAACCCATCCAGACACGGGGAGAACATGCAAACTCCACACAGAAAGGCCCGGGCGACCCGGGGATCAAACCCGCAACCTTCTTCCTGTGAGGCCTGAGTGTTGCCACTCAGCCACCGTGCCACCCCCGTTATTAACGGTAAATGCGTGTGCGCCACGGTAATGAATGATCTGCTAAATGCAGATAATTCACACCTCTGTTCACAGCTCATTTCCATATCAGTGTGTGTCCAGTAACATATATACGGCCACTATAGTCACTTTACAGTCGCTAACAGAAAACAGCCTGTTTATGTGTGCGAGCTACAGCAGCTAATCGCTAACCAATGAGAAAGAACCAAAACGAGCTTCAAACCGACACATTTCAACACTCAGATCAGCACTAAGAACTGTCCTTTAATCCAGACTCACACTGAGCGGCCGCAAAAAGAAAATAATATAATAATATAATATATAATATATATTATACATACATACATATATATATATATATATATATATATATATATATATATATATATATATATATATATATATATATATATAGTATAATAGGTGTTGTGCAGGTGGATCTGAGGCTGCGGCTGGAAACAAACGCAAATGGTGATGCGTTCAGGGGCGGGACGGACAAATGACTCTGCAGATAAACCCTGATGCCCCGCCACAGATCAGGACATTTATCGGTCTGTAAATTGGATTAAATAGGCAGAATATAGAGAGTCTGAGCTTTATAACGAGGTAAAACATGTCCACGTGGAATATCGGCAAGATTTTGGCCGATATGTTTCCAAGAGCCCATATGGGCCGATAATATCAGCCGGGCCCTAATGGAAACTGTTGGTCTTCTCTCTTATATCACCCAGTAACAGGACCTAATGAAGATGAGGCTATTTTCAGATGGTTTTCTAACCCAGTCACCAGAAGTCCTTGTTCCCCTGACTTTTTTGCCCCACGTTCCCCGTGCCTGAGCCTGTTACCCTGTGTTGACTGATACAAAGCACAAACATACAGTACGCAGTGAGGACTATCAGCGCTGGAGCAGAAACAGGCTTATTGACTCGGTGAGGTGTAATTGTAGTAAATGACTGTGAAAAGCAGTGGTGCCTCTCACTGCTGAAATGGCTCATTTTATTTTATTTTTTTATTTTTTTCATTAACGCCATGGAAGGTAATTGTTTGTGACAGCGTCCTAACCTTCCTCTGTCGCATGTGTTTATCTCATTACCTACGTGTATATGTCTTTTAGAGCAAATGTGTCGTCTATTTATTCTATAGCGTCTGACCAATTCCCTCGTATCGGCCACAATGACTGAAGTCCTCTTCCATTATGAGATAAAGGGCCAAACTGACGTGACTAAAGCCTGACCCTGAAATACAATTCAGTGGAGATGTTGACCTAAAAAGCTGTGGCAGGTCCGACCCCCAGTACTGGCACAGACCTACTGATATTTTGCAGTGTGGTGGGTGGTTTTAAACATATATGTACTGGCAGAATGTTCAGCAGTTACCATGGAGACGCAATACACACAGTCCAAAAGTTTATAAATGGTCTGAAAACTCACACACATGGTCCAGTCTCCATGTGTGAGACACTTGTTTAATAAAGTTACAAAGCTTCAGACAGAGCAGTGTCCACAGTTAGCATCTCACCCCCGGAGAATGTCCATGTTGAAGTATCATTGCCAATGTGCCCTTGGGCAAAACACTGTTCATACTGTAAGTGAGAGACGATTTAGTTAATCAATAGAGCTCTTTTCATACAAAAATACAACACAAAGCCCTTTACAGTGATTAAAAAAGAACAGTCCCACATTTCCCACATTTCCCCTCCACAAAGATAAACTAAACAGACGAGTCTAGAGATTATAATCCCACATAAAGATGAAGTAAACAAGTGAGTCTAACTGTGACAGAACTCTCTTTATTTACCACGAACTGAAACAGGAAACTATGAGATTTTACTGTGATACACTGTCTTTATAACTCTGTCTATCTCTGTACTGTCTGTATAACTCTCTGTACCAACTATACTAACTATAACTAACTATACTAACTATACTAACTATACTAACTATACTAACTATACTAACTATAACTAACAACTACAGAGAAAGAAGGAAAATAGAGGAGGAACAAAAAGAGCACATTGTACATTATGACAGGACATTGCAGTGGGAGGAGTCAGGAGGTGGAGATGGTCCAGTGTCAGAAACAGCTCCGCCCACCAGGTCTGGACGAGGCTGTTGGGGGTTTTTGGGGTCAGGGTCTGTCTGCTGCTCTCAGGCTGAGCCTTGTCCTGGGGAGTCCAAAGATCAGATCAGGTTGTTTTGTTTCAGAGCAGCGACGTCCATCACACTGCTCTGTTTGTCCTTTGGTCTTCAAGGTCATTTCTATGCAGAACTCCAAGTTTCCTCCAGATTTTATGCAAAAATTGCGATTTCGAGCCTCCATAATTATTAATTATTAATCCTAATTTCCTTTTCCTTTCCTAATTTTCCACAGACGTTTGAAAGCTCCACTGACCTGCCTCTGGTCTTTTTCATTCACACTTGATCTCAAATCTTCTCACACTGTAGAAACTAATGAAGATAATAAAACTGGTTACCGTGGAAACGTGAGCAGATCCATTGTGGTAGATTCAAGGCAAAATGCAACGCTCACAAAAAGTGTAAAACAGCCACGTCAACTTTTATATTGAGCGGCCACCGGGGGCCAGACTCCCGGCTGTACATTCACAAAGGAGTTTGTTGTGAAGAGAAAACATAATTACTCTTTTTCTGTGTTGTGTGAACTTGTCAATCAGCCCAATAAGAGGCCTGTGATGTGACGGCTCACACTGACAGCTTAACAAATTGTCCCATGATTTACCTGTCGGGATTTGAGTCTGAGTGACAAAACGGTGACGCCCGCAACGAGCACCCACCCCGACTCCCATCTATCAAGGTGATGTATTTACTTAGGAATTCTGAAAGACTGAAAAATGTCTGTATCATATGATTAGTAGAGATGCAGAGCGGGACAAAGACTCTTGTATATTTTGTGTATTATCGAAACATCGTAAAACACTCAAATGTCTTAGAGAAACTCATCTTAAAGGTCCAGTAGTCCATAAATTTTGACTAACCCTTTATTATTAGTCTGTCTACATCTCCGAAGCTCCATATGCTCTGTTCCACCTTGTGATGTCATTTAGTGGTCATTTTACCTTTTGTTCAGTGAAAATGGATGATTTCAGCACTGAAATTATCCAAATGATTCTAATGTTTGGAGACTAAAAGCACAATGGAGCACTTCCTGTATTGTTTTTGGTTTTCTGAGCTCAAGCTAAAGACGCAGTTTGTGTGTTAAACATGTGAATAAAACAAAACTCCTGGTAAATTTTTGATGAGGAAACATTAAAACATCGATCAGAAAATGGCCTAATATTGTCCCTTTAATTAGTTTAATACTATGATGGGATTGTTTATTCCCCCAAACAAAATGTATTTCTGTTAACAAAAGCCCCCTACAATTTCAATCTGCCCTCCCTTCGCTTCCTGCAGAGAAGCTTTCGAATCGTGTTTAATTGCAGTACTTTTAGCAGCCATTCTGTTGAGAACTGGTATCAGGGAGGGCAGGCTTATTATTTCTCACTTCCTCTTTCTCCCTCTCTCTTTTTTCTCCAATCTCTCTTCCCTCTCTCCTTCCCTTTCTCTCTCTTTGCCAGTGAAGTGTGCCTCAGCCAATTACGCCATGAAAAGGGTCAGGCTCCAGTCAAACGCTCGTCTTCCCTCTCCCCATGTGCTCAGTGTCCACACTCCCACATCCGAACAGGTTAAACATTACACAGGATAAAAGGGAGTCACACATACAGAGGGTCACTGTTCACCCTTCCTTTTCACTCTCTGTCCTGCTAAACTCTGCTCTCCTTATCATAGAAACCTGGTTAAGTAATGCATTACAGAGGACGACACCAGGTCACACATGCAGTGTCAGCCAGGGGAGGAAATGTCCTCATGAATGGATGTTTCAGACGGAGGAAAGACTGAGTCAAGATGGTCGACTCCTCTGACTGTGTGTGTTTATAACGAGGGAAAAAGTCGCTCTAAGTGGAGTTAATTCTCACACACATGGAAAATGACACATCTTGGTGTGTGTAATTGTGCATCTCTTTCTATTTTTATTTAAAGGTTTATTTCAGTCCAAATGAACAAATCCAAATGTAATTTCCACCCTGGAAATGCAGAAGTGCTGTGGCTCTGGCCGTGGTCCTGACAGGAGCCGTTTCCAGGACTGGACCAGGAAAGTCATGGAGCCACTGCACTTTTTTTGGGTTTATGGGTCAAACTGAACAAACTACAATCCTGAAGAAAAGTTTGTTGACATTGGCATTAAGCATAACTGATTTATTTACTGATGTTTATTTAATTATGACTTGCGTGTTGCATTTAATTTTCAGTTTGAACATTAGACCAGAAAAAGTGTGCAGGTGTTTATTGAAAAGGAACAAATATGAACAAAGACCAGTTCTATTGTCATGGAAAAGCTGTGTGCCCCTGGACTGACTGCAGCAGCCGCTCACTCCACTCCAAATGTGGCGTTAAATTGGCCTTTTTAGCTCTGGAGTGGTGTAAATGTCTGCTGGGATTCATGTTAATATTTGATATGTTAATATTTGTTTGGCTGTGGGCAGATGAATAATGCAGAGGACCGGACAGAACACATGCAGATGTGTTCAGAATCACTGCTCTCTGAGGGCTGTTATTTGTCCCATGAGCCCTGTGCATGGGGCTTTATGAGGCCCTAAGACTCCACCAACAGGAAATCATACAGACACACACGGAGCAGCTTGTGACGCAGCACAAAGCCACTAAAGCGCTGCATTCATGTGCCTCATGTAAATGTGAGCGAATGGGAACTGCCCCGTGGAGCTCACACAAACTCGTGGGATGGAGCAGAAATGAGCTGAGACAATCCCGGCCTGATTGTAATTTCTAATTTCCATCATGTTTATAATAACAAATGGCCCGTTCTGTTGCACACATGGGCTTTCACGCTGCAATTAACAGCATGAATGTTGATGAACATAATCACATGTGCTCGGCCTTCACATCTGTGGGCTGTGTTATACTTTAATTAAAAATCTTTCTTTGTTTTTTAAGATTCAATTCTGGGAAGTTTCAACTTTCAGCACTCCATAAAATGTACTCACGCATTTATCCTCCTGGGCACATATTTCACATTTTACATATGTATTTATCAAACTGATGCAGTTTTCAGTCTACATATACATATTCAGTATAAACACAGGCAACACCTCCGCTCATTAACCAAAGGGTCAAATGACTGTTTTGAACAGCGTGAAATAAATAAATCTGTAATTTTAGATGCAGCTTATAGAACTGGACTCACTGTAGTGTTTAGTACAATATATTAGCTCACTTTTATTTCTGTGCTGTGTTAAGCTCTGTACACATATGATCTCAGTTATGTTTAATTAATAAGGCCTCCAACAGTAATTAGCATATGATTTTATTAACATGGAAATAGGGCAGCAGCTTCACTCATTCACTGAATGGGATTCAGGATCGTTACTGATGTTCTGACTTGATGTGACGTGAATAATTAAAACAAAAGTAAAAAACACAGGTAACATAAAGTAACAAACACATACAGGGCCAAATGTGGATCCTAGACTCACAGAGACTGATCTTTGTTATATGCCACAGGAACTTCAAAAACCAGGGAACTAAGTGCTCCTCCTGGGAAAATGATTTTTTATTTTTTTTTAATTAAGAATAAGAATAAGAATGAAAATGGGGAGATGAAGCCCCCACGAGCTCTCTGTGTAACTCTAGGCTTATCCTCCTCTGTTTCCTGGACCTGACCCTGTATGTGAGGCACGTGTGTTTTATCCTCAGGATAACCAGGAATGTGGACATGTTTGAAGTTAAAGGTTTCACAGTATGGCATTAAACTCATCTCTGCTGCATTTATTCAATTCCAGGTGTTTCACTGCTCAAATGTGAAACACAGGCATTCCTACAGTGAAGGAGCTCAACTCTCCACATATCGGATTTGTAACTTGGCCTAGATGCATTGTGGGCTTGTCGCCATGGAAATAGATCAGTTTAATGCCATACTGCGGGACTTTCTAGACAATGTAATAACACCAGAAAGGTACACAGTGCACCTTTAAGTAAAAGAAGAATCAGTGACACCAGAGCTTCTGTATTTTAGTCACAGCAGAGAGGGCAGGTCCTCGTGTGCACTAAAACTCCTTCTGTTTTATTTTCTATAGTCACATATACAGTACAGAGCCTGCAGCCTTTTATTTTAAACCTGGAGATCAGAACATTCAGTCACAGCGCTTCACTTTCAGCCAAGAGTTCATTTTGCTGAATAAATTGGTATTATTAAATTCCCCTTTCGTATCTCTCTTAAAGCCAAGGCCGTTACAGGAAGCTCTGCTTCGTCAGCGATCTCCAAACCTTAACGGTAAAGTCAGGTGGACCAATTATAGGCAGGAGTATATCTTGAAAGGTAAAAAAGGTGATTCAAAGTCTGTGACAAAGGCTAATGCACTGACAGAAGAATTACATTACATTTTAAGCAGCTATAATAGAGAAAAACGCAGTATCGGAAATTAGAATTAGGAAGATTTATGTAAAGAGGAAAATTGTAGAGCTAATGAGAGGAGCAAGCAGTGGAAGTGAGATCAGATGAGGAAGAATGTCGGCGATTTTAACATAAGGGGGAAATGTGTAACTTTTGAGTAAATGCCGGGATCCAACACACTTCTACAAGTCCTGTTTTCAGATGATTGACAGGTGGACCAGCCAATCAGGGACATGCATGAACTGTCAGTATCAGATAAAAGTACAGGAAACAAATATCACAGGGGCTGAAAAACACTGTGGATTTCTGCAGAATTAATGAGCAAAGCATTAAACTAATATGAGCCGAGAGAAACTTCTTTTCATTTGTAAATCAAAGGTGACGATTCTGAAGAAAAAATAAACTAAACTAAACAAATGCAGGATTAGGTTTGGTGGAGTTTGCAAAGGGTGTGAGGACCAGACTCATATGAATCTGTGAACACCACAAAAAAGGATTTTCTATTATAGTTAAACTGACTTGAATTAAGCAGATTCATCTTAAAAGATCAATTTTAAGATTTTTTTACTTAATAAGATGAGATTTTTTACTTGTTTGAAGATATTCCATCCTGATTTATCTTATCTCGATATTACAACTTATTCTAAGCACTTTTTATATGAACTCAGTCCAGGTTAAGCCTCTTTAACTTCCTTCTCAAACCAATAAGGGGAAAAATCTGTCCATAAACACTTGAAACTCGTGTTTTCTGCTTAGAACAAGATTCATATTTCATCTTGTTTTAAGAAAACTTGGTAAGTGAAAATTTCTTACTGCACTGGCAGAAAAATTTCACTTAAAATAGGGCATTTTTACCTCAAATTTTTTTTTTTTTTTTTGATAGGCCTTTTTTGCTGTGTACAGAGACATCATTTTGTATTTGCTGGGAAAAATTATTATTACACACGGTTAATGTCCAACTGCCCAGTGTCTATGTGGAAACTTAATTAAAATACTGTGAATAAAATGATAGAATAAAAAAGGGAATAACATTCCTAACCATAAATCAGAACGACAGATCTGACCTTTAACTTGGCCTTGTTACCTCCTAATCTTCAAGGTTAAAGCCAGACTGTGGAACATTCCAGGTAAACCAACAGCACCTCCATGGAAACAGGGGCCGCTCTGCCTTTAATCAGACCCACAGACTCAGGTTTCTATACTGTGGAGTCTATAGTCCACACAGGCCGTTCTGTTGTGGATGTTTTTCCATTGTCTTTATTGGTTTCCCCCCGGGGCCCTGGATTAATTAGTGGTTATTTCTAATCAACGTGTCAGAGCTGTGCCCAGTGTCAGTTAGTCTCCCGCTCCCCGGTGAACCTGCTGAAGGAAAGTCAGTGCGCTGTTTGTTCTAAAAGGTGAAATGTTTAATTAAAACTTTACAAAGTGAACATCTCGTTGAGGTCATATGAGGACAGAGTGTTTGTAACTGTCTTGTCTCCTCAGTGAACAACACAAGTCACTGTGGCTGCAACAAAACACGGCTGCAGGGCTGTTAACAGGAGCTAACAGCTGAACATCACACATCACACCAGGTTTATCTTCACCGCACTGGCTTCCTGTTCAGTTCCGTGTTGATTTTAAAATGATTGTTGTAACGTACAGAGTTTAAATGTTCAGGCATCTCAGAACTCAGCGACTCAATGTGCTCCTACAGACCTCACCCTCCCTGGTCAGGGCCTCTTCATGGTCCCAAAGACCCGGGTTATGGTCCTCAAATGCCCAACCCCAACCCACCGTGAGGCCGACTCTATAGACCAGGGGTCCTTTTTCCTCCGGTGAGCTACTTTTACCAAACGCAAATAACAGAGAGCTACTCGTTTTAGTGGTCACAAGAAATTGAGTAAAAGAGTCACGGTGAGTTTTAGGTGAGGAACAATGAGATGCCTATAAAACATAAACCATTATTCATTTAGTAGTGCACAAAGGCATCAAAATGACACATGTGCAATGGTAATGGGCATTTAATCAATCAAATTTGACTTATTCAGCACAGTAGGTGGACTTCAGAAGTCCCTTAGTGAGCTGCTTGGAAGAGGGTGAAGAGCTGGAGACCCTGGCTAGAGACTCTTTTAAAAAGCAGCTCAAGACACTGGTTTATACACAAGCTTTTAATTCCTCTGTTCTGTATATGCTGTTTTGCACTGTAACACACTGTGAAAGGTGCTCTATAAATAAAGACTTACTTACTTACTAGTTTTTAGTCAGTGGTTTTGTTTACTGCTCAACTTATACAACACGACATCAATTCACACTTCAGAGTTTTGGTGCTTGGGGCGTTGTTCATTGACGCTGACAGATAAAGATCCATTGTGGACACTGAACGGTGATGAGCAGCACTTTGTTTGTATTGTGATTTTAAAGAGGGGGCGTTATACAATCAGTCGACCGAAACTTTCTACCAAGTTATAGCATTGTTCCCTTATCAAAACATGTAAATGTTTTAGCTGCCATCCAGGCATGTTTCAATAATCAATTTCAATTTATTTTGTAGCGCCCAAAATCGCAACAACAGTTTCCTCTAAGGGCGTTCCAAGATATGGATGAGTAAAACATACACACAGACATATCAGAACAGGAATAAACAACATTCATGTAAAGCAGCAAATGAAACATGGTCCAGTCATCCCCTGTCCTTAGACCCTCCTTCTCAGCAAGGAAAAACTCCAAAAAACCCAGGGTCCTGGGAAAAAGAAGAAACCTCGGGGAGAACTACAGTGAAGGAGAGATCCACTCCCATGGACGGACAGGCTATAGATGTCCAGGCCCGTGGGCCAGTTCGGTATGGCCACAGCTACCCAGGTGGGGGAGGAGCCGGGCGAGGAGGAGGAGAAGAGGGCCGAGGAGGAGGAGGAGAGGGGCGAGGAGGAGGAGCCAGGCGAGGAGGAGGAGCCAGGCGAAGAGGAGGAGCCAGGCGAGGAGGAGGAGAGAGGTCCAGCTGCCATCAGGCGTCTGAAAGAGTTCCACTCCACAGGGGGAGTGGGACAGGGGACAACATGTGAATAGCAATGAACGAGCTACAGATGAGAACATAGTGAGTGATGCTGGTGAGAAAATAGGAGGAAACAGAGGACAGTGCTCAGGTTGCCACACTTCCCCCAGCTTGTTATCTCCTGCAGCAGCTTATCTTAGTGACATCAACTAAGTAACCTGGTCATAAGCTATTCCGAAGAGGAAGGTTTTAAGCCTGGTCTTAAATAAAGAGACTGTGGAGCCTGTTTAACACCAACAGGGAGTTGATTCCATAACACAGGAGCTTGGTAACTGAAGGCTCTCCCCCCCACTGTACTTTTAGACACTCTAGGAACCACTAATAATCCTGCATTCTGAGAGCAAAGTGCTCTATTTGGCTGATAGGGGACAATGGCATCCTGAAGATACGATGGAGCCATATTGTTTAAGGCTTTGTATGTCAGGAGGAGAACTTTGAATTTAATTCTAAACTCGACAGGAAGCCAGTGAAGTGATTTTAACACAGGACTGATGTGATCACGTCTTTTAGTTCCTGTTAGGACTCTGGCCGCTGCATTTTGGACCAACTGGAAGCTTCTTAAAGTACCTTTAGTGCAGACGGTGAGCAGAGAATTACAGTAATCTAGTCTGGATGTAACAAATGCATGGATAAGTTTTTCGGCATCATTTTTAGGCAAAATTTTTCTGATTTTAGTTATGTTTCGCAGGTGAAAATATGCAGTTTTACAAGCTTGGTTTATATGAGCTGTGAATGAGAGATTTTGGTCAAATACGACTCCAAGGTTTTTTACAGTAGAGCTAGAGGCTATACTCACATTGTCAAGTGAGATTATCTGGTCTGACAGAGAATCTCTCTGACCTTTAGGACCGACAACAATGACCTCTGTTTTTCAGGGTTTAAGAGCAGGTAATTCAGGGTCATCCAGGTTTTGATGTCCTTCACACAGGCACTGAGCTTATCCATTTGATCTGATTAGGTTTCATTGATAAGTACAGCTGAGTGTCATCAGCATAGCAGTGGAAATTAATGCCATGTTTTCTGATAATGTTACCTAATGGCAACATATACAGAGTAAACAGGATTGGACCAAGCACAGATCCTTGTGGAACACCACAAGCTACTTTAGAGCAGGGAGAGGTGCACTGGTTTACACTAACAAACTGGTACCTATCTGATAGAGAGGATTTAAACCATTTGAGGGCGGTCCCTCTGACACCTATGTCACATTCTGACCTCTGCAGTAGAATGTTGTGATCAATGGTGTCAAACGCTGCACTGAGGTCCAGTAGGACCAGGACTGAAGCCAGCCCGTTATCAGCAACTAGTAGCAAATCATTTGTCACTTTAAGCAGAGCAGTTTCTGTGCTGTGGTGAGCTCTGAAACCAGACTGAAATTTTTCATATAAATTATTGCCCTGCAGATGGTGACAAAGCTGTTTCACCACAACTCGTTCCAGAATCTTTGAGAGAAATGGAAGATTCGAGATAGGTCTGTAGTTGGCTAGTTCATCAGGGTTTAAGCTAGGTTTTTTCAAAAGCGGTTTAATTACAGCATATTTAAAGGACTGAGGAACAAAGCCATTTTCTAATGACATATTTATTATGTTATGGATGGAACCTATTATTAAGTGGAGCTTCTTTGAGGAGTTTGACTGGAATAGGGTCGAGCAAACAAGTTGATGGTTTGGACGACATGATGACTGAGGTAATCTCCACCTCATCGACAGGAGTAAATTTGTCTAATTCTGTTAGAGGATTTATGTGGGATATTGGTGTTACTGACTGGATTTGCTGAATATGCTCGGGGCTGATTTTTGGAGTGGCTTCGTTGATCTTGTCTCTAATGGTTATAATTTTGTAATCGAAGAATTCAAGAAAGTCACAACTGAACTTCGAAGGGAGAAGAGACTCAGGGGCAGTATGTGAGTTTGTCAGCCTGGCTACAGTGCTGAACAGAAATCTGGGGTTGCTTTTGTTTACTTCTATTAGGTTTGAATAGTATCTGGTTTGTGCTTTTGGCAGAGCGGCCTTATAAGAGAGCAGGCAGAGCTTCCATGCCTTCAGAGACTGCTCGGAGCGCGAGCGGCGCCAGAGCTTCTCTGTGCGTCTTACGTGTTGTTTGAGTGATCACAGTTCTGGAGTAAACCAAGGAGCCGGAGGTCTTGGTTTAATGCTTTTCTGTTTTAGCGGAGCTGCAACATCGAGAGCAGATTTTAAGGTGAGCATTGTCCTATCCACAAACTGATCCATGATAATTGGATTAAAGTTGTTCTCATTGTCACAGGGCATATCATTTAATACTGGCTCGATTATTTCTTTGAACTCGGCTACCGATTTTTCTGATATTGTTCTTTTCATTATAGTTTTCTCCTGCTGAGCTGGATAGTCTTTTAGTACGAATTGAAAGGTTATTAAAAAATGGTCAGAGAGTATAGGGTTTTGAGGAATTACAAGTAAATCACTAATCTCAATACCATAAGTTAGGACGAGATCGAGAGTGTGATTGTGACAGTGAGTCGGCTTGTTCACACTCTGGGTAAAACCGACCCCATCCAGGAGAGCACCAAAAGCACTGCTGAGGCACTCACTGCTGTTATCAACATGAATGTTGAAATCTCCAACTATAACAATCCTTTCCCATTCCAAAACTAAACTTGAAATAAAGTCAGAAAACTCTGTCAGAAACTCGGCATATGGACCAGGAGGTCGGTAGATTGTTATAAATATAACAGCTTTTTGGTTTTTCCAGTTGGTGCACGTAATAGATAGTGCGAGGCTTTCAAAGGAGCGGAATGTATAATTAGATTTGAGGCTGAGAATTAGGCTGGAGTGAGAAATGACGGCCACACCGCCACCTCGACCAGTGCTCCTGGCACTTTGAAAGTTCACGTGACTTGGAGGAGTAGATTCGTTTAGTCTAACATAATCATTTTCCTGAAGCCATGTTTCAGTTAAAGCTAGAAGATCAATATTAAAGTCGCCAATTAATTCATTTATTAAAAGAGATTTAGAAGAGAGGGACCTGATGTTTAGCAGTCCACATTTTACACACTTATCATTTTGTTTATTTGCGACACATGTATTTATTTTTATTAAGTTATGAGATCTGACGCCTTTCCTATCAGAGTTCAGTTGACTTTTATTTGTGCTTTTTATACATTTATTTTGTTTATTTGCGATGCATGTATTTATTTCTATTGAGTTAGGAGATCTGATACCTTTCCTATCAGAGTTTAGGTATGTTTTGTTTGTGCTTTTTGTGCGAGGGACATACACAACCTCAGCCAGTCTGGGAGAATTGTTCATGCAGGGTGGCTCAGAGGAGCCCCTGTACGTGGCGCACACACAGTCTCAGCCTGTTTGGAGCTGTTCTCGCTAACAGAGCAGTGCCTCACTAGTCTACTCTGCTCCTTAGCGTCACTGACACTCCCTGAGCTAGTCTGTGTGCTAGTCTTACCTGATGGTCATCTAAGACTAACCATAATATTCTGCGCTAGGAGGGAGGACCCAGCCGCGGTGGGATGGATGCCGTCACTACGTATAAGCCTGGACTTCCCCTCAAATGCCCTCCAGTGTCTATGAAGACGACACCATTCTGCGGGCACCAATTGGACAACCACTGGTTGACAGCTGAAATGGAAGAAATTAATGCAATGACTGGTAGAAATTAATGCATTCTTCATTACAAGGTATATATTAAAGACACACTATGAATTTATAATAAGTAGTAAACAATAATTATATTCTTCACGACGAAACCGTTCAGCTGGAGTGAGGTGAACTCGGCCCAATTGCATGGGTTCCTCAGCCGTAGGTTCATGCTTAGGGGGGCTAGAAAGCACAGGAGAGAAACGTGGTGGGTCAGGAGCAGGTGAGGTGCAAAACAGAGGTGCACATGGGTCACGTAAATGGTGCCGGGAAACCTTCTCTCTGCGCCTCTCTCTTAGTCTGTTATAGAGACGAATCGAAAGGGAGATTAACTCATTAAGGCTTGTAGTTTCATCTCTGGTGCAAGTTCATCTTTAATATTTTCCCCTAGTGAAAACACTGTAGTGCTGTGTCATCCCAGCCACTCTCTGCAGCAAGAATGCGGAAGTCAATAGCGAACTGAGCAACAGAACTGGTGCCTTGGTTGAGAGTGAGTAATCTCTTTGAAGCCTCTTTGCCTTTAAGTAGGTGATCAAAAATTCTTTTCAGTTTAGTAGTGAAAGCCGTGTAGGAGCGAAAAATTTCAGAACTGGCCTCATATTCTGCAGTTGCCCAGTGTGAGGCTTTACCGGAGAGCAAGCTAAGAACAAAAGAAATACGGGACTTATCTGAGGCGTAGGTGGAGGGCTGCTGGTCCAACACAATGGCACACTGAAGGAGGAATCTGCCACAGGAACCCAAGTCGCCGGAGTAACGTTCGGGAGTAGGGATGTGGGGCTCTCGAGGCGCCCAGGATGGAGGACCTGGTGGCGGTGATGGAAGGGCCTTGGGTTGCACAGAGGGAGGAGGATGAACAGTAGAGGCTGAGAGGTGTCGAGTTGACAGAAATCCTTACTGAGCTGAGATACACTGGAGGCCAATCCCACAAGCTGGTCAGTAACTTCTTTCAAAAGAGTTTCATGTCGCCCAACTAAAATGCCCTGAGAGGCTGGGGCTTCACTCAAACTGTCTCGGTCTGTTGGGTCCATGTGGCCAGATTGTTCTGTTGTGGCTCAACAACAGGGACCCAAAAAACAGACCAGAGATTGTGGACAAAGTTCAGAGTTTTATTAGAACAGGTTTCCAAGGGTGAGTATCAGGAGCTGGGAAACAGGCAAGGAGTGGAGTCTTGGGACAAAAACACTGGAAAACAGGAGATGGAGGTAAGTAGGAGCAAAAAGGAAAGTTTCTAGAAAAACAGGTCTGGTAGCCGACGGAAATCACCATCTAGTGCGACGGAACAATCTGGCAGCTGCTGTCTCCAGATCACAGGATAAATGGCACCATCTTGATTGAAGACAGGCTACAGGTGAGCAGCTGCTGATAGGACTCCGCCCACACACACCCACACACACACACACACACTCAGGGAGAGGGAGGAGGGAGCACAGGAGAGGCACAGCCAGGGCATGACAATATCTGAATAACACATCACACTGATCAAATAAAACTGTGCTTTATGAATATTTATTGAGCAAGTTAAACAGCATTTAAATACAAAATATGCAAATGAGTGCGGGTTCTCCTAGACTGGGATCTAAGATCAGAGACTGAGCACAACCCAGGAGTGATCTAAAGTCATGTGTGGAGTTAGATCGATAAGCGAGCCTTTCTGTGACAATTTGTGCTCAATACGACCAGAGAGAAGAGCGTGGAGTCCGGCCATGAGGTCCTTCATGTGGTCTCCTCAGGGATGGTCTGAAATCTTCTTCGACTCGGCTGTCATCAGGCTGAAGGATGCCGTACCGTCTGTTTAAAAGAGGAACACGGGGCCTTTCTAGGGTCCATGAGGTCAATCAGCACTGGTCCAGATTTAGGCCAAAAATCCACCAAAGGTGTGAATATTTGAATTTGGAAAAGTATACGAAAGCTTCACGTTTGCTCGGATTCGACACAGAAATTTGGATAAAAATGCAGAAAGAGACGGGCAAAACTTTAGGGAGAAGCATTTTCTGGTTTCTCTGTCTTTGTCTCCTCCGAGTCGTCCTGGAGGAAGTGCTCGGTGTGAGGACAGTATCACGACACGTTTTCTGTTCAGTGATGTAAAAATATGTGAAAAACGTTTGTACTGTTTTACACTGAGGAGAGTGAGTCTGTGGAGCTCACAGAGACACTGAGGAGAGTGAGTCTGTGGAGCTCACAGAGACACTGAGGAGAGTGAGTCTGTGGAGCTCACAGACACTGAGGAGAGTGAGTCTGTGGAGCTCAGAGACACTGAGGAGAGTGAGTCTGTGGAGCTCAGAGAGACACTGAGGAGAGTGAGTCTGTGGAGCTCAGAGACACTGAGGAGAGTGAGTCTGTGGAGCTCACAGACACTGAGGAGAGTGAGTCTGTGGAGCTCACAGACACTGAGGAGAGTGAGTCTGTGGAGCTCACAGAGACACTGAGGAGAGTGAGTCTGTGGAGCTCACAGAGACACTGAGGAGCCATAAACCCAGAGCCTAAACCCAGGGATCAGAGTGTGAGTGGATGTGGTGCTGAAGGTGTGGAGGTGGGTCAGTTGGTCAGAGGAGACTGTGTAGAAGGACACAGAGTGAGCAGGACAGTCCACAAACACTGCCACTGTCCCAGAAGAGGAGGACCTGGGCTGAGGGAGGAGGGTTTGTTTGTTATTATGAAGAACAGAGAAACCAGCTTCAGAACAGACCAGACTCCAGGACTGATCATTGACTCCAAACCAACTGTCATCACTGTCTCCTTTCCTTCTGATTCTTCTGTCACACACTGATATATAAACCGCTCCACTCCACTGGACCTCCCAGTAACAGAGACCAGTCAGACCAGAGGAACACAGAATCTGAGGGTGGAGCTCAAATCTGTCCTGATGATCTGGATACGGCTGCTCCTCTTCTACATGTGTCACCTTCTTGTTGTTGTCGGACAGTTGGAGGTTTCTGTGAGCTGTGTTTGGATCCAGAGTGAGATCACAGAAATCTGATGGAGAGAAGACACAACACAGCAGCAGTTAGTCCCCTGTCCACTGTCAACATGAGACACACGTTTAATTCTGCACCACACGGCTCCATTTGTTCAGGACCCATGGATTTAAAGACTTTCACTCGTTCAGGATTCAGCTCTTTTCTGTCTTTGTTCTTTTATATCTTCATCCTTCACTTTTGTGTTTGGCTCAGATTTACTGGAGGAAAAACATTTCCTTTCACAGCCCCACACCTGTTTAGACCTGGTTTAGTCCTGATTTAGTCCTGGTTCAGTCCTGGTTCAGTCCTGGTTTAGTCCTGGTTCAGTCCTGTTTTAGTCCTGGTTCAGTCCTGGTTTAGTCCTGGTTTAGTCCTGGTTCTGGAGTTCTGATGGGGTTGGTGCTCCTCCTGAGCTCCAGCAGCAGGAGTTCTGATGGGGTTGGTGCTCCTGGTGCTGACACATGTGTCTCTGTGTTCAGGAGCTTGTTGTTTTGCAGTGTTTGTGTGAGATCTGTTGTTCTCGTGATGAGGAGGACTGACAGCAGAGGCACAGCTCAGAGCAGAACAGGGGACTGGTTTAAATCCACTGTCTCCAGAAGAAGAATGAAGATCACTGTTGGACATGTTTGACACTGGACTGTTCAGGATCTGCTTTAACAACAGCTCTGGGTTTAGTCCTGATGTAGAGTTGGAGGATTAGTGATAATAAAACTCTAAAACTGGACACTAAACTCTTCATGTGTTCTTAATGTATTAAATGCTGAGTAAAATGCAGAACTGTATCTGCATTGATTTGATACTCACTCTTCCAGGGGCAAACTGTCAACCAGTGAACACCTGCAGGCTCCAGTCTGAAGGAGAACACAGATGTTTCATTACTGTGGCTCATTAAGGCTGAACGTTGAATCTGTTCAAATGGGCTGATTCTTTATGATACTAGTGTGGACGGTACAGTTACGGCTTCACAGGAGCCACAGTGTGAGCGGGGCCCATACCTGAGAGTGTCCAGTGTGCAGTGGGGCTCCTCCTGTAGAGCACACAGGAGCTTTACTCCTGTGTCTCCTGGATGGTTGTAGCTGAGGTCCAGTTCTATCAGATGGGAGGGGTTGGACCTCAGAGCTGAGGCCAGAGAAGCACAGCCTTCCTCTGAGAGCAGACACCCTGACAGTCTGAGGACACAGATTATTGGAATCAGGAACATTCATGAGGAACATTCAACCCAAATGAGACAAACAACAAGTCCCAGATCTTTATGGGACTTTATCAAATGTTCTTTTCCAATGCAAATACCAACAGGTTCAGGAATAATAGTGAAGAATATGAACCCCTCTGACCTGAGCTGTTCCAGTTTACACTGAGGACTCTTCAGTCCAACACACAACATCTTCAGCCCTGAGTCCTTCAGGTCGTTGTGACTGAGGTCCAGGACTGTCAGACTAGAGGACTGGGAGCTGAGGACTGAGGACAGAGCTTCACAGCTTCTCTCTGACAGGTCACAGCCGCTCAGTCTGGAGACAGAAAACATAGTTTATGCAGAAGTTGAATCAAACCGTCCTCTGTTAAACAAAGGTTACTCACAGAGCTTTGTTGGAGGCCTTGACCACTGGCAGCAGCCTCAGGAGAGCCTCCTCTGAAGCACAGTACTTCTTCAGCTCAAACTGCTCCAGATCTTCTTCTGATGACAGTAAGATGAAGGCCAGAGCTGACCACTGAGCAGGAGACAGTTGACCTCCAGACAGACGTCCTGATCTCAGGACCTGTTGGACCTGCTCCACCAGAGAACGATCATTCAGTTCATTCAGACAGTGGAGCAGGTTGATGCTCCTCTCTGCAGACACATCCTCACTCAGCTTCTTCTTGATGTACTCAGCTGTTTCCTGATTGGTCTGGGAGCTACTTTCTGTCTGGGTCAGCAGACCTTGTAGAAGGCTCTGATTGGTCGACAGTGAAAGACCCAGGAGGAAGCGGAGAAGCAGGTCCAGGTGTCCGTTTGGACTCTGTAAGGCCTGGTCCACAGCTGTCTGGTAAAACTGCACTGATTTGCTGCTAAAAACCTTTGTCCATGATGATGCTTGTTTCTCTGAGAGGAGGGTGACCCCAGGGCTGAAGAAGGTCTGATGGACGTGAAGAGCAGCTAGAAACTCCTGCACACTCAGATGGATGAAGCAGTAGACCTTGTCCTGGTACAGGCCTGGCTCCTCTCTAAAGACCTGTGTGAACACTCCGGAGTAAACTGAGGCCGCTGCAGCGTCCAGCCCACACTCGCTCAGGTCACTCTCGTAGAAGATCAGGTTTCCTTTCTGCAGCTGCTCAAAGGCCACTTTTCCCAGAGACTCCACCATCTTCCTGGTCTCTGGACTCCAGTGTGGGTCTGTCTCAGATCCTTCTTCATACTTGATGTTCTGGACTTTGGCCTGAACCACCAGGAAGTGGATGTACATCTGAGTCAGGGTCTTGGGCAGCTCTCCTCTCGCTCTGCTTCTCAACATGTGCTCCAGGACTGCGGCAGCGATCCAGCAGAAGATCGGCAGGTGGCACATGATGTGGAGGCTTCTGGACGTCTTGATGTGGGAGATGATTGTGTCGGCCTGGTCTCTGAACCTCTTCCTGAAGTACTGCTCCTTCTGCGGGTCGGTGAACCCTCTGACCTCTGTCACCATGGAGACGCACTCAGCAGGGATCTGATTGGCCGCGGCGGGTCGTGTGGTTATCCAGAGGCGAGCGGAGGGAAGCAGCCTCCCCCTGATGAGGTTCACCAGCAGCACGTGCACTGAGGCCGACTCTGTGGGGTCGCTCAGGACCTCGGTTTTGGTGAAGTCCAGAGGAGGTCTGCACTCGTCCAGACCGTCAAAGATGAAGAGCACCTGGAGGTCTTCAAAGCTGCAGAGTTCTGCTGGTGTTTGACTAAAGAAGTGACGAACAAGTGTCACCAAGCTGAAGCTTGTGTCCTTCAGCACATTGAGCGCTCTGAAAGTGAACGGGAACAGCAGCTGTATGTCCTGGTTGGCTTCACCTTTAGCCCAGTCCAGACTGAACTTCTGAGTGAGCACTGTTTTCCCGATGCCAGCCACTCCCTTTGTCAGCACTGTTCTGATGGCTCCATGTGTGTGAGCTGGGCCTTTAAACATGTCTTCACATGTGATGGACGTCTCTGCTGGGCCTGGGGTCCTGGAGGCTGTTTCCATGTGTCTGACCTCATGTTCCTGGTTGACCTCTGAAGACCCTCCCTCTGTGATGTAGAGCTCTGTGTAGATCTCATTCAGAAGGGTGGAGTTTCCTGCTTTAGCGATGCCCTCAAACACACACTCAAACTTCTGCTGCAGGTCAGACTTCAGGTTACGCCGATAAACTCGAGAAGAACTCCCTGAATGAAGACACAGACACAGACCTGAGTCTCAGAGAAGATAAAATGACTGTGAGCAGCTTGTTAAATGTGTTAAATGGTCCTACTGCTCCACAGACGCTCAGCCAGCTCCTTCTGGTTCATCCTCCTCAGGAAGTTCAGTGTGATCCTCAGAACAGCCTCACTGCAGCTCCTCTGCTCTTCATCCTCATCCTTCACAGGATCTAAGCCTTCTGGGTCATCTGTACTCAGAACCTTGTGGAGCTTCTTCAGCTCCTTCTGGACCAAAGTGAAGATGTGCTCCTCCAGAAGCTGAACAGACACATTATAAACAGCACAAATGCACTCAGTGTCAGATCTGTGTGGAACAAGCTCTCGTTCATCTGAACATTTCCAAACTTTAGTGAATGACAGACCTTAAATATGGAGTCCAGCTGTGTCTGATGGTGCTGACCACTGGAGACCTGAGGACCCGGCTGCTCCCCTCTGCCACAGAGACACATTAAACATGCAAAATTATTTATTTATTATTTATATGTTGGTCTTATGATCGATGCGTTTGAAAACTCACGGCTCTGTGGCAAAATTATGTGGTTCTACCATAGACTGGTCACTCCTGAATTTCACTGGTTCAAACATAGACCCGTCACTCCTGAAGTTCATTTGTTCTCTCATAGACCGGTCACTCCTGAAGTTCATTTGTTCTCTCATAGACCGGTCACTCCTGAAGTTCATTTGTTCTCTCATAGACCGGTCACTCCTGAAGTTCATTTGTTCTCTCATAGACCGGTCACTCCTGAAGTTCATTGGTTTGATCATAGACCGGTCACTCCTGAAGTTCATTGGTTTGATCATAGACCGGTCACTCCTGAAGTTCATTGGTTCAGCCTTAGACATGTGACTCCTGAGGGACTCACAGCTGGGACCAGGTTCAGACGGAGGACGTTTCTGGTGGATCCTGAGACACAGAAGAAAACACACTTCAGTCACAGTAAAACACGTGGGACTGTTCTGACTCAGATACTTCAGGAGGTTCTACAAAGTGTTCATGAGGCCTTCACCCCAGACGCTTCAGTGCGGCAGATTCAGCACCAAACATCCAGTTTATATCGTTTTAAAGTTTTCATTCTGGAACAAAGAACAGACTTGTGTGTGTCATTGTGATTTTAATGTGATTCTCTGTGAACTGTGGACCCTCCTGGACGTGTTTTTAGCTTCATTCAAACCACGTCACCCACATTAGATCAGATGTTTGTGAACATAAAGTCCTGACGTTATGAGGAGGTGTGAGTGGGACTTACTGTGGACCATCTTCTCTTCTTTTAAAGAGAATCCCTCGTTCCATAGAGTCGTCACTCTTGAGTGACTCGGCGCTGGTCCCAGGAGCAGGTCTGTGGACACAGGTGGAGCGGTGGCTTTAGTCTGAGCTCTGACATGGAGAACAGTGGTGGAGTTAGAGATGGTGTGGTACCTCTGAGCTTTGGGGGGGTGAGTGGTTTTAGAGGGAGGGGCTCCGTCCTCTCTGTGCTCTCTCTGATCCATGCTCTGTTCATTTGCTTCAAAAGGAAAAACACACAAAACATTCAACACATGTGCACAGAAGCTGCTTATGTTTGAATGTGTTTTTCTCCACAGTTTGAGGAAATAAGACACAGGAATAACAGCCACACCTTTGGACTGGAGCAGCACATCACCAGACCAACGCCTCACACTGCACACCAGAAAAAATCATTTGAGACGTTTCAGCAGCTCCTGTGTTTATCTCCATTTAAACGTCTTTAATCCAAACGCACAGATTTGATTCATTTAGACAAAAGTGCAGAAAAGTCTCCCCAAAGTCACGAGGAACTAGTCATGATTAACTCCAGAGTTTTTCAGAGGAACTTCCCCAACACGACTCACAACGTCACAGTGAAGAGTTCACCTCCTGAAACAAACACGACCATGTTTGAACGACTAAAAGCAGAAACTGGAGCAAACCTGAAGGAAAATCCTGCATTTCCAACTAAACAGAAACAGTCCAAACACATTGTAGAAAGAATAAAGTCGTACCATGTGTGAAACAGCAGAACGAGCGCAGAGGAAACGCGTCTGGACACGAGCAAATGTCGAGCTTTTCAATCTTCTGTTTTTCTCTTCTATTTCCTGGAGTTTCAGAGGCGACAGAATCCAGTCTGACGGGTTCTGTGTGTGTGTGTTTGTGTGTGTGTGTTTGTGTGTGTGTGTGCGTGCGTGTGTGTGTGTGTGTGTGTGTAGTATACATGCATATAGTGTGTGTGCGTGTGTGTTTATGTGTGTGTGTGTGTTTGTGTGTGTAGTGTGTGCGTGTGTTTGTGTGTGTGTGCGTATGCGTAGTATACATGCATTTAGTGTGTGTGTGTGTAGTGTGTGTATAGTGTGTGCGAGTGTGTGTGTGTGTGTGCATATAGTGTGTGTGTGTGTGCATATAGTTTGTGTGTGTATAGTATACGTGCATATAGTGTGTGTGTATAGTGTGTGTGTGTTTTTGTGTGTGTGTGCGTGTCTGTGTGTGTGCGTATGCATGTGTGTAGTATACGTGCATATAGTGTGTGTGTGTGTAGTATACATGCATATAGTGTGTGTGCATGTGTGTGTGCATATAGTGTGTGTGTGTGCGCGCCTGTGTGTGTATAGTGTGTGTGTGCATATAGTGTGTGTGTGTGTGTGTGCATATAGTTTGTGTGTGTGCGTGTGTGTATAGTGTGTATAGTGTGTATAGAGTGTGTGTGTGTGTGTGTAGTGTGTGTGTGTAGAGTGTGTATGTGTAGTGTGTGTGTATAGAGTGTGTGTGTGCGTATAGTGTGTGTGTGTGCGTGTGTGCCTATAGTGTGTGTGTGTGTGCGTATAGTGTGTGTGTGTAGTGTGTGTATAGTGTGTGTGTATAGTGTGTGTGTATAGTGTGTGTGTGTATAGTACACGTGCATATAGTGTGTGTGCGTGTGTGTGTGTATCGTGTGTGTAGTGTGTGTATAGTGTGTGTGTATAGTGTGTGTGTATAGTGTGTGTGTGTATAGTGTGTGTGTATAGTGTGTGTGTGTGCGTATAGTGTGTGTAGAGTGGGTGTGTGTATAGTGTGTGTGTGTGTGTGTGTAGAGTGTGTGTGTGTGTGCATATACTGTGTGAGTGTGTAGAGTGTGTGTGTGTGTGTGTATATAGTATACGTGCATATAGTGTGTGTGTATAGTGTGTGTGTGTGTGTGTGTGTGTGTGTGTCTGTGTGTGTGTGTGTGTGTGTGTCTGTGTGTGTGTGTGTCTGTCTGTGTGTGTGTGTGTGTGTCTGTGTGTGTCTGTGTGTGTGTGTGTGTGTGTCTGTGTGTGTGTGTGTGTCTGTGTGTGTGTGTGTGTCTGTGTGTGTGTGTGTGTCTGTGTGTGTGTGTGTGTCTGTGTGTGTGTGTGTGTGTCTGTCTGTGTGTGTCTGTGTGTGTGTGTGTTGTGTGTCTGTGTGTCTGTGTGTGTGTGTCTGTGTGTGTGTGTCTGTGTGTGTCTGTGTGTGTGTGTCTGTGTGTGTGTGTCTGTGTGTGTGTGTCTGTGTCTGTGTGTGTGTGTCTGTGTGTGTGTGTCTGTGTGTGTGTGTCTGTGTGTCTGTGTCTGTGTGTGTGTGTCTGTGTGTGTCTGTGTGTGTGTGTGTCTGTGTGTGTGTCTGTGTGTGTGTGTGTGTCTGTCTGTGTGTGTGTGTCTGTGTGTGTGTGTGTGTCTGTGTGTGTGTGTCTGTGTGTCTGTGTGTGTGTGTCTGTGTGTGTGTGTGTGTGTGTGTGTCTGTGTGTGTGTGTGTGTGTGTCTGTGTGTCTGTGTGTGTGTGTGTGTGTGTGTGTGTCTGTGTGTGTGTGTGTGTGTGTGTGTGTGTGTGTGTGTGTGTGTGTGTGTGTGTGTGTGTCTGCGTGTCTGTGTGTGTGTGTGTGTGTGTCTGTGTGTGTGTGTCTGTGTGTCTGTGTGTGTGTGTGTGTGTGTCTGTGTGTGTGTGGTTAAAGTACTTTAAACACTGTCTTTCTACTCCAGTCTCTGCCTTCATTTAATAGTGAGTCCTTCCACTCAGCTCAGTGTGACCTGTGTCTGTTATAATCAGTCTTGTTTCTGCTGTAATAGTCTTATAGCCGGGATAATGCTGAGGGGAGTTCTCCTCTGCTGCCTGTCGGGACCCGGGGGGGTAGGGAACACTCTGGGGACCCACAGCCCTCATTTGGGGAACACTCTGGGGACCCACAGCCCTCATTTGGGACCCCGTGTGCCCACTGGTGTGAGGAGGTAACGGGCCGTGGAAAGCAGGACCTCCCATTCACAGCCTGATCTCATTACTCTATAGAAATGCCTTAAGATCAGTTTAAAGCAGCAGAAAGGGTCAGATGTTCTTCCACAGGGATCAATACCGTTATAAAGCTTTTATAATGCTCCATGTACTGTTGATTAGGGCCCAACCCATGTGGATTTGGTTGCGGTCAATATGGTACAGATAAAATGGGAGTTGGAGCTGTCGATATAATCGCTGATATATTTATGACGTGAAAATTCACTGTAAATCTTCAGTTGTTTATAAAACTTAGGTTTGGCTTTATTGGATTTTCAATTTATTTAGGCAACATTTATTGTTATTCTTCCTCTTTACGTCATGTTTAAAGTCGGCCTAATGGTGTTTTTGAACAATATTCTCGCAGTAAAGAAAGTGCTGTAAGTAAACTACCGCTGTTAGCCTTTAGCGGTAAATGTGTGTGCGCCGCGGGAATTAATGATCTGCTAAATGCAGATAATTCACACCTCTGTTCACAGCTCATTTCCATATCAGTGTGTGTCCAGTAACATATATACGGCCACTATAGTCACTGTGAATGAAAGTGGTGTGTGTGTGAGTGTTGGTGGTGGTCGGAGGGGCCGATGGTGCAGATTGGAGCCTCGCTTCCGTCAGTCTGCCCCAGGGCAGCTGTGGCTACAATAGTAGTTTACCACCACCGGGTCTGGAGTGAATGAATAATGCTCTGTAAAGTGTCTTTGAGTGTCCAGAAAAGCGCTGTATAAAACTGATGCATTATTATTATTATTACTTTACAGTCACTAACAGAAGAGAAAACAGCCTGTTTATGTGTGTGAGCTACAGCAGCTAATCGCTAACCAATGAGAAAGAACCAAAACGAGCTTCAAACCGACACATTTCAACACTCAGCCTCACATAGGCTCCTCTCAGATCAGCACTAAGAACTGTCCTTTAATCTGTCTGTAAATTGGATTAAATGGGCAGAATATAGAGTCTGAGCTTTATAATGAGGTAAAACATGTCCACGTGGAATATCGACCCAGATCGGCAAGATTTTGGCCATTATATTTCCAAGAGTCCATATCGGCCGATAATATCGAACAGTCGATATATATCGTCTGGCCCTATTGTTGATTCTATTGTATTTGGTTTTATCACAGCACTGCCCTGTCTTATTTACTTATGGCTCATTTTTATATTTCTCTTTATTTATCTCGATTGCTCTTTCCAGTCAGTGCTCTCTCTGCTTTCACATTAGCAGCTGTGTTAATATCTTTTGTTCAGAGATTGGATATTCCATGGTTGAAATCATCCAAATGATTCCAGTGAAGATGTGTGGAGTAAAAAACACAGTGGAGCACTTCCTGTATTACCACATGACATCACAAGGTAGAACAGAGTGTTTTCCATTTGAGAGAAGAACACAGAATAAATATGCAGCGTTTGTGTGAAAGTCACAACTGAACTTTGAGGGGAGAAGAGACTCAGGGGCAGTGTGTGAGTTTGTCAGCCTGGCTACAGTGCTGAACACAAATCTGGGGTTGCTTTTGTTTACTTCTATTAGGTTTGAATAGTATCTGGTTTGTGCTTTTGGCAGAGCGGCCTTATAAGAGAGCAGGCAGAGCTTCCATGCCTTCAGAGACTGCTCGGAGCGCGAGCGGCGCCAGAGTGGTCATTAGTGTCTGTGGTGTATTTATACTTCACTAATGACAGTGGTTTAGTCCTGGTTTAGTCCTGGTTTAGACCTAGTTAAGTCTTGGTTTAGTCCTGGTTTAGACCTAGTTAAGTCCTGGTTCAGTCCTGATTTAATCTTGGTTAAGTCCTGGTTTAGTCCTGGTTCAGTCCTGGTTTAATTCTGGTTTAGGAGCTGTGATTTCCAAACTTTCAATAGTTCTGTGTCCCAAAGACCCTGTGTGTAATATAAAAGTGAAGTGGGTGGAAGCAGTGGGGGTCGATTAATATTTTCTCTGATTCATGTTCATTGCACAAAATGAGCCGAGGCCAATTAATCACAGGGTGAAAAAAGAATTATTTGTATCATTTTTCTGATACTAAAAACTGAAAACGGGTCCCACAGACCTGAAGACCTTTCAAGGGTTAAATAAAGTACAGTTAGGTACTACAAAAATAAAGCTTTAAACTCATTACTAAATGGATAATAATTGTGCTCTGCTCCAAACTTTCCTGCTCCTTGTTGCATTTCACAGGCCTGTTCTCAGGTGTGTGTGAGGCGCTGGTGGTGATTTGTCCATAATAAGTCCTTATGTCATTATTTTTAATTACAGAGCCAAACACAGTCCCCAAAGAGCTGGAGCTCAACCTTATTATTTTATTCAGTTTGTGTTTGCATGAACAGGTAATATTGAATTAAGGAGCTAATGAGAAGGCTCCACACTGGCTTTGAGTGTGTGACGGGTCCTCACAGCGTCTCTACTTGAGTTTGAACCAAGAGTGAAGAACATGTTTAAGAATGAACTGTGAGCCCTGGATATAATCTCCCTGGCATCATTCACTCGGACTGTATTCATTTTTAAAACACAAATCACGTTCACACAGGTTTTATAAACAGAGACAGAGATTCTGAGCATCTAACAGTTTCTAATAGCAGATCATTTGAGGACAGCGTTCTCACAGACCTGAAGTTCAGGTTCTGGAGGTAAAACTGAGCTGAGGTAGTGGCTGCTTCCCCAGTGCCGTTAGTGCAGATGCAGAACCTTCCAAGAACCTTCTAGTTGTCGTAAATTTGCAACTTACACACATTTCTATACATTTTTTTGCTATAATCAAATTAATAATCTTATCTTAATTTACCATTTACTAAAAACACACATATACATATTTATATACATCTCTATAAATTCAGACGTTAAAGGGTTGAATATAAAGATGAGATGGAGATGATCTGAGCTGAATGTTGCTCTGCTGGAGGCGCAGTGACAAACACAGAAGTCTTGTTACTGAGAATAATGAACGACTGATTTGACTGTCGATGTGTGAAGTCAAATGTAAACAGATGAATAAAGATCATATTGTGCAGTGGCTCCATCAGGTTTTACAGCACAGCCAAATGCTCCGGTTACACTATTTACACTACACTTTTTCATGATTATTATCATAATTTTTTCATACCTTATACCACAAATTGTCAGACCAGAATTGTCTGACCTTCATCAATAATATATTATTGAATTATTGAAGAATGTTCTGAATGTGAGGTGGCAACACTCAGGCCTCACAGCAAGAAGGTTGCGGGTTTGATCCCCGGGTCGCCTGGGCCTTTCTGTGTGAAGTTTGCATGTTCTCCCCGTGTCTGGATGAGTTTCCCCCATCAACTCAAAACCTGCAGCACCTGAACTAACATAAGGACCATGACGTCCACCTCCTGTGGCTCCACCTGCAGAGGGGTTCAGGGGGTCAGGGGCTGTGAGGATTGGGCAGATGACCCCGCGACCCAGCTGGATTAAGCGGGAGAAGATGGATGTTCTGAAAGTGTTGAAGAATATTAGTATAATATTAATGTATTCATTCAACCTGAACGTTTCACTACATTCATAAATGTGTGTTTAAATTAAAAATATCAATATCTCTTCTTGCGGCTGCCAAACAATCTGCCATCTTTGGCTAAATCAGCTCCATCCAAATACAGTATTCTGGGCAGCAGAATGGGTAAGTGAGGCTGTTGTAAAACAGTGAGATGATGTGTGCAGGTCAGTTTGTTTGTTCCCATGGCGACGGGAGCTGTGTTTATGCCCAAGGGCCTCAGTGTTATCGCTCCCCGAAGAGAGAGGCAGGAGCCAGAGGTGAGAACAGCACCGCCAACTCTGTGATGGTATAATGTCATTTCAGGCCATTCGACCAAGATGGACACAATATCCAGGCTTCTTCATACGTGCAGAACTTAAAGCTGCACTTACACGGGCACAGCAGACTTTCACTGGATGTGGATTTATTATGCACAACACTTTGACTTTGAGAAACTCACTGTGCGCTGGAGACTGGACGTGTTTTCAGGTGGACATCAGCTTCACGCTGTTTCTTCAGCTCTTCTGTTTCACCAGTAAGTGGCATCTGTGCCATTGTTAACCTGATAACACCCGCCTAATTTGGTCTGTGCACAACGGTAACACAAACCCAAGTGCCAAAGCTTATTAAAGAAAATCTGAGACCCACAGGTTTGTGTGATACATAGTTTTAAAGCTTAGACCTTCTAGTTTCTGTAGATCTGCATATGAAGACTGTGAGTGCAGCTAATTTACAGCACAGACATTCAAACATGTCTAAAAATTGATTTTTTTTGCCTCGGAAAAAAAAATAAAAAAAATTAAAGGCTGTAACTTGGGCAAACTTTATCCTAGACATTTGTGGCTCACTACACTCACTGCTGAAGCTGTGGCAACAACTGTGTAAAGTTTCAGACTCTGGGCCTCAGGGTTTGGTGCTGTGACCCTTTGTGTAAAAATATGTCAAGTGTCCAAACATGGACCAGATGTTCCAAACTGTGAAAAGATGTAATGTGTAATAAATAAATAATCTTCTGAACTTTAGGCAGATTTTCTTCAGATAAAAAACTAAAACAAGCCAAAAATTTCTCTCCAGAGCCTCTGGTGCCTCCACCAGTGTCTGTGCGTAAGAGCAGGTCAGAGGCTGTCCTCAGGCCGCTGCACGCTGAGCTCCTCTCTCACTGTCTCACCTCTGCCCCACATGGGGCCCACCGCCAAAATCCTCTTTTCATAGGCTACTCAGATCTGTCAATCATGTCCTGAAAGAACCAATGACTGAAGAGCTTTTGCCGTGGACCTGTCCCTCGGTCATGCGCAATACGCCGCTAACTGGACGCACTCGTTTTGTTCCTCGAGCTTTAGCGCGGCGCCCCGTAGCCGGACCGAAGTCTGGATACGCTTGTTTTGTAGCTAAGAGTGTGGAGAAAACAAACATACCCCACACCGCTAACAGGAGCTAAGCGTTTAGCTATGCTAAGGACCAAGAGCGAGAGTAGTAGAGAGATGCGTCGCTCATCCATTCAGACAAACTCGGACTTTCTGGATAATTTCTCCACATGGAATTATTTTATGAAAAAAACAACTGGATATTCTTTTTCTGTGGACTGTTACGGACTAATTGAGCGCAGCTGTTCCTGGACTGGACCCGTTTCGGACCGACAGAACCGGCTCAAAGGTAAGAAATGCACAAATATGTTTTGAATATTTTCGGGAATTATAAGTTATGGCTCTTTGGGCTGTGTGGCATAAAATGAATGATATGGTTGTTTTACTGAGGAATTAAGCTTTCAAACGATGTACAGCAGGTCAATATTGGAAAAATAAGTACGGTGAATATCTGGCTTGACTTTTTAATGTTGTGTAATCGCCCGCCGGCGGGCGGGTGGCAAGTAACAGTTACATGGTTCACACTATTCACGTGTTGTTATACGTGTGGCACTGTTAGTTTGCTGCTGGTCACTAACACTGGGGACTAGCTCCGCCCCCTGCAAACCCCAACCCAGGTCCCACCTGTCTGGAAGGTGGTACCTCCAGGACCTGCAGATCACTTTACACATGGAAACACTCAGGGCCCATGCTCTTCTTTACAGGACCTAGAAGCGAGCCTGGCGGGGGGAGCGTTACCTACTTGTCTTCAGAGCGATGCCATTGCCTTGTCTGGAATGTTCCACAGTATTACATTTATATATCCGTGGAAACAAGCAGGAGATGTCAACAGGCCAAGTTACAGGTCAGATGTGTGGACAAATTAAGCAAGAAAATATGCTTTTGAAAGTATTTTATATGAATTATTTGTAATTTCATAAATGGCCTAATGTGAAATAGTCCAGGCAAAGCTATACATCCTCCAGCCTCTAATACAGGACGGAAAAGGGTCATTCAGCCAAGACTTCAGTCAAATACATCTTTAAATGGGTTAAAACAGTAACTGCTTGCATTAAGTTAGTTGTTAGCAAAGATTTGGCTTAGGGTACATTAGGTCATTGATTTGATCAGTAATGTTCAGTAAAGAGTCATGTGCAAAGTTGTTAAATACATTCATACCTAAGGGTTTGTTGCATAAAGAATAAAGCATTTGTCTCAAAACCTTTCAGAGTTTTAGAATTTGCTCTTTAAGTGGCCAGTCACTATCAGTATAAGGGAGATACATGTTCACTGTCAACTGTTGGTCCAGAGTATAAATATCAGCCATTATATTGTTTGTCGTGCTGGACTTGTAATACCTGTTTTTTACTGACAGGGACTTGAGAAGAAAAAGCCTCTGGAATCTGCTTGTTGAGATAAAAGCTCATATCCAGTCCAAACTCCACATCTATAATGCATGACAGGCTCCAGTGCGTTTCACGTGCAGGACTCACCCTGTCAGCGCTGACTGACCCTAATATTCCTCTGCCCACACTGTAGATCCCTCCGCCAACGTACACTGGGGACTATATGACAGACCGAGATACACATGATCCTGGACGTGTCTCCCATGGGACATTTCTGTTTCCATGGGACATTTCAGTCTTCGCCCTGAAGTCCTGTCAGTCTGAATCTGTCCAACATCTGCAGTGAACCCGGACACCGCAGTCTGGGGATTACAGGCTGTTTCTGCTGCTCTACGGGGCAGGGACTATAGACTGTATAACACAAGTGACTGAGGGAGACACTGTTCGGATGCAACTGAAGCTTATCGAGGCCAGCAGTCACAGCGGCTATTCTGAAACCAGGGACCATATATGGAAATCCAAGCACAAACCGAAGAGCCAGTCAGGAGGGAAAATGTTTTGAAATGAGCAACAAAGCTGTCAATCATGAAGACTATAAGAAAATGGCTTATATTTTGACAAAATGTTGTAAACTCAAGATGTCTTTTCATTTATTTATTAGTTATTTATTAGTTTTTCTTTTATTTTCATACCATATACAGGCTTGTTTTCCATAGATCTGACCGTTAACCTGCCTCTATTGTGATTACGAAGTTTATTTCCAGACTGTAGAATAATCAAAGCAAAACAGTGATATCTCCATGGAGACAGGTGGCAGACTCCAGCAGAAAAGTGACACAGTGCAGCTTTAACAGGCGTCTGAGGCTATAGTGAATGGCACAGCTGCTGTTGGAGCCACAACCCGAACAACGAGTCATTAGCACCGCCCTGGGTACGACATCCCACCAAAGCCAAATCCTCCAGTGATACAATGTGAGACTGTGATGAACGCTCACCTGGAAATGTGCAGAAGCCTCTCGGGCTTAACTTGTCTGAATGTTTTATTGGCTGCGGAGGCTTCGTCAGGTCAAGTGGTGAAAGAAGTGTGAGACTGAGACCAGGTCATTGGGATTCAAGAGGCGAGTTTGATAAATGGTAATGGTAATAAAGTGGCGGGTGAACAAGATTTATCTGTCTGGGTTTCTGTGGGCCGAGTGCAGCCAGCGCCGTGCCCTCCGGTAAATGCTCTCTTTTCTCTTGTTTCTTCAGTGTGTAACAGTTGCACAGCATGACTGCAAGAATGAACAACCAGCAGGGATCTGAGAGTCCCTCAGGACCCACCATGTCAGCCAGAGAGAACCAAGATGGAGTAAGCTTTTGTTTGGAGCTGTGTGCTGCACTTCATCAAATACAGAGGCTCTGATTGTTCTGTGGCCCATTAGCACCGAAGCACTCACAGGTACAGAGCAAATAGGAGGGACCTGCCTCTGTGAGTCTGGGGCATTCAGCTGTTCTCAGGACTTCTTCCATTTAAGATTGTACATATTGTGTGTGTGTGTGTGTATGTATATATATATATATATATATATATATATATATATATATATAGATAGATAGATAGATAGATAGATAGATAGATAGATAGATAGATATAGATATCTATCTATCTATATAGATAGATAGATGGAGATATAGATGTAGATGTAGATATAGATGTAGATGTATATATAGATGTAGATGTATAAGGCCCATAGCTGCGCAGAGCCAGACATCAGCAGTGGTACAGTTACATGACCGGGAAAAATCAGATAATAAAATAAGAGTTGTTTTTTACATTTTAGTTGTTTTTTTAAAAGATGTATTGTGTAACTTTTTGGTTGGGAGTCCATCACCTGTTGTTTCTATGGATATGTAACTTCTCTGCCTGGAATGTTCCACAGTATGGCATTAAACAACTCTACCTTACATTTATTCAATTACAGGTGGTTTTATAGCTCAAATGCATAGAAAACCAGGCGTTTGAGCAGAGGTGCTTCTTCACAGATCTGACCTATAACTTGGCCTGGTTTGGTCTCCATGAAGACAGAAATGTTTAATGCCAAACTGTGAAACACTCCAGACAAAACTATCACATCCACATGAAGAAAAACATTTGAAGGACCCTGTTGTGGATTTTTAAATCTGAGAAGAATAAAACTGGAGAAAAGTTGTCTTAAATCAAAGAGTCTGGATTTATTAAAGCACTTGTGCCACAATTACAGAGAAAATGAAGAAAACAAAACCTTCTGTGCCTCACGCGAGCGCCGTCTCTCCCTGATCTGAACGGCAAACAAAAAAACAGGCTCTTATACAGTCGACAAACGTCATGACATCAACATGAGTAAAACATACGATAGGACTGATCTAAACGGTTCTCAACAGGAGACGACTTCTCTGGGTCACCTGGGGCATGGATTAGATTGAACCTGATCATTCTAAATGAGGAGAATGAATAGAACTTGTTGTTTTAACCATGATGGATAAAGACAGAACAGAGTGACGTGCCCTGAAGTAGCCCAGAAACAACAGGTCACAGCAGTGACCAGGAAAACACAGATGCTTCAGCAGTTGTGTGTTACTAGTCTAAACCCAAACAATACACTCTTAACGAAGTAAGAAATGTACTTTTTACAAGCTTGTCTTTCCTTAGGATATGATGTTTTTTTCTGTGTTTAAACATTAACTTCACTTTGCAGATCAGATACATCCAGGCTGGTTATTAGAGCATTTTAAAGTGTAATTTCTTGGACCACTGCTTTAGACGTCTTCTGGAGTAAAATGATTTGGCTATTTGGCGAACATCCGTCTCTAGAAAGTTGGGCAAAGATAATCAGGAAAGTTTAATATAAATGTACTGCATATATTTTCAGAAAGAGTGCTTATCCTCATATTTCAAAGGTAGTTCCTGTCCTGTAAGTTAAAGTACCTTTAGATCCCACTGTTGACCACTGACTCCATGTCACTTTCTTATGGTGACTTCCAGCTGACCCTGTTCGTTCTGGATTCCTCCTGCAGTTCTCTCCGATTCAAGATAACGTAAATAAGAGACAGACTGGGAGACAGATGAGTGTTCCTACAGGGCTGCTGCCTTCACTGACCTTCGTAAATCATATTCACTCTAATGAAGTGCTGCGGGGGCTACATACATGAGAGAGAGAGAGCACCTCGAGGAACATTACATGGTCTGAATGTGAACACGAGAATGATAGATGCCTTTTGTCCAATTACAAGACAGACAACGCGTGGGATTAACAGACTTGTGATCGCTTTGTTTGCTGTGGACTCCTGGAATAATCATTTCCACACGTTTGTTACAGACTTTTTAAACGAAAGAACAAAATTAAGATGAAGACATGAGATAAATCGCTCTCTACTGTTCTGGAATCTGTCTTAAGGCGAGTTTCTTTGATATTAATTATGTCACCAGTCTGTTGTACTCTGTCAGTCATTATGGAACAGCGGGTCCCAGGGCTCACTGCATCCATCACTCTCAATGCGTTTTCTATTACATGTATTGTAATTATATGTAGAGTTATTGCAGTCGGGATGAAAGCTCCGACTCGGAATATGTTTTAAGGCCTTTTGATCCGTGTCTAGGAATTTTTAAAATGTAATTAATAAACCCTTCGTGCACAACACTGAGGCATCAATATGAGTGCGTGTCAGAGAACAGTGGTGTTGTGGCTTTATAATGTGAAGATAAATGGTTTCCTCAGAAATTCAAATATTCTTGTTGATCAGAGGAAATGAGTCATGATGTCAGGAAAGTTGCTCATGAGAAGCACGAAAAACACCTGAAACTGGAGAAAAAGTAGGATAAGTTTGTTGGGGTGAGACATGGAGAAAATTTCAATTTAAAATGAAAGTTTATTAATAATAACTGCAATAACAACTAATGATCTTCAGTTTGAGAGAGAGAAAAAGGGACAGAGAGATAAGACAGAGAGAGAGAAGTCTGGGGAAAGAGAGAAAAAATATATATATACAGAGAGAGAATAGATGAGAATAGTAATAAAGTGTCAACCTGACAACAGCCTGAAGCCAGTACATCCAAAAAGTCTTAATTTCTTTGCAAAGAAAGAAAAGAAGATTTGTATAAACTTATGTAAACTCCACAGTGGCTCATGCATCACAAAATAATAGAATAACAAAGAGCAAAGAATAAGTAAAAAAATACAGAAATATAGTAATACAAATATATCTGGGCTGTTGAAAAGGTGATGACAGAGAAGAGATAATAACAAAGAAATCATTTAAAACATCATTTCTGGCAGAGGATTATTCATGACCAGGGCTGTCAAACCATTCATTTTTAAAGTCTCGATTAAGATCAGAAATTCCATAGTTCATCGTGATAATCGCATATTGATTTACATGTTTAAAATGGTGTTATTTTGCATTTGAAGACAGTTTTAAAGCCATAATGTAAAACAATTCGTCCCCATTTAGTCATGGCTGTAGTTATTTCCTTTGCCGTGTGATGATCCTCAGGTCTGTGGTGGTTTGTCTGATCTGAGGCTCTGGGCTCGGACGCTCCGGTCGCTGCACCCGGGGCTTTAGCTCCAGGTGTAACTTAGACCTGACGAACTTCACTGGTGCTGAAACTCTGCTGGACACAGGCGCCATTTAACTGTTCACTTGTAAATTGCAGCGTCTGGAAGTTTTTTAAAGTCAGATAAACAGTTCAAAAGTGCAGAAGCTCCTCTGTTTCTCCATCACGGCGGTGAGTTTACTGAAACACGGCGCTCTGAAGTTCTAAAGGGAAACAGCAGAGGAGCTGCCCACGGATGTGGAGAAGAGACGAGAAGTCTGCGAACTCTAACCACGAGTAAAAAAGAAAAAATATTGTTTTTAGAAGGGACAAAAGGCTGGTGGCGGCACAGTGGCTGAGTGGCAACACTCAGGCCTCACAGCAAGAAGGTTGCGGGTTCGATCACCGGGTCACCCGGGCCTTTCTGTGTGGAGTTTGCATGTTCTCCCCGTGTCTGGATGGGTTTCCTCCGGGTGCTCCGGTTTCCCCCATAAACTCAAAACATGCAGCACCTGAACTAACATCAAGGACCATGACGTCCACCCTCCTGTGGCTCCACCTGCAGAGGGGTTCATAGGGGGTCAGGTGTCAGTATTGGGCAGTAAACTGCCCCCGCGACCCAGCTGGATTAAGTGGGAGAAGATGGATGGACAAAAGGCTCTACTACTACTCTACTCTAACTCTAATCGCAAATTAAAAAAAAAAAATCGTGTTATGGATTGTATTAATCTAGTCACGATTAACGTGTTAACGCTGACAGACCTAATTATGACATTAGGGAGAGTTGTTGTACAGTTGTATGGAGTATGAAGTAGATGAGTATATTTCAGTCTTTATACTGAAATATACTCATGCAAAAGGTACAAAATCTGTCCAAATTTTGCCCTCAACACATTTCTTTGAGCTGAGGTCAGATTGTAGCTTCATGTTGTCTTGGCGTATGTAAAACTCATGTTTATCAGATTATTCATTTCCAAACAGCTGATCATTGCAATAAGATACATGTCTGAAAATATCTAAGGAGTTGTTCTGCATCTGCAGCTCAAGGCGAAAAACAAACTCCACAGATGTAGTTTGTTCTATTCAAATCTGACTTTTTCTCGTGCTGTGTGACACCAGTAAAAACCCGGGTTTACACGTCTATTCTTTTTTACACAAAACAAAACAACACGTGTGATAAAGTAAACCTGATCTAACCTCCTACATCTACATCGTCAACATTAATTACAGAAAGCGGTTCATTAATATTCGCCCTTGCTCCCATGCTAACCACACACCACCTGTTCCACTCACAGAGATCACATTAGGGCTGAAGATGGGACCAGGGAGGAGGCAGCCATTTTAGTTTTGGCAGATGCTCCGAACAGAACAGACTGTGTTAATCCTGGCCGTCTGACTGCATTTAAATGGTCATCTATCACTTTGAGCCTTATGGTATGTGAAACGGGAGGGTCCAGTGCTGTGGGATATAGCTCACGCATCACATTGTAAAATAACACCAGACAATATACAAGATGGTGGAAAGTGAAACTGGTTTGTAGCTGAAATTGAAAAATGTGGCAAAAGAGGCTGTAGCAAAAATGCACTTTTCCAATAGACGCTCCAAGTCTTTATGTTATTGCATTGCCTGGTATTTAGTTTCAGTTCTTTCATTTATTTATGTTTTCCTGCTAAAATACCTTGAAACATCAGGGTGAGCTGGACCCCTCTGCAAACATGTAACTGGTAACATGACCTGTTTTTCATCAAGGAGATAAACCACTGTTCCTTTATTAAAAAGGCTAAAAAAGTTATTAGGGAAAGCAAAGCAAGTTTATTTGTACAGCACAGAGTAATTAAAAGTGCTTTACAGAATAATAAATACATTAAAATCACAACACAAACAAACCAAAACATAAATAATCATCATAAAATTAAATTAAAGAGATGTTAAATGAGAGAGAATGAAAGAGAAATGTGCAGAATGAAAATGTGCTTATTATAAGCAGACACATTAATCACCCGTCATCACGAAAGATTTTGTTGTTTAAAAACATAAAATAAAGCCCAATATCACCACTGTGCAAGTCTACTCTAATTAAAACTCCTATATTATGCAAAAGTGACTCTTGTGAGACTTTAGCCATGTTAAAATGCTGTTACGTCTTCACAAACACACTTGGACTTGTGTTTGGTGTTTTGTTTCATTCACACTCTCCAAAGCTCCAAATGCTTCTGATGCTCTGAGGTGCACGATGGGGAAACATTAGAACAGATAAAAAATACCACAATAAGCAGTCGGTCCTGATGTGAAACACTCCGGGCCAAACAGGAACATTTCCATAGAGACGAGCAGGTGAGGGACCCTCCAACAAAATGTTACACATTGCAGTGCTTAGGTAAGAAAAAAAAAAGAGTTTGGCATCAGAAACTTTTTTTAAAACACATTTTTAAATGAGTTGAAAGTACTGAAAGACGAGCTGTGTGAAGTCGCCCCATCGAACCAAACCTACACAAAAACTGTCAGTCGTTTGTGCTGCAAAAAGTTTCGTTTGTGCTTCTTTAGTTTTGGAGAAATGAACGATTCTTTTACAGGTCAAATTGGGATCAGTCCCACAGGAAGCTTCAAAATGCACTAAAACGTCCAAAATGGAGTCAGTCATTTGTGCTTCATTTGTGCTGCAAAAAGTTCAGTTTGTGTGATTCTGGTTCTTCAGATATTCACAGTTTTATTTTTGGTCAATGACGTCGTCCAGAACCTCAGAATGTGAAACAGCCTCAAAACAGGAAGGAAATGATGTCAAACGTTTGTATTTGGTTTGTGCTGTTTTGTGCTGTGACAGTTTCATTTGTGTGAGTTTATTTCTAAAATTCTTCATTATTATTTCTAAGGTAATAGGACGTCATTTACGCTCAGCTGACGGCGACAACTTTAGCAAAACTAGTGACGATAAATGATCTGAGGCTGTGGAAAAGTCTGTGTTATTATATAAAATATGAATCAAAAGCATTACCCACAGCCGGAAGAACGAGATCGCGGATACAAGCGGCTGAAATGAGTTTCCTCTGCAGAATGGTGCTCCCTTAGAGATAGGGGGAGGAGCTTGGTCACATGGGAGAGGCTCGGAGTAGAGTCGCTGCTCCTCCATGTTGAGAGGAGCAGCTGAGGGGAGGGCATCTGGTCCGGATGTCTCCTGGACGCCTCCCTCAGGAGGTGTTCTGGGGAAGACCCAGGACACACTGGAGGGACTATGTCTCTGAGCCTGGGAACACCTCGGGGTCCAGGAGGAGCTGGAGGAAGTGGCTGGGGAGAGGGAGGCTTGGGAGCCCCTAAGACTGATGCCCTCGAGACCCGGCCCCGGATAAGAGGAAGAAGATGGATGGATGGATGAATGAATCAAAAGCAAATGACTAAAGACTGTTATGGACTTTTCCTCAGCCTCAGGTCGTTTCTCTTCACTAGTTTTGTGGAGTTTGTCTCCGTCAGCTGAGCAGAAATGACGTCCTGTAATTACCACAGAAATATAATGAAGAATGTTAGAAATAAACTCACACAAATGAAACTGTCACAGCACAAAACAGCACAGATGAAATACAAACAATTCTATAATTTTCTTCCTGTTTTGAGGCTGTTTCACATTCTGAGGTTCCGGACGACGTCATCGACCAAAATAAAACTGTGAATATCTGAAGAACCAGAATCACACAAATGAAACTTTTTGCAGCACAAATGAAGCACAAACGACTGACATAGTTTTGTGTAGGTTTGAGTTTGATGAGGCGACTTCCTGCAGGTTTAAAGACGTCACGATTGTGGTGATGGAAAATAGCTCATTTAAACTGTGCAGAAATGTGTGGCTATTGCACAGTTTCACAGCAGTGGCAGACAAAGCACAAGACAGTGATAAACTACACACACTGAACTATTACGTGTGAGGAGGAAGATTCCCGGGCTCTGCTCTGTTTGGGAAGTGCCGTCTGCTGCTGGTGAGTCACGGTTCCACTGACAGTAAAAAGCACATTTGGCTCTGTCACACTGGCACATGTCTTTAATCGAGCGTGAGTCACCAAAATGAGAAAAACCCTCTGAACTAAATGAGAGGAAGTGAGCAGCCGTCCCACCTGAGCTAAAAACACCCACATAGAATCAATAGGAGACAGTAGAAGCCTGACGGAAACATAGGTCACCTGATTCGGTTTAAGATTTTGTCTAAATTCTCGTCTAGTTTTCACGAGTTGTGCATTGTGTAACTTCTTGTGAAATGCTATTGCTTTGTTTGGAATGTTTCACACTATGGCATTAAACCTTACTATCTCCATGGGAACCAACCCAGACCAGGTTACAGCTCAGATCTGTGGAGATGCAGCCCCACTTACAGTGAGAATGCCTGTTTCTCTAGGTATTTTTGAGCTTTAAACCCATCTGTGAATAAGTACATGTGAGGTAGATCTGTTTAATGTCACACTGTGGAACATTCCAGGCAGAGCAATGACATATCCACAGAAATGAGCAGGTGACGAACCCCCAACCAAAAAGTTTATAAAAGTATTGGTTGGACATGCACCAGACTGTCCACTTTATGGTGTAGAAATGAACAGCGACATTTCAGTGAATAAATACAATTATCTCCAGTTTCCTGTAAATCCCATCAGCTGTGAGCCTGGACCCTCTGGACGGACGCCTGTGACAGATGTACCGAGTTACTGGCCAATCAAAACCGCTAATGCTCTGCTCTCACTCATCAAGAGTCTGTATTTACTGACCAGAGCATATGCACAGTTTTCTGCACAATTAAGCACATTTACAGTCTGACTGCCGCGTCCATTACGTCTGAATGGAAGGTTCAAAATGTTTACCTAAAAGCTGTAATGACGGCAGAGCCGCCGCGCTCCAACTGCCCTGTAATGAAGAAGAAGTTCTGAAGGCTGACAACGCTTATTTATATTAGAGATATTATAGATATTTTAGGTTCTGAAGAGTTGCATAGTGCAAAACACGAACACAAATCAGAAATCGTGTGGTTAGTTCTAAAGGACAAAACATAAACTTTTTATATATAAAAAATACATTTACACTTTTGTAAACAGTCACGGCCAATGGGTTTTTCAGCCATTTTGGTTAGTGAAAACTGAGCCCTAAAGTTTTTGGTTTGTATTTATTTATTTATTTATTTATTTATTTATTTATTTATTTATTTATTTATTTATTTATTTATTTATTCATTCATTTATTTATTTATTTATTTATTTATTTGACAGGGACAGTGTACATTAATGAACATTTCTGTAAATGCACAGATTGAGCCGAGAGGCTGTTCTCATCTGCAGTCCCTGGACAGATTTTACATTGTCACTAAGAAAAAAAACAGGTTAAAACAATGTACATACAAAATTATTTACACTATTTCCATGCTTTCAGCTCACTCATAGTAACAGTCATGCACACTGGGTAACACATCAACAATACAAACATACAACACACACACACAGAGCACACACACACCTGACACCCCTCAGTAACACAAACGGGATCACTCCAAAAGGCGATAAGACTATAAGGAATGTAATGTGTGCAGTGCTGATTCTCAATTAACCACTTTTTTAGTCTTAAAGTGATATGATGGTGAGTCTGTGATGTGTGTGGGAGGATTATTCCACTGATGTGCTGCAGTGATGAAAAATGAGGACTGTCCAAAGGTGCTTTTCCTGAGTGGGATTGTGCAGACCCCTCTAACTGCCCCCCTGCAGACCCTCTAACTGCCCCCCTGCAGACCCCTCTAACTGCCCCTGCTTACCCGGCTTGAGGATGAACTTATTGTAATGAACTGTGAGAGTGGAGGTGAAGAGAGATTATTTATCATTTTAAACAGAAGGCAGAGGTTTGTGTATTTCATCATATTGTCCCAATTCAGTAATTTGAGTTTGTGTAATATTTCACAGTGATGATATTGAACTGGTTTCTTGTCAGTTTTTATTGTTCTTTTGTATGATGACTGCAGCGGTTTAAGGCTGGTGGTGTTTGTGTTTGACCGTGTGGTTAAACAGTATTTGATATGGGACAGTATCATATGCATATACACTGTGGCGGCATTGAGTGAGAGCTGTGGTCTTATGAAACGGAAGTTGGACAGATGGAATTTAATTTTGTTGCAGACTTTATTGACCTGTGATTTGAAGGTGAGTTTAGTGTCCATTTGTACTCTGAGATATTTGTATTCTTGTACGATTTTGAGTTTATGTCCATCTACAAAGAAGTCATGATGGGTTATGGGATTAAAGGATTTGGTAAAGAACATTGCTACGGTTTTATTGACATTGAGTTGCAGGCAGGACTGTTTTAACCAGTTAGAGACATGAACCATGTGTGAGGACTTCTGCTTTTGCCATGTGTGGATATTACAGTGTCATCTGCAGAGAGTTGGGTGTGGATGTTGGAACAGACTGGAGGGAGATCATTTATGTAAAGTGAGAACAGTAATGGTCCAAGGATAGATCCTTGGGGTGCCCCAGTGGGACACAGGAGGGGGGGGGGGAGGAACTGTGAGCAGTTCCAGAGCTGTGATACAGTCCAGTTTAAGCTGTTTGTTGAGAAGTTGAAGTGGGACAGTTTTGATAATAGTTTACAGTGATTCACAGTGTCAAAGGCTCAAGGAAAACAGCTCCCACCACACCTCCTCGTTGGGGTCCATTACCTGCTTGTTTCTATGGTTGTCATTGCTCTGCCTGGAATATTCCACAGTATGGCATTAAGCAGCTCTTTTTACAGTTCATTAGCCTAATAGCATATTTGCCTAAGTTGTATTTGAATGTTTTCAGAAAACAAGAAAAAACACATTTTTTAGCAGGCACATTGGTATTTTTCTATTATATTTTATGACGTTACCACAGATATAACATAAAGTTCAACCAGATGTGTGAAGTTTCCAAAAAACAAAAAGCACAACACTGACTGTAGAGGAGGAGAGTAAAGTTTGGCACATATGACAATTTGGCCAAAAAATGACTTAGGCCACAATTTATTAAATTACAGATGTTTTTATAGTTCAAATAATTCTGTAAAAACAGGAGTTCTGACACTGAGTGGACCAAGTTCCAGATCTGATCTGTAACTTGCTCTAGTTCGGTCTCCATGATGATGATGGATTTAATATTAAACTGTTCAACATTCCAGACAAAACACTGACATCTCCAAGGAGAAAAGCATTTGATGGACCCTCTAGCAGAAAAGTTACACAATACACCTTTAAAACAAATGTGTAAGAACATAAGAAATTCAAAATGTGACACAATTTTGCAAAATAAATAAATAAAATTACTCTTTCTCAGCTCTGAATATTACTAACACATTTGGATAAAGACACAAATCCAAGGCACTCAGCCGAAAGATTAAAAAGTCATTTAATGTGATAATGGGACTGGAAACATGTGTTGGACCTGTGGCTGCGTGGGGTCTTTTCAGGGCGTATAATAAAAAGATGCCACATGCTTTTCGTCGCATGACAGGATCACATGATAATTAGGACACACACAAATCCTAATGTTGTGATATAGAAATGTACTTATAACATATGAACTACCGATAACAAGATACAGTCTGCAGTCATATGTCCAGAACATCCAGAAAACAGCTAAAAACACAACATAATATAACCAGTTATATATAAGGCACATGTTTTTATTAGAAAAAAAGGAAAAAATAGACCATATGTAGACACGAGAGCCGGACCAGGATAAATCCTGACTCAAAGGATGTACAAAGACAACCCAATATAAACAATGTGATTCTGCATTCCTGTATTGATTATAATTTCAGCTGTGTTATACCTACGTCCCCTATGTGGTGCTCATTAACAGTTTACTACCCACACAAGCACTGCATAAACTGATTAGCCATAAAGTGACCATAACCCTTCTCCTCTGGCCCGAGCCGAGCGGGAGCAGAAACTCTGCATAATCTGCTGTTAATGAAAAGGTCAGCCATTGTAATGAGCAGGAGGCGGCCTGTGCTGTTCATTTGTGCAAACATATCAGCGCTAATCAGAACGGGAGCACAGAGCAGACAGGCCGAGGGAAGCCGAGCTGAGGCGTTTCAATCATGTTATCGTCCTCTCTTAGGAAGTGCACAGGGCGGGAAAGACCTCCACACACTCAGGTCCCTTTAAACTTATTTGGACCGAAATGCACTTCCTGGAGCTCCAACATTATTCTAATTTTCCCTGGTTTCCTATAGGTTGATAAAAATATATACAAATAAAAATAAATACATAAGAAATGAAACAGCCTATATTTAATCTACCGTATTTTATTGTTTCGTGCCTCTGTCTATAACATCTGATCTGATAAACTCTTATTAATAACTTCTGAAAACATAATTTTATCAGAGTAAATTTAGGTTAATCTAATTTAGTTCACTTTCTGTGTTTCCAAATGAGTATTTTTAACATCTATAGGTGTATGACAACCAGGAATGATCCGCAGTTTGGCATTAATCTGATCTGCTTTACATTTTTAAATCCATGTTTTCATTTCCATAACTCACATGTTGGTGCCACAGGAGAAAAGAGGAGAATAAGTTTAATGCCATATGGTAAAACAATCTAAGAGAAGCTTTTACATCTCCATGGAGACAAGGAGACAGAAACACCATAAGAAAAGTTAAATAGTTTGGAGTTAGATAGAAAGTACATAAAAATGAACAGAGAATCAGATTTTAAACCTGCAGTTTGCTTAATCCAACTTTATGATAACTGGTCACATTTTTATTAAAGCTTTTCCACCGTCGTCACTCAAATCACTTTACATCAGTCTCCTGTTTCACGGACAATGCAGCAGGAAACGTTTGGATATCAGGACATTCATTCATCTTAAAAATCTGAGGAACTGAACATATTAAAGAACCAATAAGAGGAGATGAAGAAACTACTTCAGACAGACTCCTGGATCTGCACTCCCAGTGTCCAAGACTCAGTGGAGTTTCTCCCTCTTCCTCTAAAACCATAAACTTCCTATTTTACATCTGTGTCTCCAAGAAATTCTTTAATATATCGTACAAATTACACATGTCTGTAGCACTTTTGTATTTTTTGCACTATGAATATTTTTTTACTATGTACTTTTCTGCATGTTGGTGGGAATTGCACGATTTATCTTGTAAAATATCTTCCAGAGCTTCTAACTAAAATCTGTTCTGAACATGTGACCTACACATATTAATGAACAGGGCAATACAATAAGTCCATAAAACAGTCAAAATAAAACAAAAATGAATAAAAATAGCACATTTAAACATTATAAGCAGCTGTAAACAGATGGGTCTTGAGGTTTTTTGAAGATGGTCTTTTAACTTTACCTGTCATGTACTATTCGGTTCACCTCAGTTTGTTTTGGCTTTGAACTTTACATCATTGTTTACACCAATGTCCACAGACAAAGGACAGTGACAGTGTTCATCTGTGGGAGCTGGAATCGCACCATCAGCTCGAAGGATTCAAACCTCCAACCTTCATCTTAGTGCCAAACACTCCACCACCGGCCCGTGGTAAAAGCCCTTCTGCCATTACACCCCAAATCTAAAATTAAAGAAGTAAACGGGGTGTTTTGAGCTGGTCTGTCCCCATCCCCTTGGCCAGTCCTGAAACACGGCAGAGTCTGGTCTAAATGTGGCTCCAGAGCCTGGTCTAAATGTGACTCCAGAGCAGGTGTGTGACATAAACACTGAGTCCCTGTGCACAGGCCTTTATCCCCTCATGCCTGGTTAAACATGATGTATGCAGTGTGTCACAGCCACTTTCCTATGGGCTCAATGGGCCCTGAATCACTGTACCTCACATACAGCACCAGGCAAAAGGTTTTACAGTGTGATGGGTTTACGGCGCTTTTCTACTTCCTCATTTGTTCCTTGGGATCAGGTTTTTGTTACATGTTTAGTGCAGTTTTAATCAGTAATGTCACATGGATGAAAAAGTAGAGCTGAGTTCAATGGAATATCTCTGACATCATCAATACACATCTGAAACAGTTCTCTAAAGGTTTCACTGTTCATTTAAGAAAAGAAAAGTGCATTTCTGTTTCTCAGGTAAATACTCTGTGTAAAGTAAAGTTCTGCCTGTTGTTTGCAGTCGGCTGCTCAGTGACATCTATAAAATGACCTCTTTGTTTGTCACATCTGCCAAACAGGATGAACAATTATACATTTCACTAAAATTGTCAAACCTAATGATAAAGTGACATGAGGGATTCTTGAGTCGGGAAATTTGTACAAAAAATATTTCAAAATATCATTGGTTAAGAATAAAATTCCATCTAAGGGAAATTTATTATTCTGGTGATTCATTTGAAGATGTGTATTTTTTTTTACATTTTTGAGCTGTTAATCCAGCTGGGTCGCGGGGGCAGTTTGCTGCCCAATCCTCATAGCGGGAGAAGATGGACGGATGGATGAAGTTAATGTAAATAACAGACACACACTCACACACTGTATCGGACGTGGTGGTGAAGAGGAGCTGAGCCCAAAGGCAAACCTCTGGATTCCCTCAGTCTCGTTCCTCCTTCACCTCTGGTCCTGACTCTGGGGAACGACAGAAAGGACCAGATCCAGATACAAGCGACAAATGAGTTTCCTCCAGAGCGGCCGGGCCTCCCTTAGAGAGAGGGGGAGGAGCTCGGGCTCATGGGAGGAGCCTGGAGTAAAGCCACTGCTCCTCCATGTGGAGAGGAGCAGCTGAGGCTCGGGCATCTGTTCTCCTCCTGGACTCCTCCCTCAGGAGGTGTTCAGGTCCCACTGGGAGGAGACCCTGGAAAAGACCCAGGACACACTGGAGGGACTACACTGTAAAAATGACAACTTGAATTTGTTCAGTTTACTAGGAGTTTTGCATCCACAAACAATAAAATTACCAATTGCATCTTACACTGTCTCAAGTGAGTCATTTCAACTCACTTTTGGAAGTTTCTGATAAAAAGTTGACCTTAATTAAGATTTTGAGTTGGCATAATATACAAATCACAGTAGACGCTTATTTAGGACCAGGTTAACTAATCTGCGCCTGCTCACTTGAAATCTCGTAGCAATCTGCTGCAACGGGGTCGCATGAGGAGTTTCTCAGGGGTTTTCCTTTGTTTGGAAAAGAAGCGCCCGTCATTTTTGGTGTTCAATTCAAAAGCTGGTGGCACGGTGGCTGAGTGGCAACACTCAGGCCTCACAGCAAGAAGGTTGCGGGTTCGATCCCCGGGTCACCCGGGCCTTTCTGTGTGGAGTTTGCATGTTCCTCCGGTTTCCCCATCAACCTAAAACATGCCCGCACCCCTATGAACTAACATCAAGGACCATGTTGTCCACCCTCCTGTGGGCTCACCACCTGCAGAGGGGTTCATAGGGGGTCAGGTGCTATGAGTATTGGGCAGCAAGCTGCCCCCGCGACCCAGCCGGATTAAGCGGGAGAAGATGGATGGATGGAGTTAAAAAGCTGTACCAATGTAGTTGAAAGTAAAAATTAAAAAATAAATATTTATTGTGGGTGTAGTAATTTCAACTCAATATAGTAAGTTTTCACAGGGGATAATATGAACTACAAATAAGTTGATAAAATAGAAACAAACTTAAAATGCTTAGTTGGCATAACTTCAAAAGCTTAGTTGACCCAACTTAATAATAGCAGTACTTCAAAACTTAAAATTTTAAGTTGATACGTACAACTTAAAAACTCTGTGCAGTCGGTTGCCTTGAAAATTGGAGTTGAACTAACTTTTTCTTTTTTACAGTGTATGTCTCTGGGCCGGGGAATGCACTGGGGTCCAGGAGGAGCTGGAGGAAGTGTCTGGGATGAAGGAAGTCTGGGAGTCTCTGTGTAAACAGGTGCCCCTGTGACCCGGCCCTGGATAAGCAGAAGAAAATGGATGGATGGATGTAAATGAATATAATTTTATGTGTTCTCTTCCAGAGAATTCATCTGCTCAAAAACATTTAAAAACTCATTTATGTGAATCACATCGCATTATATTAACAGGTTCTAAACATTCAGTTCCTAAATCTCATTTTTAGTGAGACATACCTCAGCTTTGACCTGGAAATTGTGGAGAACCAACAGGAGCTCAGTTCTGTCCATCAGATCATCTCCAGAGACTCCAGCTCCACCTGTTCTTATATTCACCCCAGAGAATTCAGGGCCAATTTGAAATCTGACTTTCCTCAGAGCAGAGCTCCTTTTCCACTTAAAATGAGTCAGTATCAGTTTTAGAAAGTGTTTCCATAACCTCTAATGTTGCTCTAAGGGGCAGATCCATGTATTTTCAGCCCTGTAACGTGACTAATAATCATGTAAATCTCCATTTCTTCAACATGAGTCTATAAATCCCTCATGTTTCTCTCATGTAATATAATGTATGTCAAACACTTCACACATATAGAACTTACACCAAAACATCTGCTGCTGCTAAATGCTTCATAATCATCATTATTTGGATCAGTACATTCTAATAAAACCTAAACATAGACCGAGGTTTCAGCAGCCAGACTCTGCTTTAAAATGCAGTCTGGAGGAACGTATATAACTGCTTCATCACAACATCTCATTAAAGGAACTCTGCATTTAGTGTGAGTGGCTGTAAAGAAGCACATCTCTGCTTCACTGGATCTCGAGGGCCCAGTCTGATCCTACAGGTGATCAGGATAAACATGTGTAGAGCGTGAGCCGGGTTCACTGGTGCAGGAGAGTGAACGGTGCTTTTACTGCCGAATATAGAAGGAGAAAAACAGTATTTATTTTCAGTATTTGTAATTGCAACTCCCTGCTTCATATTTTGGTGAAAAAGATTTGAATTACTTACTCCGTGGACAACTAGACCATGTAATTATTCAGTTTTTTATTGTCAGTGGGCGGTATGTTATATTGATACTAATATCTATATTTTTTCTATATCATTTTGAGCTCATTTTCTGATATGTGGAGCTGATATTTAGTCTTGGAGTGATCGTCTATGTGTTATTCCCTCTTTGTGCTGCTGTTCAGTAGGTGGAGTTTATTCTGAAGGTTGGAGGTTCAAATCCCACTCTCGGAGTCATTGGTCTCACGGTCAGATCCGCAGACTCACTGATGAATGTTGATCCTTGGCAAGACACTTAACCCATGTTGCCCCCACTGTCTTCGTACACTGAGCAGTTCCCTGATGTAAAGAGCTTAAAGCGCGTTGAAGGTGGAAAAGAGGCTCCATGAAAATGTTTTTACCAACATGTTCTAGTTTAATTCCCTTTAAACCGGCTTTTGGCTTGGGATAAGTACTTCACATTTTCTACCTGTCAGAAATGGGAATTAACAATAGCCAAGAAAACAAATTAAGTCCTTATTTCATTTGACTAATTGACCATAGAAAGAGTTTGGTGAGAGTGGATTTTAAAGGCCGTCACATTAGAGGATTTTTCGGTCTTAAACGATTTTTAAACGTGCAACAAAAAGCACAAACACCACAGACACGAGGAGAAACTTATGACACTTAAAATCTCTGAGTCTGCAGCAGGATCTGTCTGTGGACTACAGGAGATTTTTGGACTGTTTTTGTACTTTCTTTACTTAATTTATATTTCAATTCTCTTTGTAAATTTTGTGCATATACTTATTCAGTTTATATTATTATTTGTATTATAATTTCTATTTGTATTATTGTTTATCTTAATTGCATCACACTTTTTTGCACTAATCTGTCCTGGAGCTGCTGTGACTGTTGAATTTCTGTGAGATCAGTAAAGTCCAGTCTTATCTTATCTTATATAAAGCTGTGACCTCGATCATGTCTCCTGTTTCCTGTCGACAGTGAAACGAGTGAGACTCTGAGACTCTTAAATGTTCAAAGATCAGAGCTCTGCACTTTGAGTTTAGACACAAGTCAAAACTGTGTTATTATTATTTGTGAAATGTGGAGCAATACTTCAGATGCAGCATTTTTAAAGCAAAAAAGATTAGCAATAAAGTCCACAGGAAGTAGAGTCACTGTCGCTGATCTGCAGCTTTACGCTCTGTGGATGTAAACAAACACAAACGAGGAACAACTTTGGCCTTTTGACTTTCAAAGAACTCTTCAAAATGGATTAACAGTGCAGTTTCATGGACTGGAGTCATTATTTGTGGAGGACAATTTATATGGATAATGTGGATCAGACGCTGCTCTTTAAATGTTCCACTTTACATTAGGTGGAATAAAGTCTTTCTTTTCGCTCTGTCCTGAGTTTGTTTGTTGCGTCTCTGTGTCCGTCGCTCCTCTGCCCCTGACTCTGTTTTATCGTCTGTTTCCGTCGTGTTGTTGGTGTTCGGTGTTTCTGATCCGACACTGACTCCACATGAGGAGCAGCGGCTTCAGAATCAAACACAGAGACAAAAAGTCGGGTCACACCTCCTGAACTCGAAAGAAATCGCAGAAAAAATCGGGCAAATTCTCCTGTTGTGTGTGACGGCCTTTAGTCTGAGTAAAAGTCTGAAGTCAAAATGCAAACAGAGCAAGATTAATATAATAATGGATTCATGAAACAAGTGTGAATGAAAAAAAAAAACTCCAGGTGTCTTTTTGAGGGGTGTATAATTCTGCATAGTTCTGCCAGTCTCACTGCAGATAACTGCAATGATGATGCACTGAACACTGAACATTTGACACACATTTGCCGACTTTTGAATGGTTTGGAAGAAGTATATATGTTTTTAGCTGTGATACTTTTATCTATTGCTCCATTTAAATGAATGAGATTCTCACTTAAAAAAAGAAAGTGGGATTTAATACCCACTGATCTAAGGAGGAACAGAACTAATGCTAATTTCAGTTTGATTTCTTATTAATACTGCATAGGTGTGTCATTAAAGGTCCTATATTATGCAAATTTGACTCTTGTGAGTGTTAAGTCATGTTATAATATTATGTCATCAAAAACACACCTGGAGTTGTGTTTTGTTTCAGTCACATCTTTGAGTAACACTTTATTATGAGTCTCTCATCTCCACAGTTCAAAATGCTCTGTTCAACGTTGTGAGGTCATGAATTGGCAGTTTTCAAATGAACATCTGCAGTTCCTCTTCTTTATACTTCAGCAGAGATGGGAAATTCCAGGGCTGAAATCATCCAAACTGATTCTAGTGAAGGTGTATGGAGTTTGAAAACACGGTGGAGCACTTCCTGTATCACCAGTTTGAGAGACGAACTCCGCCTAAATATACAGAATTTCTGTGTTAAATGTGTGAATGAAACAACACAAAACTCCAGGTTTGTTTGTGATGAGGAAAAACATTATAACAGATGAGAAAATAGAGTAATGGGCCCTTTAAGTGGTGTGAGTGAAAATATTGCAGTTAACCTGTTTCACATGTGCAGGACAATGCAATTCAGCTTTAATAAAACAATTCTGATGCAAAGCGATTTGTCGGGAGTAGAGCCCATCTCAGATAATGGCCCTGTTGTGTTGGTTTGTGATCACTGACACACTCCCACGTGGATTCCTCTGTGCATCTCTGTAATCCCATTTGCCCCTGATTCTCTGGTGCATAAAGCTTTTCTTTTTATCCAATCGGATCCAGTAATGACGCCGGGACGCAGGACTCGAGAGCTCGGAGTAAATGAAAACCATGACAGAACACTTCTCAAATCCCAATAAGGCCGTTGCTTTGTCCTTTAGTTGCAAACAGGTTAGAGATGTTTGTGTTGTCGGTAATGAACATCTGGCCACTTCACCACCATCGCTGACTGGGGACCGTTTGTGCTAAAAATTCAATTAGAGAATTTCTGAGGCTGGGACACAGACACACCTGGAGTCAAAGTGAGAGACAAAAGAACCCAGTGAGGATGTGTCTGAAATGACTGCTTTTAAATGCATTTAACATAACAACATAAAACGGTTTAAGCGTTAGTGCGTTTCGCTGCTAAGTAAGTTCCTTCCCCCTTTCCCCCGAGTGACGATTTTTGAAATAAAATGACAAAATAAATCAAACAACCCCTATGAACTAACATCAAGGACCATGTTGTCCACCCTCCTGTGGGCTCACCACCTGCAGAGGGGTTCATGGGGGGGTCAGGTGCTATGAGGATTGGGCAGCAAACTGCCCCCGCGACCCAGCCGGATTAAGCGGGAGAAGATGGATGGAAATCAAACAATTACAATATCTAATGTGACTAGAATCTGAACGAGCAGAATTTAACGAGCATAAAGTAAAGTGAATTTGGTTAAATTGTGACTCTATTGTTGTTCGTACGTAACAGAACAAACAACATAAATCAGTGACTTAAACTATTTAAAGCTCAAAGTTTCTTCTTCTTGTGCAGAATCAGGTAAATCCAGTGTCCTGCAGGTGCAGAGTATCACATCCATAGTCCGTATATATGATGCATCAGCTCTGCCAGGAGGAGGCGCCACATTTAACCTCCTCACTCCTGATTGGCTCTTGTGTTGCTATGATACTCGCGGGAGGATTTCCAAATATGGACCTGGCCCCAGATTTAGTCCTGTAACCGTGGCATCGGGAGCCTCATTTTAGCAGCGCTGAGGCTGTGGAGACGTCACACTCACTCAGACACTCAGATATACGCTCTGTGGTTCCACTTTATGATGTCAAGAAGCTCTCATTTTCACGTAAATATTTCCTTTTACCTTTTGTTCAGTAGAACTTGGAAATTCCAGGGCTAAAATGATTCGTGCGAAGGCGTAAGGAGTTTAAGTAAGTGTTTATTTATACAGCGCTTTTCACAGACAGATGTCACAAAGACGCTTTACAGAGGATTATTTACAGAGTATCTTCATCCACTCCAGACCCAGTGGTGTAAACTACTGTTGTAGCCACAGTTGCCCTGGGGCAGACTGACAGAGGTGCGGCTGCCAGGCCAAGCGGCGCCAACAGTCCCTCCGACCACCACCAACACTCACTCACACACTCACACCTACAGTGCATGTTTTGGGCTGATGGGGGAAACCGGAGCCCAGAGGAAACCCATCCAGACATGGGGAGAACATGCAAACTCCACACAGAAAGGCCCAGGCGACCCGGGGATCGAACCTGCACTAAAAACACTGTGCGGCACTTCCTGTATCACCACATGACATCACAATGTGGAACAGAGTGTTTCCTGTTAGTCTAAATGTGCAGGATTTGTGTGTTAAACATGTGAATTAAACACATCACGTCTTCTGCCTCTCGCTCAGCAGTCTCGTCCAGTCTGAGCTCCATATGCCTGACCTGATGCTGCAGCGCTCTCTCTCTCTGCTCTTGCCCTTCTGTGATTGGCTGAGGATCCCATCGGCTCCTGCGATTGGTCAAACGCTCCCGTCATACGTCACTGCAGCCCGTTAGTGTGCGTTCTTTTCTGGGCATCAAAGACAGCTCGGGTTGGCTCAGTCTCCCATATGCAAATACACAGCTGACCAAAACAAAGCAGGTGAGCACAAACTGCTATTTCCAATGCAAATAAAGTCCAAGGCAGTTACTTTGCAAACTATGTGAAAGTCACAGTCTGTGTGGTAAATATCTGAAACCACTTTACATCAGCTCCAACGACAGCAGGTATTGGTTGTGAATTCATAAGAGGCTCATGAGTTAGTTGTAGCTGCTTTATACAAAGATGTCTGTCCTACAGTAGATGAGACTAAATGGATTCTTGGGAACTTTAAGTCACTTTATAATGTTGTTACCTCCTCAAAAACAGATGTGTTTTGTTTCACACATGTTTGAGTTCCCCTTTATTATTTTATTATTCTGTCCATGTCTCTAAAGCTCAGGATGCTCTGTTCCACCTTGTGATGCCTTTTACCTTTTGTTCAGTAGAGACGGATAATTCCAGGTCTGAAATCATCCAAATTATTCTAGTGAAGGTTTATGGACCTTAAACCCAGAGGAGCATTACCTGTATTCTGCTCTGACCACATGACATCACAAGGTGGAACAGAGCATTTCCTGTTTGATAGCAGAGCCTAATTATGCCTGGTTTTACCTGAAAACCTCTTATTTTCTTATGATTTTAGACATTTATGCATTATTTGTGCATTTATGTTTACTCTTTCCCTGTGTTTTTCAGTCGTATTCTTCTCGTACAGATTTACCTTAACCCACTGAAGGCTCCCTGTGTTTCTTGGAAAATGGAGCAGGTCAATTCTATCCTGGGTCGTACGTTACCCAATACAGATACAGAAATTAAATAAAAGTACAGGAAATGCATGTCTGAGTGGTATGAAAAGGAAACATCTGGGAGGACATCTGCTGCAAAACCCCAGTGCAAATCTCTTCACACATGATCGCTGTGGTAAACCTGTAAAACGCATGTGAACGGCGAGTTCCACTTATATTAGACTTAGACAAACTTTATTGATCCACAAGGGAAGTTATTTGGCAGCTCACATCACAATAAACTGTAATAACGAAGATCCACAATATAAATGGTTATAATAAATTCAAAATAAGCAGTAAAAATAGTAAGAAGCTGGTGTAAATAAGGCATATTACATAAATGTGTATATACAAGTAATGCAAATAAACCTCCAAATATAAATCTTATAAGTAAAATATAACAGTTGCACCACTGTTTTACACTAAATCATTACTATTCAACAGTGTGAGGGACATTTGGTTTGAATGCAGTTCTGGCCTCATCTCTTTCTGTAGCCAAACTGTGTATTCAGCTCCGTCACAGTCTGTCTAATCACCTGTGTCTTACACTTCACATCCAAACTGCCTGTGGCCAAAACCACAAACTCACTTTTTATGACATTCGACTTTTTTTCACTCACAATCAAAGTAAAATAAAAGTGAAATTTCAAAGGCGGAATCATAAAGACAGTGACATGTTACAGTCCGTTCATGCTGGTCGACTCCGCACATCCAGATGGCGTTTCTGTATCTAAGGGCTATTTGAGAGGCTCAGGCAATAAACAATTTGACGCCATCTGTCTGAGAGATGGATATGAGTTCTTCAGTCAAATTAACCGTCTCCCAAAGCTTTAAACTGGCCCCTGGTTTGCACTAAAGGTGAAATATACCCACATCTACCGTTCATACATATGTAAATCCAAATACGCCCAACATATCTCGTGTAGAATTAGTTGTTTCGCCGACAGAAACTCCCCTCATCCCACGATATGGATTCTTTCATTAGACTGTTAGACTGTGCTGTGGACCACCCAGAGTAGATTTATTATTTATAGGCTGCAGTGGAAGGACAGTCTCTGATTGTGCACTGCCTGTGTCTGTATATTACAGCTAATGCAAGGCTCCAGTGGGCGGTTCACTGTGGAAAAGGATCATGTCGACATTCTGTTGATTTAGCAACAGGACGTATCTGCAGTTTGAAGCATTGATCATGAATGTTGGGCACGAATATGTTTGTGCTGAGTTTAGTCCTGATGTGGGTTTGGTTCTGATCAGTGGTGGAAGCAGCAGATTCAGACTCGCAGTCTGTACTGTACCCACAGACCCCCAGACCCCAGACCCACAGACCCACAGACCCACAGACCCACAGAGCCTCAGACCCACAGACCCACAGACCCACAGAGCCTCAGACCCACAGACCCTCAGACCCACAGACCCACAGAGCCTCAGACCCACAGACCCACAGACCCACAGAGCCTCAGACCCACAGAGCCTCAGACCCTCAGACCCACAGACCCACAGAGCCACAGAGCCTCAGACCCACAGACCCACAGAGCCACAGAGCCTCAGACCCACAGAGCCTCAGACCCACAAACCCACAGAGCCTCAGACCCACAGAGCCTCAGACCCACAGACCCACAGAGCCTCAGACCCACAGACCCTCAGACCCATATTCTGTATATCTGAGTGTCTAAGTGAGTGACGTCTCCACAGCATCGCTCACATGAGGCTCCCTATGCCACGGTTACAGGAGTGAATCTGGAGCCAGGTCCATATTTGGAAATCCTCCCGCGAGTATCATAGCAACACAAGAGCCAATCATGAGTGAGGAGGTTAAATGTGGCGCCTCCTCCTGGCAGAGCTGATGCATCATATATACGGACTATGGATGTGATACTCTGCACCTGCAGGACACTGGATTTACCTGATTCTGCACAAGAAGAAGAAACTTTGAGCTTTAAATAGTTTAAGTCACTGATTTATGTTGTTTGTTCTGTTCCGTACGAACAACAATAGAGTCACAATTTAACCAAATTCACTTTACTTTCTGCTCGTTAAATTCTGCTCGTTCAGATTCTAGTAACATTAGATATTGTGACTGATTTATTTTGTCATTTTATTTCAAAAATCGTCACTCGGGGCAGGAAAGTGGAACGGGGACGTACTTAACGTGCTAGCTGTCAATCAAACCTGTTGCTAACGCTAGGGGGAGGGACCTCAGGGAATGAAGGCGTCTGATTGGTGCGTTACTTATGCTCATATCTCGATTTAGGAATAAGATAAAGAAATGAAAGTTCAGGATCCTGTGTGGCGGCTTCAGACGAACAGTTTAAGTCCAGAATGACGAGGCTCAGAGCAGCAGGTACAGACAGAGGGACGAGAAGATCCTAATGTGAAGGAGCCCCAAGAGCCTCCTGGAGCACTTCCTGTTTGGCACGCGGCAGCTAACGCACTATAAAACCTACTTATGTAAAGTGCAGATACCTAAAACTTTTACTTCATTATGTTGAACCACTGGCTCTGGTCTAAGCCAGTTTAGTTACAGATTTAACATTAGAAAAGCTTCATTGAATCAGAGGCTGTGGAGCTCTCTGTCCTCTGACCTAAAACTGCAGACTGACCTAAACATGTTTAACAGGACAACTGTGGCTGAAATCAGGCCAGAGCTGCTCACATCATGTTTGAAATGTACCATGTAACTGTTTCTAACCTTCTTTTCTGGACTCTAAACCCCTTTAAAAGCCTCTATGGAGAGGTGCTCTAAACACTTAAAACAATACATATGGTCTAAAACAAAGTAACTGCAATGTCCATATAAAAAATAAAAAAAACTGAAGAGAGTTTGGCGCTCAGACCCCAGGGGAGGCACATGTGGTGCTGTGTGCTGGGCTGTTTATGAACAGTCTTTCCCTGGGGTCTGGATGATGGAGGTGAGGATGGAGCCGGGGCTGGATGCTGCTGAGAACCTGGACCAGGGGGTTTAAACGTGGCCCCTGGTTGGTTGAAGAGGAGATGCAGAGGAAGGAGAAACTGCTCTGCTGTAGCCTGAGGAGAGCTGAGTGAGGCAATGATTGGACAGGAAGCTGCAGGTAAGTCCTCCAGGCTTGAATTTTCACTTAAGCTCCATTTGTGAAGTGGGTGTTATGGGTTATGGGTTATTTCGAGCGTAGTGCACAGAATCCTGTGTACAGACATGCAAACTCCAAATACAAGAAACAAAACGAAAGAAGAAGAGAAAATAATAATAATAGGATGATGAAATGTGTTTACATGCCTGAAAAGGAGTGGGAAGAAGTAACAAAACATATTAAATCCCGCCCCTTCTCCAAAATTAGAAATAATCCTTTTTCACTTCCTGTTAGTCTTTCATTAGGCCTTAACTGAGCAACTTTACAGCCCTGAGTCGTCGTTCATATTTAAATTAACTGTATTGACCAACCACAGCAAACAGTTCCTTTCAAACCAACAATAACAATAAGTATCTGAAAAAGAAGCTTCTTCATGAGTGCAGTCTGACAGTCATTTTGTTAAACATGTTTTAAACTGTTTTAAATTTGGACCTTGAGCTCCACATTTAACTTATTCCACATTTTATCATTCCATAATTTTACTTTAATTTGGTGGGATAATCCATTTAGTAAATATAATGTATAATTTTACACAAATGAAGAAGCAGTTTTAAGAAAAGTTAGAGAAAAAATAGTTTTAAAACAAACTGATGACGTCACACTAGGGAGAAGTTCATCCAAAAGTGCAGGAGATTTAACACACGAGAAACCTTTTTTTTCTGTTACTTTAAATATGATTTCAAGAAAATAATGATGTTTTCTTATATTTGTCAGATAATAATTCCTGGGTAACAGTTACGTAAGCCCCTAGTGTGAAAATATAAATATAATGATCTTTACTGTATTTTAGCCAAATGAGTCGTCCTGTCAGAGATATTTTTACATGTAGTTTTGCAGTTGGTGAGAAATGACTTGAGGCTGAATATCTTTACTAACAAGAGATTTAAATTTATCCAAACACAAATGAACTGAAAAGTTAATTTTTCCATTTGCTCATTATAATTTAAAATGAGTGCATATTGTTTATGCCTCTTGGCCTTATTCTAACCTAGCAGAAGCAGATTGATATGTGGCGCCCTTGATTCTGGTTCTACACATTATCCATTTGGAACGGCTGTCGCTGAAAGCAGTTGGAAAAGCCAGAACGTTCCTCTGAATACTGATGGAGGGTTAAACCAGTGCAAAAAGCAGAGGGAACTTTTAACTTTTTACATTTTTGCTAAGTTAGAATGTTGTTCCCTCATCAAACACCTGGAGCTGCGTTTTGTTTCAGCTGAACCTGGATTATTAGTTTGTCCACATCTCCAAAGCTCAAAATGCTGTGGTGACGTCATTACGCGTTAGTTTTCAAGTTAACACGTACTTTTTACCTTTAGTTTAGTGGAGATTTACAAGTTCAGGGCTGAGTAAAGGTGTACAGAGTTTAAAAAACACTTCCTGTATTACCACATGACGTCACAAGGTGGAACGGGCTGTTTTCAGTTTGGGAGAAGAACTCAGGGTTTATGTGTTAAACATTAGTGAATGAAAAGAAACACAACTCCAGGTATGTTTGTGTGAGGTGACAACATTATAACACCCATCAGAAAACAGATTTTATGGGCCCTTTAAATGCATTTCAGGAATATATTGAACTTAGGCTGTAATATTTTGTCCACATCTTTTAGTTCTGTATCTGTTTGCCACACGTACAGTGCAGGTCCTGTCATTAAACACATAAAGCTGAACAAAATACAGAACACACCAGTAAAGCACAGAATAGTCCAGTATTTAGTCCCTGGTATATTTTGGTGAACCTGCTCTGAGTTATGTTTGACAGTAAATCTCCTGTGGTGTGGGGAACAGCCTCTTTTTGCCTTTAGCACAAATCATGGGGAGTCTCCACAGGCCACACACACACACAGGCCACACACACACACACACACACACACTTGTCTGCAGACTACATAAGCAGTGTGTGCACAGGCCGCACACACACACACAGGCCACACACACACACCTGTCTGCAGACTACATAAGCAGTCACTAAGTGTGCACAGGCCGCACACACACACCTGTCTGCAGACTACATAAGCAGTGTGTGCGCCGGAGCACAGGGTGGATAACGAGACAGGCCGACACATACGAGCGGCTTCTGCTGACCAGGGGGAATTTCAGACTGACGTTAGGAGAAATCTCACAGTTACTTAACTCCTTGGCCCCAAGTATTTACAGCAAGTCTCCACAGGCTGTCAGAATGTGTGTGTGTGTGTGTGTGTGTGTGTGTGTGTGTGTGTGTGTGTGTGTGTGTGTGTGTGTGTGTGTGTGTGTGTGTGTGTGTGTGTGTGTGTGTGTGTGTGTGTGTGTGTGTGTGTGTGTGTGTGTGTTTATGTGTGTGTGTGTGTGTGTGTGTTGGTTGTATAACTGGCTGTAGTCAAAGGGTTCGGCTCTTTGAGAGTTAAAGTTTGTCAGTCTGACGAGAGTCGGGGGATAAATTAAATAAAAGGTAAAAGTGAAGATTGAAATTGTCTCAAATTGAATATCACGTCCAGTGCAGTGATATTTCAAACTTTTGCAGTTCAGAGTCTGGTCCAGTCATTTACTTGATGTCACGTGAACTCCCAGGTCACAGTAATTACAGCACACACTGTATTTTCCTAAGATAAATCAGAAATATCCACAATTAAGTTTACGTTCTCTTATTTTATATTCATTCCCAAAAATGCATTAGTAGCATATTATTTAGTAAAGAAGTGCACTAAGTGACATAAACTTTAGCATTCAGCTCCAGCCAAAGCTTTTTTCTGTATTTATTTGACTTCACTAGCTGTGCTTCCACATCATGGATGTATAATAAGAGCTGGATAAGGCCTCTGTCCGTGACCACAGGCTGATGTGTGGCTGAACGAGGAACTGCAGCCCAGAAAACAACAGGGCGCCATCTTGGATTCATCTTCCAGATTTTATTATAGTTCTATGTTCCACACAGCTAATCTTCCTGGATTTATTGACCCATGGTGCATGTTTTTTGGGTTAATGGGGGAAACCGGAGCCCGAAAAAAACCCACCCAGACACAGGGAGAACATGCAAACTCCACACAAAGGCCCAGGCAATGCTGTCAATCAAACCTGATGCTATGTTGCTAATGCTAGTGGGAGCGACCTCAGTGAAAGAAGGAGGCTGACCAACTGTTATTAATATTCTTATCTTTTTGTGCAGACAAAATGGCAGAATAAAAAAGAACGGGATCATGTAGAGTGGATTGATACACACATTTTACGGCCAAAATAACAGCAGAAGTTACAGACAGAGCAGCAGGGCGTATTTGTAGCATTTAGCGGTGCAGCCGGTGTGATGCTCCGGGGCCCACGGCACTTTGGTCTCACCTCATCACCTCATCTCTCACCTCCAGTCTCACGTTATCTTTATCTACCACTGGGTGACAGTTTTTCAGTATAAAATGAATTCGAGACAGTCAGTGTCAATGAAGTGCGCCCATGTTCACTTCCTGTCTGGAACGCAGCGGCTAGCGGGTTAGCTAGGCCCATTAGCCAGGTCCATTTATGTACACAGTGTATGTACATCTTACATATACAGTGTACGTACATGTCCCATCTCAATTAAACAGTGTAAGCCTATAGGATGGTATAATGTCATTACACTGGGTAAGTGTTCTCCCTCTGACCAGATGGTCGCTGGTTCAGTCAGGTCACTGAGTACATGGGAGCCTGATATAATGTGCCACATCACTGTAGGAAAAGGGAACAGAACTGAAGTAGTGGTCTGGCATTGCTGTAGTGTTAGTATCTTTGGATATTTGTAGTTATGTTTTTACCACATTTTTAAACCCATGAAACATAACAAATAAACCAATACTTGGGCAACAATTTGGAACCAGTGCTCAGAGATATCAACCCAAATATACTCTGGACAGACACATTTTGATATCTAAATATTTCCTCAGATGTCGCGGCTAAATCACCTGAATCCCTTTTGGTTTGATGGTGAAGGCTCCATATGTGGATTTGCCTGAGTGTGTTAAAGCAAAGTGAAAAACAGAGGAGCTGACACTTCTGAGGCTCGGCGTGGGCCTTCATCAGTGGTTTTAGGCAGAGGAAGAGAGAGAGAAAGAGGAGGGCTGGTGTCAGGAAGCTTTCAAACACATTCACAGTTCACAGAATAGAACAAGGCAAAAGCATGTGGCACCTGTAATTGATGCTAGACCTTGAGAGTCTGTCACAATACTGTCAGCTAAGTGAAAATGAATCATAAGAAGCTAAAATATATGGTGAGAAAACAGACTGATTTACACTTGAAGTCAATTTTCACGTCCATTTTGATATAAAAGCCTATGTCAAAGAGGTATAAAACTACACGCAGAGTGACAGGAACAACTTTAAACCAGGAGACCACCCAGATTCAAACAAATATATTTCTGTCCAAGTTACATTTAGATTAAGTGAACTGAATGCAACTGACAGGAGCTGAGAGCTGTTGTGAATATGTGGTTGTCAGAATTAATAAAAGTATTAATGAGTGTAGCTTCCTGTTATATGGAGCCATTTTGAGGACTGGCTTCACAACACCATCTAGAAGTTGACCATAATGGGGTTTTTAATATACTTTTTTGGCCCATGAAATAATAAATAATTGTATTTCTGATCAACATAAGTCGGCCTTAGTGGACTGAAATTTCCAAACAGATTTTACTCACTTAGTCCCAGGAAGAGGACCACTTTTCATCATTGTGAAACCCATTCTGCACAGCTGTCAGTGAACGGTCACAGTGAATCATGTTGCTTGAGCTGCATATTTATTAACAGCACAGAACGGTAACAAAACATGTACATATTAACTGCATTTATTCTACATAAGGATGGATGTTTCTGTTTGCATGTTTCTTCTATCCATGTCCATGTTTATCAGACTCACATATTCACCAAAGATTCACTCCCCTCAGCATTACGCCTGTCTTCAGTGCTCTTTGTTAAGCAGTAATGAGAGCAGCTAGACCTGCTATCTCTCCGGCTGCAGATTGTTCCCCTGTTCAGGTGAGCCTCTATTGAGACTGTCCGATGGGATGATGTGCACACCGTCTGTAGCCAAGGGAGCGAAAATGTGGAAAAAGGACAAAACCAGCCGTAGGAATGCATGAGAGAGAGGAAGGAGGATTTTAAGAAGTAAACAAACACAATACCAAGAGAAAGGTAGTCTGGGGAACCTGGGACTGGCTTGATCCAAAGAGGAAACAACTTCAAAACTACTTCACAGGGTTTTGCACAAAGGTCTTAGGAGGCCAGTGTTAGTCAAAAGTTTCATGTTGTGCTTACTGTATACTTAGTATAGTTGTACTCAGTATAGTTATGTCAAACCACAGACCGTATAAATGAATGGACATAGCTAAAGCGTTAGCCGCCGCGTGCCAAATAGGAAGTGCTCCAGGAGGCTCTTGGGGCTCCTTCACATTAGGATCTTCTCGTCCCTCTGTCTGTACCTGCTGCTCTGAGCCTCGTCATTCTGGACTTAAACTGTTCGTCTGAAGCCGCCACACAGGATCCTGAACTTTTCATTTCTCTGTTTTGTTCCTAAATCAAGATTTGAACATAAATAACGGACCAATCAGACGCCTTTATTCCCCGAGGCCCCTCCCCCTAGCGTTAGCAACAGGTTTGATTGACAGCTCGTTTCGTTGCTAAGTAAGTTCCCTTCCCGCTTTCCCCCGAGTGACGAGTTCTGAAATAAAATGACAAAATATCTCAAACAGTCACAATATCTAATGTTACTAGAATCTGAACGAGCAGAATTTAATGAGCATAAAGTAAGTTCATTAAATTGTGACTCTATTGTTGTTCGTACGTAACAGAACAAACAACATAAATCAATGACTTAAACTATTTAAAGTTTGATAAAAGCCAAAAATGTCCTTCTTATTCTCAAGAATCACCTAAATCCAGCGGTCTGTGCAGGTGCAGAGTATCACAGCTCTGCCAGGAGGAGGCGCCACATTTAACCTCCTCACTCATGATTGGCTCTTGTGTTGCTATGATACTCGCGGGAGGATTTCCAAATATGGACCTGGCTCCAGATTCGCTCCTGTAACTGTGGCAACAGGAGCCTCATGTGAGCGACGCTGTGGAGACGTCACTCACTCAGACACTCAGATATACGGACTATGGTCCAACTCTATACACTATTTGTACAATGTATTTCATTATTATTCTAACCTTGAGTACAGTGCAAGTATTACACATTTGAATTCATAACAACGTTGTAAAATTATACTTATTGTATTGGGTCCACATTTGAAAGTTTCCCTTTAAATATTTCTGGACTTTGACAGGAGTCTGAATCTGCCTCAGAATAAAACAGTGAGTTTACGTTCGTGCTTACGTCTCATTCACCGTTGTTCTTTCAAAGGGACTAACAACGCTCTGTTCTGCTGAGAAATTTTCTTGCACATTTACCAGACTGAATATATAAGAGCCAAGTTTAAGAAAAGTATAACAAGGAATTAAGTTAAAGCAGAGTCTGTGAGCTGCTTCAAAGACTAAGAGGCCATAGGATGAGCTGCTGAGAGGACCTGGGGCAGAAACATATTCTGGCACGAGAAAAATACAGTACGAAAATGAGACACTCCACAGTGGTGCAAGTGCCGTGTCATGGCTGGAGACTCCTGATAACTATTCTACTAAAAATACCCGGAAAAGTACATAAGAGGACAAATAGAAACTCCACGTCTCAATGCTACTTTAACACTGCTGAACTGGGGCTGGGATGGCGTCAAAATCTACGAGTTTGTACAGACAAAGCACCAGTTTCCCACCTCTCCTTAACACGTCCACCATAAAAGGACAATGCAAAGTGAGTTCTGAATGATTTACCTAAACATGAGCCGATAATGAGCCGATAATGAGCCGATAATGAGCCGATAATGAGCCGATAATGAGCTGATGATGAGTGAGTTTGATTGACACACGAGGGGAAAAGGGAGGAGGTCAGGGGGACACAGGCTCTGGTGAGGCTTTAGTGAAACGTGAAGTTTCTCTGAAACATCTTCAGACGCAGACTTATCCTGTCATTTAGCATTAGGAAGGTGCTTGGGTCATACGACTAATGTTTTAGTTTCAGCAGAAGGAGAGGGTCAGAAGTGTGGGTCAGCTGTAGGAGAGGGTCAGAAGTGTGGGTCAGGTGTAGGAGAGGGTCAGAAGTGTGGGTCAGCTGTAGGAGAGGGTCAGAAGTGTGGGTCAGCTGTAGAAGAGGGTCAGAAGTGTGGGTCAGCTGTAGAGGGTCAGAAATGTGGGTCAGCTGTAGGAGAGGGTCAGAAGTGTGGGTCAGCTGTAGGAGAGGGTCAGAAGTGTGGGTCAGCTGTAGGAGAGGGTCAGAAGTGTGGGTCAGCTGTAGGAGAGGGTCAGAAGTGTGGGTCAGCTGTAGGAGAGGGTCAGAAGTGTGGGTCAGCTGTAGAGGGTCAGAAGTGTGCGTCAGCTGTAGAAGGTCAGAAGTGTGGGTCAGCTGTAGAGAGGGTCAGAAGTGTGGGTCAGCTGTAGAGGGTCAGAAGTGTGGGTCAGCTGTAGGAGAGGGTCAGAAGTGTGGGTCAGCTGTAGGAGAGGGTCAGAAGTGTGGGTCAGCTGTAGGAGAGGGTCAGAAGACGTCGCAGAAGTGGATTTAGTATTTAATTCCTCGTTCAAAAAATCAACTCTGGACACATCTGTTTTATGATTTAGTTAAAATCTTGTTTCTTTCAGATCGAAAATGACTTCTGGACGGCGGTCGCAACATCTCTATGAATCCCTCAGATTTTCACAGACGAAACATGAGAGAAGGATGAAGAATGGGCAAAAAAAGACAATGGAGTTGCAACAAACAAAGAACAGAAACAACTTCAAAAACTTATCCAAGAAACAGTTCATAAAACTTATTACTATTTACTTTTGCACTTAGAAAACGTGGAGACTGATATGATTAGTGTTTTGTGCAGCGCTCGGGCACATTCCCCTCCTCCTCCTCCTCCTCCTCCTCCTCCTCCTCCTCCTCCTCCTCCTCCTCCTCCTCCTCAGGTCCGTCGCTTTAGATAAGATACGTGTGATGACCTGTGTGACAGACTTCCTCAAATGCCTGATCAGAAATGGTTAACAACAAATAATTCTGCACCGAAACAATAAAGTCACAATCCTAAGAATCTAAAGCTTCTATGAGCGGGAAAATGAGCAAACTGTGTGATAGTTAAAAGTCATTTAAAAGACCTGCTGTACTGATGTTCTAAAGACCCTATAAATCATCATGTCCATTACACCAGATGGTGCAGCTGCACAATGGCCATGATTAGATTATCCTGCCACAAGTAAAAAATGATTCTGATATAATGTGTCGATGCTTCTGAACTGAAAAGAACAAAGTCTCGTTTAACCGCCTCTAAGATCAAACTGATGATTGATTCGATATTAAGGAAAAGGCTGATTTTGATTTTAATCCTGTTGATGCCATTTTCACGTTGTAATTTAGACTCAGATTCATCCATCTTCTCCTGTTTAATCCAGCTGGGGGCAGTTTGCTGCACCTGACCCCCTATGAACCCCTCTGCAGGTGGAGCCACAGGAGGAACTCAGAGTCAGTCATAATATAATTTGATTTATATTTAGTGATTACATGTTATAGCATATTTAGGATTACATTACAATTATTTCATAACTTGCATTTTGTGTTATTTTTCATTTAATTTAGAATATTTTAGTTTAGTTTTAGAATTTCCAGGATGTGTAGCCAGTAAGATCTTAGGTTAATCTACGTGTTGAGTTCGCACATTCATAGACTCTAAATTACCGTTTGTCTGTTGTTTGTTTGAGAATTTCAGTAAAGACGAGGTGAACTCACTGTTTTCTACCGTCGTTTAAACCTTAAACATGAGTAGACTCGTTCTTTCCATCTAAGAGTGTTTTTCCCATGAAGAAGAACTCACAGAACACCAGAAGGGAAATTTAGCCACGACAGATTCCACAACCAAACCCCACACATGAGTGTGTTTGTTTGGAGGATTATGATGTCGTCATGTTCTAGTTCTGACTTAGAGCCAAACTTCTCTGTGTTATTTCTTCTTAGTTATTTCAAACCTGCGCCTAAAGCAACAGAACGTTTCAGGAGCCATTTAAATTTCTTTTACTGCTTTTAGGCGGCACGGTGGCTGAGTGGCTAGCACTCATGCCTCACAGCAAGAAGGTTGTGGGTTCGATCCCCGGGTCGCCCAGGCCTTTCTGTGTGGAGTTTGCATGTTCTCCCTGTGTCTGGATGGGTTTCCTCTGGGCTCCGGTTTCCCCCATCAACCCAAAACATGCACTGTAGGTGTGAAAGTTGTGTGAGTGAGTGTTGGTGGTGGTCGGAGGGACCGTTGGCGCCGCTTGGCCTGGCAGCCACGCCTCCGTCAGTCTGCCCCAGGGCAACTGTGGCTACAACAGTAGTTTACCACCACCGGGTCTGGAGTGAATGAAGATACTCTGTAAAATGCTGTGTAAAGCACTTTGGGGACATGTGTCTGTGTAAAGTGCTATATAAATAAACCTTACCTTACCTTTTTAAATGTGTTAATGGCCTTGGCCCTTCTTATCTGTCAGAATTACTTTTACCCTACGAACCCTCGCAGCCCCAGTGCTCCTCAAGCAGCTCCTCCAACAGCTCCTCCAGCCACTCCTCCAGCCACTCCTCCAGCAGCTCCTCCTGCAGCTCCTCCAACAGGTAAGGCTAAAGCTGCTTATAAAGTTGTTTTCTAACGTTTCCAGACTCTAATGAGTGAAGCAGGCAGAGCGTTTTGTTTGTTAGACTTGTGGCTGTTGTCAGATGGGTTAAAGGAGTTAAGCTTCTTCAGTCTGAAGCAAATTGCCGTTTTAGGTGGAAGTTCAGAACTTGCCCCCATCACTACACTAGTTTGTTGCCTTGACAGACTCACTGCCACAGTGAGATCTCCACCGAGGAAACACTGATCTGTGCCGTTTTTTGGCTTCTGACAGAATTCCACCTCCTCTAGCAACAGACTTTAGCTTCAGACGTGCCCGAGTTCAACTTTAAACCTTCATTTGACTGGAGCTGAGCGACACAGGTGACCCCACACTCCCTCAGTCCACTTTTTTATAGAGTCTTCGGGTTCATATTCATCTCAGATCAGGCTTGTCTGTCTGTTATGTTCTGCCTGAATCCTGGTCTGACTCTCTTCAGTTAAACACTGGTCCACTGTGTTAGTTAAAGTCGTTTGTTCCCTCTCACTCAGAGCGACTCCTCAGTGTCCATTGCAGTGGAGGGGAAGCTCTCCTAAACACCATTATTTGCCTCTTGACTCAGCATTTCTTCTCCACAAAATGGCAGAGAGACGGATGCTCCCAACAAAAGTCCATTATCGATCCGACGCCGACTGAATCAAAAACAGACAACGGCAGAGGCAGCCAATTTGCAGAACAAACAATGATTTTCCAGTTAGGCTGTCGAAAAAATGCACGAATCGACTGGCAAAAACAACCTGATTAGACTATACGTTCCTCAGACTCCAATAGCACTGTAACAGCTACTGTACAAATCAGCGTAATGGTGACAGTAATGAAAAGTCATCTCTAAGGCTTTATGATTTTCCCTAGAAGCAATATCCCCTTTCTGCACATTCAATTATGATACACTGGTGATGCATAGTGTAGGTAAACATTCTCTATTGACTCCAGTTCAGTTCAGTTTGTTTCTCTACTAAAAGGGCCCATATTACACTGTTTTCTGATCTATGTTCGAATGTTTCTTCTTCAAAAACATGTTTAACACACAAATATCCTGCAGAGCTTTTCCCCATAGTTCCTCTCAAACTAAAATTGATATTAAATACAAAAAACAAGATTTTTATAGAATAGTTAATGCCTTTCTTGAAGTTAATTGCACACGGGGGCAGGGGTCTTTTAAGCACAAAAATATTGAAATGTTGGACCTCGTAATTAGGAGTCAGTGAATGGGTCCACAAAAGTGCCATTTAAATTGTGATTGAATAATGCACCACTATTTCTCATGATTGCATCAAAATTCTTTCTCCTTAGTTCATTATGTGAAGAGACATTAACATTTGTGTAGTTTATTCTTGTAGAAAGACCCAGGAGTGAAAGATATGAACCAAAAAGCTGCAAAAAACACCATAGAAATGTCCTCCGCCTCAAATGTTTCGTAAACTGTGGGGAATTCAATGCAAAGTAACAAAATCTCTATGAAACAAGCAGGTAGTGAACCCTCCCTCCAAAACTGACATAATGCATCTTTAACCCTTAAATACCTGAGCCAGTTATCGCTCGTTTGTGTCCTGGTCTTTCTGTGTATTAATGCAAATAGAATCTCGACCCTTTCAACTATAGAAAAGTTAAAGACGTCATTTTTTTCAGGACAATTTGGGCTGTGATATAATGACTGATGAGTTCAGGTCAGAGAAAGAAATGAATTTGTTTAATAACTATATACACACAGAAGAAAAACTAAATGGAAATAATTTTTTACAGATTTAGTTAAAAAAAAACACAAAGATAAATAATGAATAAGCTTTTTGATTCTCAGATATAATTCTCACAGGCTCTGGGCTGTCAGGGGAAAAAATCTACTTTCTAACACACAACAGAAACTATTTACATTTTTACATTTTTCCTCCACTTGTTTTTTTCCCCTGAACCAGCTCCTGTCAGAGGCACATCACACTCCTCTGTCATTGTGCAGGCTGCGTCTACACGTTTATTTCTTTATATTTTTGTTCTTTGGCCTTATTATTCCCTGATTATTCCCACTGTTGTTCTCAGTACCTGTGACTCTCTAACCTGTAGCAGCTCTTTGCCCTGATTGGATGTTTCAGTCATTTGTGCGTCTGATTGGCCGAGAGACCGACTCTGCCACAGGAAGTCGTCATTATTTACATCAGAAATCAAAATGGAGGCGATGAAAAGTTACTCTTTATTTTATCATAAAATTGATCAAATGTAAAAATAATCATGTTACTTCACACTTACCGCGGTGAAAATGGATTAAACCGGAAATAACGCTGGACTTTACGCTGGTGGTGAAAATGTTTTTGAGAGGAAATATTTGTCCATCGTAGATCCAAAGCTTCCAAACAGTTTTCTTCATTAGAATCTGTTACGTGGTTTTTGAGTTGTTTTAAAAATGACCGATGGCTGAGAGTTCACCCACGAACTATGCGAATTCTAAGGGTTAAAGGGCCGATATTACAAGAAAGTGACTGTTGTGAACTTTAGGTAATGTTCGAATGTTGTTACAGAAAAACAGACCTGGAGCTGTGTTTTGTTTCATTCACACTTTTTTATTAGTCTGTCTACATGTCCAAACATCAAAATGCTCCGTTTCACCTTGTGATGTCCTGAAGCTGTAGTTTTCAAGTTTACAGCGATCTGTTCCCTTCAGTTCTGTAGATATTTGCAATTCCAGATCTGAAATTATCCAAATGATTTTACTGAAGGTGTTTGGACTTTAACAAACAAAGGAGCACTTCCTGCATCTTCAAGATTCAAGATTTTGTATTTGTCATTTGCAGGTTTAACACATGGTCCACAGTGCAATGAGACGCAGGATTAGAAGAACTGTTTGACTCACTAATATTCAAGAAGTACTAAGAGCATCCAGTAAATAGTACTGGTAAAAAAACGTGTTTGCAAAGGTAAAAAAAACTTGTTTACAAAAGTTAAGAAAAATGTGTTTGCAAAAGTTAAAAAAGTGTTTGCAAAAGTTAAAAAAGTGTTTGCAAAAGTTAAAAAAGTGTTTGCAAAAGTTAAAAAAGTGTTTGCATTACCACGTCAGAAGGTGGAATGGAGTGATTTCCATCTGAAAGACTGAGTTTAAATGTGCAGAGTTTATGAGTTAAACATGAGTCAGTGAAACAAACACAGCTCCAGGTCTGTTTGTGATGAGGAACCATCATTAGAACAGCAGAATATAGAAATATGAGCCCTTTAAACGTGTCACACAGTTTGTTCTTTGCTGACAACTTATAGCAAATGTTATAAAACTAGAACAGTGTAGAACAGGTGAAGGAGAAAACATTTTTAGGGGAAAGCCCATATCCAGTATATACATAATCAAAAATCCAAAAGTCTTGCAGTATTAAAGCACAGCATGTTTTGGATGTTTTGGATCTCAGAGCATTACACCTGCTCTAGAGTTCACTGGTCTCACCATATTTTACACATTCTGCAGAAATTTGGGGCAATAACTATAAAACTGCAATAGAACCATTAATGCAACTATTTACACTGTCAAATATTATGACCACTAATCCATTGTTAATTCATCCCAAATTACTTTAACCAAATGAATTGATCATGTACCAAACTGCTGTTGTGATGTATAAAGCTAAAAGTGAAGCACTGACCAAAAAATATCCAACAACTGTTTGTGAAAGGGAAGGCGACTATAATTTAAGAGGCTTTTTCAACTTTAAAGTGCCTCATGTTCAAACAACAAGGAGTTTTTCTATCTCTGTTTGTGGAGTCAAATTATGGAACAACATGAAATTATCACTAAAACTTTGTCCAAATATACAAGTGCTGAAAAGTGCAGTTAAAAAAACACTGCTGAAGAGATTAATGCTTAGTATATACAGGCATGTGTATATGTACATATGTATGTATATGTACATGTACATGTGTATATATATATACATATATATATGCATATATGTATGTGGGCGTATGTATATATTTATGAAACACGTGTACTGTGCAATTATGTCTTCTAATGTACAGGAAATGAGAAGTGTCTTTGCTCTTGGTCAGTTTGGGACAGTGGAAAAAAGGGGTGGGGTTAAATAAGTCTTTTCTTCCTCTCACTCCTTTTCAGGCATTAGTAAAATCTGCGTCACATGTTCTTTGTTCCGTATCATTATAAGTTTGCATGTTCTGTGCATTGCTGTCTGAATAAACATTCATTCATCACTATCTGAAAAGCAGCTGCTGTACAAACACTCCACTTCTGCCTTATCCTCCAAAAACTGTGCCTTTTTTAACCTCGGGCGTGAACTGATTCAGAAGCTCTGACAAAAACCCAGCTGGTCTGATGGCCGTCAGTTGCTCACGCACCCATAGGAGAGTCTGTCCTGTGGTGTTGGGGCGAGCGCCCACACGCTCACACCACCGGCACATGCAGCCGGGAAATGTCACCCAAATATTTCCTCTGGCAGCTCCTCACAGCCTCAGTGCTGCAGCCAAGTGAGGCCGTCCGTGCGCCGTGTTTACAAGAGCTTTGGAAAGACGGGAACAAGGAGTGGGAGATTAGCAGGAGCAAAGGTGGGACAACACAGATGCACAGGAATCCTGACGGGCAGCCACACAAAGATTACCCTATTTTCTGGACTATTAGCCGCTACTTTTTTCCCAGACTTTGAACCATGCGGCTATTCTGTGGAGTGTTTTCCACCACTAGGGGCGCTCTAACCGGAATTTCAAAAACAAGATAGATGGAAATGGCGGCACGGTGGCTGAGTGGCAACACTCAGGCCTCACAGCAAGAAGGTTGCGGGTTCGATCCCCGGGTCGCCCGGGCCTTTCTGTGTGGAGTTTGCATGTTCCTCCCCGTGTCTGGATGGGTTTCCTCCGGGTACTCCGGTTTCCCCCATCAACCCAAAACATGCCCGCACCCCTATGAACTAACATCAAGGACCATGTTGTCCACCCTCCTGTGGGCTCACCACCTGCAGAGGGGTTCATAGGGGGGGTCAGGTGCTATGAGTACTGGGCAGCAAAACTGCCCCCGCGACCCAGCTGGATTAAGCGGGAGAAGATGGATGGATGGAAGATAGATGGAAAACTAATGCAAAGAAGAATATGCTACTTTTTATTTAGCAGATATAACACGTACAACAAATTACTAACTGGTAAGTATTTTCAAATCCTCGCCCCTTCATCATGAAAAGCACGAAGGAGTTTGTGTGATGCAAGTTTTAAGTTGAAGGAAACCGCTGTAGAGCCCTGCACCCACGGGACCAACACAAAACAGTGCAGCACAGGACCATGGATGTAATAAGAGCATCTGAAAGAACATTCTGAGAGAACATTCTGAAAGGACGTTCTGAAAGCTTATTGCGGGCGGGAGCGCGACCGTACGATGCGGGAGCGGGACTGAAAATTGTGTCCCGCAGACCTCTACCTGCTGCTGCTGCAGCTCGGGTCAATGGTTTCAGCGGAGATGATTAAAGTGACTTGTGGTTTCACTGCACAGGAGAAATGAAGGTCAATTACCGTTTTTTTTTTTCTGTTTTTGACCCGTTTTAATCAGCACAGTTGCTGCCGTGTTAAAAGTCACTGTTCAGAAAGAATCTGTTCAGGTACATAAATGTACATTTACAGTACAAAATCGTTCTGTAGATGCAGAAAAAGAAAAGCTTACAACATTTTATGATGTTTTTAGTGTTCTTTTTATTGTAGCTTGTGTAGCACTTTGAGATTTGGAATCAAATGTAAAGTGCATTACAAATAAAATGTATTATTATTATTATTATTATGCAGTAAATATCTCATTTTTCAACATAGATATCAGCGGCTTATAGCCCGGTTGCAGCTTGTATGACTTTTTTCTTAATTTTTTTTCAAATAGAGGGGATGCGGCTTATATACCGGTGCCTCTATAGTCGGGAAAATACGGTACGTGTTTTTCACTAGTTGGAGGGTGTAGGCAAACTGAAAGAAAGATTTGATGAATTTTTTTATATGATAGGAATAAAAACAGCAAAATTAACAGACATTTTTACCTCAAAATTAGGGCTGTAAACGTTAACGTGTTAACACATGCGATTAATCATAAAAAAATCACACAGATTTTTTTTTTAATGCAGATGAATTTATTCTGAACGCTCCTCTGTGGAAAGTGGTGACCTGAAGGATGCAGGTTATTAGGTCAGTGATCAGGTCCATACGCAGATGTGAAGATGAGACTGTGACTGGAGCTCAGCGGCAAATTTCTCTTCAGAAAACTGCCCGACGGGACTTTAGATAAACTAAGGCAGTTTGCAGATGTCGCAGTGATGAACTCTGTTTCCACAGAAGCACAAGTTTAAAACACCAACTTAAAGCAAAACACGGGTTTGATTCAGCGGCAGCAACGACGACACTGCACCAACAACAAACCGAGTGCATCTGCAGCAATGTCGTCACCAAAACTACAGCGATAAGTTGACCAAAGCCTTTACAAAGTGCATAGGCACAGCATGTCGGCCTATTCACATCGCTGAAGACCAACGGCTGCAAAATGTCCTGCACATCGCCTCAGGTGATCCTCATATAAACTACTTTCGAGTAGTTTTGGCAGATAATTGACATGTAAAACATTTTTATAATGTCAATAATATAACTGTTTGATAATGAATTGCAAATTGCATTTTTGTTTTTGGTCTTTTAACTGTGATTAATCGTGATTAATCAAAATTCAAAAGTGTGATTAATCTGATAAAAAAATAAAATAATAATCGTTTGACAACACTCCCCAAAACCAATGTCTGAGGTGGATTTAACTGCAGTTTAACTGTTTTATCTTCTTAGCCGTAAATGAGCCGTATCCACCTGTTACCATCTTAAAGGGTTTCGGCACCTGCTTGTCTCCATGGAGATTTTATTTCTTTGCCTAGAATGTTCCATGTTATGAAATTAAATACATTAATTCCTTCTGTGAACAGGGACGACTCCCCACAGATGTGATTTGTAATGTGGTTCTGTAACCTGTTTGTCTCCCTTGGGTTTAACCTCTGCTGTGAAACATTCTAGACAAAGCAGCAACATTTCCAGGGAGACCAGACGGTGGCAGGTTCTCCATAAAACAGTTATGCAGTGCACCTTTTAAAATGTGAAAAAACAGAAGTTCATTTTAAATATTTTCCAGCTGTCTCGTTCAGCTCCTCGTTCATAACATATTAATAATTTACTGTAATAATGTTTCTTGACTTTCAGGGGTTAAAGTGATGTTTTGAAGCCAGTGCTTATTCCAACTGCAAACTGCACAAACTCCACCTCCAGATTTGTGACCAATAAAATATGAACATCAAGAACACACTGTATGTCTGGGCTGCACTTCCCTGTAGCCGATCAGCTTTTTGGTGATATAGTTTTTGGTTTCGCAACATAATTTTCAAGTATTTTGTTTTGCAGAAGAGACTGAGACTTATTTATTTATAGATTTACTCTTTCCCACCAGACAGTCCTGAGTTATGCAGTGCAGACAGTCGGACACAAACTCCAGACCGGCTGATTCCGGTGAAGTGGACGGGACAGGCCGGGGAGGAGCTCCTCTGGACTGACAGTGTACAGCAGTGTATCCGACCTCTGGCACTGCTCGCTCTGCTGCTGTCCTGTCAAATCAGCCCGACACTCATCACAGGAACTTCACATGTGATTTGGTTGTTTTCCATAGCATGTGAACTCTTAGACCTTGTGTTCTTTGTGAATAATTTGGAGAAACTTTTATTGTTTTTGCTGCAGGCTGCATTCTCATTTACACATTTTCAAAGGTTATTGAAGCCAAGATGTGTTTTTGGACAGAATTTACAAACACTTTCAGCAAACAGTTGCCAAATCCCAGCTCTCACCGCACTAAGTAATAACAATAATGTCTTTTGCTGACTTTTACGCCTTGTAAATAGCGAAAAAAAAGTTGAAGAAAGAAATTAAATGTACTTAAAGGTGCATTTCTGTAACTTTTCTGGTGGAGGGTCTGTTAAATGCTTTTCTCCATGCTTTGTCTGGAATGTTTCACAGTATGGCATTAAACCTTTCTATCTTCATGGAGACCAAACCAGCCAAGTTACAGGTCAGATCTGTGGAGAGGTGACCAGCTCACAGTCTGTTTTTCTAGGCATTTTTGAGCTATAAAACCACTTGTAGTTGAATAATAATTGGGAGGTGGAGCTCTTTAATATCACACTGTGGAACATTCCAGGCAGAGCAATGACGTATCCATAGAAACAAGCAGGTGACGGACCCCCAACCAAAAGTTACACAGTGCAGCTTTAAAGATCTGTTGCTATAAAAAGTATCTCCACCATAATCCATGAAATCTTACCTGGGTGAAACAAAAATTGTATATTTCAGAAACAATAGAATCACATTATTCTCGTATTGTTCCCATCTCATATCTCTGCTTTATAATGTGAAAAGAGCAGAACAAGTTCAGGCTCCACTCCAGGTATTTTATCATGAAAAAAGAAAATCATTATTGTCAGGAGTCAGACGCATGTTGGAGCGTGTAAACCAAGGCCAACAGAGAAGAAATAAGCAGAGATGATAATATTATATATGTTAATTCCCTTTAAGATTTCTATTATTGGGCTGGTGTTCGGTCATTAAAGGACTCATGTCATTTTCCTCATCGCAGACATACCTGGAGCATTCATTCATTCATTCACACATCTTTAACACACTTAAACTACAGTAGAAAACACAGTCTCTAATGAACTCAAGGTAAAAGGAGCTGTTCACTTGAAAACTACTGCTTCATGACATCACAAGGTGGAACAGAGCATTTTGAGCTATGGTTTGTAGACAGAACATAATATAATCATATAATAAAGGATTACTCAAACATATGTGAATGAAACAAAACAAATCCAGCTATATTTGATGAAGTAACAACATTATAACATGAATTCAAGCTCACAAAAGTCAGTTTAAGCACAGTGCCCGTGATTCCCACATTTATTTTAAAGAACCATTTCCCGGGATTTGTGTCCTGTGCTTATCAATAACACACATGCACAAAGCTTAAGGGGTAAAAAGTCACATTTTTATACAGCCTTTCCACCTTGAAGGGACTCAAAACTCTTTACAACAAGGAACTCACACACACATTCATACACCAGGTAAGGAGACACCAGGTGGGCTAAGTGTCTTGCCCAAGGACCCAACGGCAGCTTCATCTGTGGAAGCTTGAATCACATCTCACCCCCAACCAGTGATTTATTTTTTTTTTTATGTCGCGATTGGGGGATTTGAACTGCAAACCTTCGGGTCAGTGGACAAACGCTCGACCATCTAAGCGACTGGGGCACGAACCATCGGCTCGACACAGTGAACAGTCACATCCTGCACCTCTGTAATGTCCACAGCAGCAGTGAGTCATGTTCATATATAAGGATTTAATGATCATTCTATATTTTTAGCTACATTTCGGACTGAAATGTTTTGTGCTCTTGTTGTAAATCCATGTTAAACCTGTTCTGGTGAAGGTGAATGAACAGTAAAATATGGAGAAGTTCCACCACAACTAATTTGGAAGAATTGGAAGGACGATGTTTTGAGCACATGACTGAGATACAGATTAAACATGTAAATGAAACAAATCACAATTCTGTTTTTGTTTTTGAGGAGGAAATAAACTCATAACATGGTTAAATGATTTACACTGACACAAAAACTGTTTTTCCCCCAGTAACTAAAGCTGAGAGTGAACAGAACCAGTGGATAACACATGTGGGTGTTGCCAGCTTCAGCTTCAGTCTTTAACACCAATAGTTTGTGGCGTCAGGAGTCATTTCACACATTTGAAATCAGCTCTAGTATTAACTCTATATCAGATATTATAATAGCACCATAGACATGACGGGTCAAATTGGTTCTCATTTAGTCCAGTGTAGAGCATAAATGAATGTATAATGGAGAGAGCAGTCAGCACGCAACCATATATCAACTAATTAGCACGGCCCACTGCTTTTAACTGTGGAGCAGTTCAGATCATTATTATCCATTTGACCTCCTGGTCAAACAGGGAGCTTTGGAAATCACTGGGAAAATAGAAGGTATTGCAGACAACATGTTCAACAAATGGATTTCCCACCACAACAGACGGATACCAAGTCATACAGTGGCACATTGTTTTAAATAACTGATACATACTGCACAGGGCAGAAAGTACCAGAGCTACTGACACTAGTAAAACAGTAAACTCTCCAACTGTGACCAGCCTGTGGTCAGGCCTAAATCTGCTGGTCTCAGAGTGCAGAGTAAGAGAAAGGTTTGTGCTGAGCACAGTTCAAACTGCTCAGAGTAAATAACCCTGGGCACAAAGGCTGTGATTTAGTGTTTACACAAGATGAGGATCTTTCCCCATCATTGGATCGCCGGCCTCCATTTTGGATGACATTGGCTTGACTTCACAAACCAGTTTGTGCCAACACCAAGTCTGCATCTGTGGGGCAATAGCTGAAAGGGAATCAGGTGGCAGATATTTGTAAATGAGTCCACGTGTAGATGAGGTCAACTTTCAAGTGAATCACATGAATCTAAACAAGACTTGGAACCACAAAAGTCTCCTAAATACCACTGTAAGGACCCTGTGCAGCAGTGGTACAGGTGACTTACCTGTCACTTTCTGTTTGTGCTGAGACGGTGAATAAATGATGTATTTATCTGTAAACAAAAGCATTTCATTATAGAAATACTTTAGAAGAACCATGTTTCCTGCTTCTACCATCACCATCCGCCATTCTACCAACAGCAAATGAATTAAAGTGGAATAAAAACTTCTCGCTAATGACACGAGCAGTGACCACAGCACAGACCTCTCCTCTTTCAGGTGCGACTGACAGACTGCAGACCGGCTCTGATTAGTTCCTCCCTCTTCCTTCCATTTGGCCGAGCTCTGTCTCCCTGAACATAGTCAGGCGGTCAGGATGACGAATGAGAGGAAGGGCTGAGTTGTCACAAACGATCCCCTGCCCACATCTGTCAGCTAAGCAATCTTCAAAGGCTCCCAGACAGAGGAAGAAGAAGCAGAGTGAACAGTTAAAATGACAGAGATACAGAGGAGAGCGAGAGAGGAGGGAGTGTTTTGTGTTATAATGGCGGAGAATGAGACAGGAGAAGAATAGGAATTACACATGATGGTAAGAAACACACAAGAATGAGCAGAATATACACAGAATGGAGCCGCATGAAAGTAGGAACTGTATGTAATGATTCTTCACCAACTGATCATACATGTTTGAGTGATCCTTTATTATTAGATAAAAATGCTCTTCCACCTTTTAATGTCATGTAGTTGTACTTTTCTTACCTTGAGTTCAGTAGAGATGGGCAATTCCTGAGTGTTTTCCATTAGAGAGAAGAAGAAAATATGCAGGGTTTGAATAAAACAAAGCAACTCCAGGTATGTTTTTGATAAGGAAACAACATTAGATCTGATAGATCTGAAAATAATGTAATATGGACCCTTTAAATGTGAAATGTTTTAATGATTTATTAATGATCCATCACTATTTTCTATTCTTATTCAGGCCCCGTTTACATGTAAACAGATATTTTTAAAAACGGATATTTCCCTCGCTCAGTTTTCCGAAATAACATCGTGCACAGCATCGTTTTCAGAAAAGTTTCCGTTTACATGAACCCGAATAAATATGCCGTCGACACCGTCATAACTACTCCGAGCCTCTAGGGGCCAGTGTAGGAGGAAGGAAAACACTCTGCATCAGAATCCTCATTTCGACAACAACAAATAGAGTTGCTTCCTGTTACTTTCTAAACAACAAACATGGCTCCAGGTTCGTTTGTCTGGACAGAAGCGAAGTTGAATTGACAGGAGACGCATGACGGTCGTCTCACCCTCGATGTGAGGACGCAGTGAGTCGCAGAGTAACAGCAGTGACGACCGCGACATCCTAAAATTTTCACGCCTCCTCCGGGACAAACACTTTAAAAGTGATCCACCAGACAGCGTCCGCTCAGGTCGGACCCAAAAACGGCGACGTTGGCGGTGACTGGGTCTTTGAGTCGTGAGGAGAAGAGGGAAAATGGCTGAGCTCCTTCGCCTCATTCGTCTCTTCATGGATCTGAAACATCAGCTGTGCAAATGCAAACACAGGACGAGTGTTTGAGCAGAAGTGACGCGACTGCTGCTCTGACGCTTCTGATCATCACCACAGAAACACGTTCACACTTTGGCGTCACCGCCTAAAACGCCGTTTATGTCACTTTATGCAAACGCCAAACCGGAGTTTTACAAAATCTCCACTTTAGCCGGAGTTTTTAGAAAGATTTGTTTTAAGAGGCGAATTCTCAGTTTTTGTGTAAAAGATGGACACAAAACAAGGGGAAATTTCTCCATTTTAAAAAATATCCGTGTACGTGTAAACAGGGCCTCAAATTCCAAAAAAAATTCCAAAGTGTGAATCCTGCAAGTCGCATGCACATACTTTTACTGACAGACAATTTGCTGTGGATCTCTCAGTTAAAAAGACCCAAGATTCCCTGATGATTAGAAATGATAGAATCTCAATCTTGATTAGAAATTGATTAACTGTCTTATCTCCGAGGTGTTTGATTTGGCCAAATAGAAGGTCCTGGACTGTGGGGAATGAAGTCAAATTATCACAAAAGAGGCCAAACTAGTCTTTTCCTTAAGTGCAGTCATCAAAAGACACAAAATCATAGGTCTGTTTATATTTTATGTAATCCCTCGTTCATCCAGGAGTGGTTCAATGCAGAGGAGGTTTTAATGGTGCTAATCCGGACGCTGTTTTTGTACTCACGTCTCGGCTCCCATCCAAAAACTATTTTCAGATTGATGATACTAGAATTTATCCTACTCTGAGTTAATTTAGCTCCACCCAAAGAAAGGAGTATATTAAAAGAGAAAATAGATCGTGAAACACCCAGACCCAAAATCCACACAGCAAAGCCTTTACTTTTATGTCTACACTTAAATTATCCATATTGTGCCATTGTCTGATCTGTTATAATGTTGTTTCCTCATTAAAAATATTTACCTGGAGTTGTGTTTTGTTTCATTCCCACGTTTAACACACAAACCCTGCATTTTAGGGTTATGTAGCTGTTCATGACATCACAAGGTGGAACAGAGCATTTTGAGCTTTGGAGATGTACACAGACTGATAATGAGGGTTACTTAAACATGTGTGAATGAAACAAAATACAATTCCAGGTATGTTTTGGATGAACAGTATGTGGCGATCCGAGCGGTGACTATTGGCTGTACCAATAACTAACATTAGCTTTTACTTTGACATACAATAGATGAAAAGTACCAAGAACCTGGATCAGCCCAGGAGCTGCTAATGTAAAAGGCACAAGGTTCGTTGTTGATGGACAGAGGCATAATTCACATATATCAAAAGTACACTGTTTATTTCTACATTTCTCCTAAATGAGTTCAGTGTGAGTCTGTTTACATGAGTTAGGACAATTCGGTTCGCAGTTCACTGCATGATTTTGTTCCAAAGTTTGTTCGTAAATCCAGTCCGAGTTCAGATCTCCAGAAAACGCCGGTACACTGTAAAGGCAAGACATGAAAACAAGGCGAGACAAGACGGTGGCAGTGCACTCGACTCCACGGCCCGAGATCTAGAAAGTAAAATGCACATTACCCCTGATTGTACGACTAAGCGTTTGTTTGGATGTCCGGTGCCACACACCCCCCTAACCCTAACCCTTGGCAGCATGACGGGCGGTGCACACGCGCCGCTGATAACATGGCCCATGGCAGCTAGTGCTGAAGAACAAGTAATCAGCGCTACAGATCTTATTGAATCCTGAGCTTAACACTGAATCTGGAAGATTACCTGAGAGCTGCAAATAAGCGAAGGCAACAACAGGACCTGGAAGTAAGAGTGAGGTCAGAGGTGGAGGGGATGGTGAGGGAACGCTTTTATAGATGGATTTATATCACCGCTAACCAGTAATTAGACTGCATCCAAGCACCCAGGCTATACGGCCACAGTTATAACATAGTATAAAGGTCACATGAGTAAATTTTGCACAGTATAGGACCTTTAAATTGAGCTATTTATATAATCTATTTAGAAACTATTTACAACATATAGTTACTCTTTCCATCTGCTGTGCCTTTTGTATATAATCTATAATTCGTAGTTGTAGCATCCTCCCTTTAGTCCTTTTTACCAATCTCCATGGAAACTTCAACACAAAACTGTAATGAATCTCAAAGCGCCCTCAAACTTCTCATTTCCCTGTTGACTTCTGGACTCTATTCCCACGGTCGCATTTTGAGAGAGAATCTGATAAGTGCCAAAAATGTGCAGAAAAAAATCAAAGGCATATCAACGAAAGAGACATGCTGACACTACACTGTGACAGAGATACTGCGATCTGTCCTCACAAAATACAAACCCAGCAGAAAACTCAGAGGGAGGATAGACAGGGAGACCTGATCAGGAAGAGAATGTCTTGTTTAAGAAGCAGCGCAGGCACTGCATGCTCTAGTTAACCAGTTCTTTTGTTACGGATATGTTACAAATCCATGTCTTCAATTCCAGAACGTAAGACGGCCCATGCATACCAAATATTTCTGTTTCTCTTTTGTGCCGTTTTTTATTCCCTCTTTCGTTGTGCAGTATGTCTTCCACAATTCAGTTTCAGAATAACCTAATCAAATATGGATTTTCTATATCCATGAGTTTGAGAATGATGAAAAACCAGGGACCGTTGCCATAGTTATTAACAATTTAAAGCAGAATATTATATCTTTTGAATGGGAAAAAGGCCTCAAAATGTTTCACGCTGCAGAAAGCTGAAAGCCATGAATAATGTGCTCACCTGGTTCCACTCCAGCGGTTTGATTTTCTCATGACATGTTGTCATAGAAACTTCACTTGGAACAATTCCTCAATTAACTGTTGGCCAATTTGGCCCATTGACATGTAAAAAAAAAACTTCATTTTAATAAACTTTTGCTGCTTTTCCCATTCTTCTCCCTGATTCCAAAGATTCTAATTTCTGAAGATTGTGTCAGAAGCAAAAAGTTTAGGAGTAAATAAGTTTAATAACTTAGTTTAATAACTAAGAAGCCTCTTGGAGTATCAAACACAATGGCCCTAACCCTTCAGTCACTGCATAGACCCGCACTCTTCAGCAGACTATATACAGCTGTGCTCATAAGTTCATATGCCCTGGTCCAGAAGCTGCACATGGGACGTACTTGGATATTCAACATGAGAATGATCCAAACACAAAGTGGAGCTGTGGCTCCAGCAGAATAAAGTGAAGGTTCTGGAGTGTTCGTCTCTTCTGACCTCAGTATCACTGAGCCTCTGGGCAGATTCAAGCTGCAGTTCAGACAAGAGCCCAAGAATTTACAGGAACTGGAGCCTTTTGCCCAGAAGAATGAGCAGCTTTACCATCAGAGAAAAGAACTCATCCACAACTATCACAAAAGACTCCAGCTTCACTGGGTCATTTGTGTAGTTTCTGTTTCATTCTGATTTAAAAAGAGGAAACTCAGGTGTGTGATCATAAACGGCTTCACCAAAGCACCAAACATGAGTGAAAGAAAAGTTTTTGTGTTATTCATATTCTCTGAAAGATGAACAAGAAATCAATCAAATTCTGTCAGAGTCTGTGAACTTATGAGCACAACTGTAGATGTACGTTCAAGTCCCGTGAGTCAAAAACGTCTGCTAAACTCTGATAAAACTTGATTTCTGTCATAAATAATCAGATTGGACAGACACATAATTCTTTTGCCACAGGTTCCAAATCAACAAAAAAGTCTTCATCACCACGTTTTTTTTTTCTTTTTTGTAAAGTTCATGTGTTTGTTGCTTCATGGTTCTACAGAGATGTTACAGGTTCTTAAACTCAGAGCCACAGAACCCCCAGAATAATCCCTCAGACCTTTCAACAGGTCTTAAACAATTAAAAAACCTACAGATACCTCAAATTTATATTTAAGTACGTTGTTGTTACGTTCCAGCACTGTCCATTGCATCGACCTCTTTATCCGTCTGTGGAGAATAAAACACGAACACACGAACATCTCTTACAACAGTTCATCCACATTATAACTGGCTATAGTTTCAAATAGATTCTCTGGAAAACCACAGTCAGTTCAGATCTTTATTGACGTCCCTCCTTCTCCTCTGGGATAGTTCAGTATTATCTCTAATGCATCTTCCTGCTGAGAATAAACCAGCCTGTGTTCTTCCCTCTGTCTGACTCTTCTGCTCTTCGCTTGTCAAAAATGATGTGTGATTTCAGTTTGGAGACACGTGTCAGACACTTCACATGTTACTGAATCATTCTTACACAGTTGGAAAATAAAGAAAATGCCATATTCACAGTTTTTCCTTTTAAACTGCACAATTTCCTGAATAACCAGGAATAAGGTAAATGAATTAAGATTTTTCGAATTACAACAAGGAGAATATCCAATAATCTCTTCAATATTATTTATTAACACCTCAATTCTGAACCAAAACTTGAACTTTTTAAAAAAAACTTTTAACAAATCTTTTCTGAAATGTTAAGCTAATATAATTTTTAACACATTAACCCCAACGAACACAGACACAGACATGTCAAACTAACCCAAGAGACCAGAAAATACTTTTATTTTGTTACTTTATGGTTTTAAAGGTTCTGTGTTATGCAAAATTGACTCTTATGAGCTTTAAGGGACTTTATAATACTGTTACTGTCATGACCTGTGTCCTTCCCCTGTGTGTGTGTGTGTGTGTGTGTGTCTGTGTGTGTGTGTCTGTGTGTGTGTGTGTGTGTGTGTGTGTGTGTGTGTGTGTGTGTGTGCGTGTGTGTGTCTGTGTGTGTGTGTGCGTGTGTATGTGTGTGCGTGTGTGTGTGGGTCTGTGTGTGTGTGTGTGTGTGTCTGTGTGTGTGTGTGTGTGTGTGTCTGTGTGTGTGTGTGTGTGTATGTGTCTGTGTGTGTCTGTGTGTGTGTGTCTGTGTGTGTGTGCGTGTGTATGTGTGTGTGTGTGTGTGTGTGTGTGTGTGTGTGTGTGTGTATGTGTCTGTGTGTGTCTGTGTGTGTGTGTGTGTGTGTCTGTGTGTGTGTGTGGGCGGAGCCTCCTGGTCCTGATTCATCTCACCTGCTGGTAATCAAACTCCGGACTACTTAGCCTTAGCTCCTGTTTCTCCAGTGAGACTCTGCCAGATTGTTATCAACCTACACACGGTGAACCTCTTGGCTCCTCAAGTTTTTGTGACCTGTCAAGACATTTTGGATTTACCTGTTTTTCCACCTCCAGTGATCCTCGTCGTCTCCTGTCTTGCTCCTACCTGTTCCGGCCCTGTTCCTGTTCTGCTCCAGTCCTGCTCCAGTCCTGCTCCAGTCTTGCTCCAGTCCTGCTCCAGTCTTGCTCCAGTCCTTCTCCAGTCCTTCTCCAGTCCTTCTCCAGTCCTTCTCCAGTCTTGCTCAAGTCCCGCTCCAGTCCCGCTCCAGTCCTGCTCCAGTCCTGCTCCAGTCCTGCTTCAGTCCCGCTCCAGTCCTGCTCCAGTCCTGCTCCAGTGCTGCTCCAGTCCCGCTCCAGTCCTGCTCCAGTCCCGCTCCAGTTTTGTTCAAACCCCTTTTCTTGTTAATTCCATGTGGTCTGTTGTCCGTTTTTTTGGGCCCTTCCATTATCGAGCCGTAAAGAGTGAGCCAACATGAGCAAATTTTGAATCAAGCAACGGACAGACTCTGTGAGTTATCCATTAATGTAACTCAACTCACCGCAGAGATGACTCGTCTTGCTGCTCAGCTCTCAACTACGTTTCAATCGTCACCTGCTGGTCAAGTTCAAGCAACTGCATCAACCCCAGTGCAGCTCTCATTCCAGTCTCCCACTCCCGCTGCTCGTGAGCCACTTTAACTGTCTCCAATCTGCCATAACCCCCAACGGACAAGTCTCTTCCCCTCCTAGTCCTCCAGATCTGTCTGCTGTGCCCCCTGAATATCATGATCTGGGTGAAGTGTTCAATAAACTGAAAGCATTTTCTCTACTCCCACATCGTCCCTACGATTGCGCTATTGACCTACTCCCTGGTGCCCCCTTGCCCTCTAGTCACTTGTATAAACATTCCGGTCCTGAGAGGGAGGCCATGGAGACCTATATAAGGGATTTGTTAGCTGCAGGACTTGTATGTCCATCATCACCTGTAGGCGCAGGGTTTTTCTTTGTGGGAAAGAAAGACAAGACCTTGAGGCCCTGTATAGACTATAGAGGATTAAATGACATAACTATTAAAAATAAGTACCCCTTGCCACTCATTGATTCAGCTTTTGAACCCCTTCACCAAGCCACCATCTTCACTAAATTGGACTTGAGGAACGCCTATCACCTTGTGCGCATTTGACAAGGTGATGAGTGGAAGACGGCGTTCAATACCCCACTTGGACATTTTGAGTACCTGGTGATGCCATTCGGCCTAATAAATGCACCTGCAGTTTTCCAAGCCCTTGTTAATATTGTCCTTCATGATGTGTTGAACAAGTTTGTTTTTGTGTATTTGGACGACATTTTGATATTTTCCAGGAATTCTAAGGAACATGTCCAACACATCAGGCTCGTTCTGCAACGCCTTCTTGAGAACAAGCTCTTTGTGAAAGCAGAGAAATGTGACTTTCATGCAGCATCTGTTAACTTCCTGGGTTTCATTATTCAACAGGGGCAGATCAAGGCAGACCCTGATAAAGTGAGAGCTGTTGCTGAGCTGTTGCTGAGTGGCCAAAGCCGGAATCCAGGAAGCAACTTCAGCGTTTTCTTGGATTTGCTAACTTTTACAGGAGATTTATTAAGAATTACAGGAGAAAGGCAGCCACACTGACTCAACTCACCTCTACCCGAACCCCTTTTAAATGGTCGAGTGAGGCTGAAGATGCTTTCAAGAATCTTAAGACTCTGTTCACCTCTGCTCCTGTCCTTGCTCACCCTGATCCTTCTAGGCAATTCATTGTAGAGGCTGACGCCTCGGACACTGGAGTGGGAGCAGTCCTGTCTCAGCATTCTCAAAGTGATCAAAAGCTCCACCCTTGTGCCGCTTTCTCTTGCTGTCTGTCTCCTGCTGAGGTAAACTATGACACTGGAAATCGAGAACTTTTGGCTGTCATTTTGGCACTGCAGGAGTGGAGACACTGGCTGGAGGGTGCTGAACATCCCTTCATTGTTTGGACTGACCATAAAAACCTGTCATATCTCCGATCGGCCAAGAGACTCCACTCTCGACAGGCCAGATGGGCACTTTTCCTGGGAAGGTTCAACTTCACCCTAACCTATCACCCTGGTTCTCGGAATATAAAGCCTGACGCCTTGTCTCGTCAGTTCACGCCTGATGACCCTGTGCCCCTGCCCGTTCCCATTCTGCCTGCTTCGTGTGTTATTGAGGATGCAGATAACACGTTGGAGGGTTCTCCTACTTGCCTGGTCGCGTCTGTTCATTGGGAGACTGAAAGAGTGGTCCGTGAGGCTCAACAAACCCAACCTGCCCCAGGTAACGGCCCACCTAACACTCTATTTGTGCCAGAATCCGTGCGTGCTCGGGTCCTCCAGTGGGGGCATAGCTCTAAACTCACGTGTCATCCTGGGTTCCACCGGACCTTAGCCTTCATTAAACAGAGATTCTGGTGGCCATCTATGATCAAGGACACTCGTTCTTTTATTGCTGCCTGTACCACGTGTGCCCGAAGCAAATCTAGCCACCAGGCCCCATCTGGTCTCCTCAACCCCTTATCGATTCCTAGCAGACCATGGTCCCACATTGCTATTGATTTCGTCACTGGGCTCCCGGACTCTGATGTTAACTCTGTTATACTCACTATTGTGGACCGGTTCTCTAAAGCAGTGCATTTTGTACCCCTTCCAAAGTTGCCTACTTCCACTGAAACCGCTAATCTGTTGGTACTTCATGTGTACAGGCTCCACGGTATTCCTTTAGACAATGTTTCTGACAGAGGACCACAATTTATATCTCAAGTGAGGGCGTTTTGTCAAGCTCTGGGAACTTCTGTCAGCCTCTCGTCTGGTTACCACCCTCAAACCAATGGTCAGACAGAGAGGAACAATCAGGACCTGGAGACTGACCTACGCTGTGTTACCGCCCACAACCCACATGGAGCGCTTATCTGCCTTGGATTGAATATGCCCACAACTCTCTAGTGTCCGCTGCCACAGGTATGACCCCATTCATGGTTTCGTTTGGGTTTCAACCTCTTTTCCCAGATCAGGAGGGAGACGTGGCAGTTCCGTCAGTTCAGGCTCATCTAAGGCGCTGTCGGCATGTTTGGAGGGCTGCTCGTACTGCACTGCAGCGCACGGCAACTCGCAGCCAAGGATTTGCTGATAGACATCGGAAGCAGTCACCTCCTTACCAGCCTGGACAGAAGGTTTGGCTGTCCACCCGCGATCTCCCTCTTCAAGTAGACTCCAAGAAGCTAGCACCCAAATTTATCGGCCCATATGTCATTGAAAGAGGGATAAATCCTGTTGTTGTCCGCCGCAAGTTACCTTCTTCCCTGAACATCCATCCATCATTTCATGTGTCTCTCCTTAAGCCAGTGTCTTCCTCTCCTCTCTCTGGAGTTGTGTTTTGTTTCATTCATAACGGTTTATTATTAGTCTGTCTACATCTGCAAAGCTCCAGATGCTCTGTTCCACCTTGTGATGTCATGTAGGGGCAGTTTTTAAGTAAACAGCTGTAAAAATGCATGAATGAAACAAAACAAATGTCCAGGAATTTATGTAATGAGAAAAAACATAAACTAGGTAAGAAAACAGCATAATATGAGTGTGTGGTGGAAATCTTTTTTGTTTTCTGTTGGGATCTATTTAAGCTAAAGAATGTATTTTATGGGTTTAGATACTGTAAACTGCTGAAGCGTTTGTTTTCCTGCCACATGTGATGGTGTAAATCTGCTGTTCCTGGAGGATCTGAAGACAGGACTCTGCTCTGTCTTTATCCAGTATCATCAGAACAATGAGCTGCTGCTTTGTTCATTCTCCTCATGTAGAACAGTGGATCCTTGGGGTGAATCTGCTCGATGCCTCAGCTGAACCTGACGTTTAGTCTCTGTCTGGAGGTTCAGATGCTGTAGTTTGTTCTGCCTCATGTTGATGTTGTGATGTTTGTCGACTGTAGAAGAGCCTGTTTTTGTTTTACTGTGGATCAGATCAGGGACAGACGGATTTTGTGTGAGGGACAGAAGGTTTCGTTTTCATTTCATTTCATTAATTGTGGCAGAATATCTTTAATAAATCCAGACTCTTTGAGTGAAGACAACTTCTCTCCAGTTTTATTCTTCTCAGATTTAAAAATCCACAAGCGTTAAAGAAAATAACCGTGCTTGTATTTTGTTTGTGTGGCTGGTTCTTAATGGATGCTGTTATTGTTCCGCAGGTGCATTATCTGCCTTTTAGCACCCGTTTACTCAGAGCTCTGAAAAGCCACAGAGAGCAGCTATTGTTAATCTGTGCTCCAGTGACCTTTACATCACTGTTTTGTCCTTATTACTATGGAAATTCATTAAATTGGTCCAACTTCACTAAATCCGAAGCGTCTGAATCAACCACTGATTATGTGCCCTACTCTGTGCTCACAGCCAGAGAACAAATTACAGCTCAAGTTGAATCAAAATGGAGGGTTCTTCAAATGTTAAACTTTGAAAGACATTTTCAAAAATCCCATTTCACCAGGAGAATTGTTTTGGCTTGACAGATAGGAATATTTTTGAGTTTTATTTGCGCTATACTTTATTTCAAAAGGTAAACACCGGTCCCACCATATGTTTGGATGGAAATTAAATCCTTTCTGTTTATCACACTGAATTCTTCAGAATGAAAGAGTGAACTGCTGTCTGCCACTTTCTTGTCTCCATAGAAATGTTATTGTACGGCTTTAAAAATCTGTCTGTGATGTATTTTAATTAGTGCTGTTGTAACCCCCGTCTCCAAATCACATGCAAATATCTCCTCCTCCACTGCAGTACCATTGGACCCGCCACAAGTGGCGCTGTGTGATAAAACTGTAACGTCTGTATCGGACACTGTTTAATCGTTATGTCTAACTCTGAACCCACTGAAACTGATTCACTATATGTCTTGTAGTCTAATTGGTTATGGAGATTATAAATATATATTGTTGCGCAACTGAACTATATTGTGAGCTTTGAATTTGGGTTAATTCATTCATTCAAATGCAGTGATTACTTTATAAAGGGAATGATGATACTATGAAATGTTACTAGTAACTGACTTGTGATATTTATTTTTTTGTTTTTTTTACCTTTGTCACAGGTCAGGTTTTTTTAACCACACCATGAACTCTGATTCCTCGTTCTGAGGTGGTGAGCTTAAAACCAGAACAATCGAACTGGGAGGATCTTTCTGTTTTTCCTCCTTCGTTATCCGGACTCGGATTTTTTTATTACAAAACCTCCCAAAGGAACTTGAACTAATCAAAGTAAAAATCTTTGATGCAAAACTTGAAAAGGGACTTGAGCTAAAGGTTTGTTTATTTTTTTGTGGTCTTTTGCCACACCGGCATTTATTCCAATTATTTATTTTGTTTGTTTTTCCTTGTACGTTCTTCATTTATTTAATATATTCAGTTAAACTTATTTCTGTCTCCTGTGTGTTTCATTCTCCCCAGGCTCCCATAACGAATCTGGTTTTCCTGTCAGTCACATGCATCCCATTGTAATAACTCCAACTTTTAAGTTGGCGTTACATCATTACACGGTCAATTGATTAAAATATTTAACATCATTTATCATTTTAATACTCTTTCTTATTGCAAACCAGAACAATCATCAGTGAGACACTTTGTGCCCTGCAACAGCAAAGTGTCTGTCTTCAGAACCGTCACATAACGGGTGAAATAACGTGCTGTGACCTGAGGTAGTTCTCATTATTGAGGGACGTCCAGTGATCTGCAGTTAGTGCGACCGTGTTCTGCCCCAGTACCTGTTGTACTCAGGTGCACTCGCGCTGGGACTTTTGGGTCATGCCCATTGTGCTCGGGCATGTTTGCCTGTGGTTCTGTGGACCACGCTCACACCTGCAGGGCTGTGGACAGGGCATCGTTTCACAGCTGGCGGAGCTGGTGGTTTTGGCGGAGAGGGTGGGTCCAGCGGTATCAGGTCTATTGTGTGTTGGGGCGGGTGGGGGTCCTGCGTGTGTTTGTGTCGCTGTCCGTGGTCCTTGTCGTAGGTTTTGAAGCGGACTTTGCTTAGTGTTTTCCTCATGCGCTGCGTGTGTTTGTGTCGCTGTCCGTGGTCCTTGTCGCAGGTTTTGAAGCGGACTTTGCTTAGTGTTTTCCTCATGCGCTGCGTGTGTTTGTGTCGCTGTCCGTGGTCCTTGTTGCAGGTTTTGAAGCGGACTTTGCTTAGTGTTTTCCTCGTGCGCTGCGTGTGTTTTTGTCGCTGTCCGTGGTCCTTGTTGCAGGTTTTGAAGCGGACTTTGCTTAGTGTTTTCCTCGTGCGCTGCGTGTGTTTGTGTCGCTGTCCATGGTCCTTGTTGCAGGTTTTGAAGCGGACTTTGCTTAGTGTTTTCCTCGTGCGCTGCGTGTGTTTTTGTCGCTGTCCGTGGTCCTTGTTGCAGGTTTTGAAGAGGACTTTGCTTAGTGTTTTCCTCGTGCGCTGCGTGTGTTTGTGTCGCTGTCCGTGGTCCTTGTCGCAGGTTTTGAGGCAGACTTTGCTTAGTGTTTTCCTCGTGCGCTGCGTGTGTTTATGTCGCTGTCTGTGGTCCTTGTTGCAGGTTTTGAAGCGGACTTTGCTTAGTGTTTTCCTCATGCGGGGGCATCGGCGTGTGCACAGATGTGCCGTGCTTTGGCCCACCTCCTCCAAACGGGACTTCTCAGTGTCGTACAAATAGTTTTCTTTTCTGTTTACAGCCAGATCCAATAGTTTTTCTAATGTTACAGCAGTGGCCACAGCAAAACTAGTCTACTGAGTCACAAAGTGCATTAATCTCACAATAAAAAAATTAACAGCGTTTAAATTGTTTTGAGTTAACACGTTAATAACACAATATTTTTGACAGCACTAATTTTAATGTGTTTTTTATTGTCCAAAATAGTGCTGTTGCCTCTCCACTGGTCTGACCTGTAACTTAGCCTGACATCATCACCTGCTTGTCATTTCATGATGAAATAAATATAACATCCAGTATCAGAGACGTGTGTGTGGTTTGCTTCATGTACAAGTACCTCACCTGTTTCCATGCAGTTTCCAAGTTTAAAGCTGCACTGCGCAACTTTTCTGGTGGAGGGTCTGTTACGTACAGTACTCGTCTCCATGGAGATGTTATTGCTTTACCTGGAATGTGCCATGGTATGACATTAAACACATCTAACATGTATTCATTACGGGTGTTACTGTTGCTCAAAAATACCATACTTCTTTCTGCAAATATGTTGTGATGTTAAACAGGCTCCACAGTCTCTTTATTTAAGACCAGGCTTAAAACCTTCCTCTTCGGAATAGCTTATGACCAGGTTACTTAGTTGATGTCACTAAGATAAGCTGCCGCAGGAGATAACAAGCTGGGGGAAGTGTGGCAACCTGAGCACTGTCCTCTGTTTCCTCCTTTTTCTCACCAGCATCACTCACTATGTTCTCATCTGTAGTTTGTTCATTGCTATTCACATGTTGTCCCCTGTCCCACTCCCCCTGTGGAGTGGAACTCTTTCAGACGCCTGATGGCAGCTGGACCTCTCTCCTCCTCCTCGCCTGGCTCCTCCTCTTCGCCTGGCTCCTCCTCCTCGCCTGGCTCCTCCTCCTCGCCCGGCTCCTCCTCCTCGCCCCTCTTCTCCTCCTCCTCGCCCGGCTCCTTCCCCACCTGGGTAGCTGTGGTCATACTGAACTGGCCCACGGGCCTGGACATCTATAGCCTGTCCGTCCATGGGAGTGGATCTCTCCTTCACTGTAGTTCTCCCCGAGGTTTCTTCTTTTTCCCAGGACCCTGGGTTTTTTGGAGTTTTTCCTTGCTGAGAAGGAGGGTCTAAGGACAGGGGATGACTGGACCATGTTTCATTTGCTGCTTTACATGAATGTTGTTTTTTCCTGTATTGATATGTCTGTGTGTATGTTTTACTCATCCAAATCTTGGAACGCCCTTAGAGGAAACTGGTGTTGCGATTTTGGGCGCTACAAAAATAAATTGAATTGAATTGAATTGAATTGAAAATAGGAGCGACTCTTCACAGATCTGACCTGTAATGTAGTGCAGTGCTGTAAGCTGCTTGTCTCTCATGTGCTATGTTCAGTCTATACTGTGGCACATTCTAGACAAAGCAATGACATGAAGTGAAGCAGAGCACCTTTAAAATACTTATCGCGTCTTTGCAAAGGAACAGTTCGGGTCTTTATTTATATCCTAATGTTCTGCCTGACTGGGGCATATCGGCCTGTAAGACTCACCCATCTTGTCAGTTAGTTTTAATGGTTGTGTGATTTGCATTGTGTTTATCTAAATAAGACATGGGGGATTATTACACAGTACAGAAGCCCCAGGAAAGCAGCCTCCTCATTTCAGCCTAATCACACTCAGCCAATACAGTCCAAGGCGCTTTGCTGCTTTCCCATTGTTATTGAAGCAGTTCTGTTGCCCACCAGCCGCCTCATATTCATAAAAGTACCCAAGGACTTACCGCACAATATTATCGCTTTAGGAGAGAAACTGTTATTTGTTTTGTAGAAAATGTGTCTAAATTGGATGTACATAACTATACAGAGAAATGTGAAGAAACGATGGACCTTTGTCTATTCAGAGCTTGTCCGAACAGCACTTGTTGGTTTTCTCTGTAAATACGACAGTGTAAAGTTAATTAAAAGTCATATAGTCGCAATATTGACTCTTGTTTCTTGCTTTAAGCCACGTTATAATGTTGTTACCTCGTCAAAAACATGCCCGAGTTGTGTTTTGGTTCATTCACACAAGTTTGAGTAGAGTTACATTATTAGTTTATCTGCATGTCCAAAGCTCAGAATGCTCTGTTCCACCTTGTGATGTCATGAAGCAGTAGTTTTACCTTTAGTTCAGTAGATTTTGCTTTCTTGAAATGATGACACTTCTTCACCATTTATTTTAGAGCAGTTTAAGAATACAAGAAGACGAAGAATGAACAATGAATGAATGAAACAAACACTTATGGCGATAACGTTCTATGTCCCCATGTAGCACAGACGCACGTCTGCTCGCTACCGCCCCCAACAGGTGCATCATTTTGAGTTAAGATAGCTTAGCTTAAATAGCCGCAGCGGCGGTGACGTAATTAACTATATCCGGGTCATGGGGCACTCATAAATATTTACATTAAAACAGTGAATAATAGACACTAATGAATCAAATGAATGAATAAGGCAGATGTTATTTGCACCCAGGGGGTAAATGGCTAAAACACATCGGGCAAATAGCCATTGTTGCTATTTACATCCGGGTGCATTTAGCCAGGCACATAGACGGACACCCGGGTGTTCCTGGACAGAATTGTTATTTACACCCAGGTCTTTGTCATCAATCAGGGCTCAGAGCAAACTGTTTTCTTCAGCAAGTATTTTATGCAAATTAGCTTTGTGGAGTTAAGTTTTTTTTTTGTACACAAAGTTGCATTAAATACATTATAATCTCAAACGGGCTGATATGGCTATAGTAGTTATGGTTTCCCTTTAATGGGACGGTGGTCCCTTCAGTGAGATATGGTTAAAACAGTCGATATTTGAACGTATAACGAATATTCGACTATTCGATATTCGTGTCTTATCCCTCGTTAACTTACAGCTTTAAAAGAAAATAAGCAAATTGTTTAGTGAATGGGGCTTAGCTGCTGCTTACGAGGGCCAAATGCTGATATTTGAACCACTTTTAATGTCACGATTATCTTACGTGAGGCTGTACTTGAACTGATGAATAGAGAGATCAGCTAGCATAACTGCTATACATCCCACGAGCTAAATAAAGTGCTCATGATGCTGTGAAGCTTTCAACTTCATTGCATGAATAGTAATGGTTGGACAGGCATTGCAAATATATTTAGTAGCTACACTGACTTATCTTTTATCGTACCCTACATCAATTTGTTGGATTCTTAAATCCAGCTTCCCACACTTTTCACGGCGTAAGCAGACGTGTCACATTCGCCTTTTCCTTGAGATGGGTGTAAATAGAAGAATCGTGTCCATTTAACTATTAACACCCAGGGTGCAAATAGACACTCCGAATAAAAATAAATATTGTTATATACAGTGAACCAATACCAATAATAAAAGTGCTACACAATAAAAATACAGTGCTAAAAGCTGAAATGATCCAAATGAGTCTAGTGAAGGTGTTTGGAGGTTAAAAACACAGTGGAGCACTTCCTGTACTAACACATGACATCACAAGGTGGAACAGTTGTTTCAGAAAAGAAAATTTTTGTGTGTCAATGAAACAAAACACAACTCCAGGCATGTTTGTGATGAGGAAGCAGCGTTATAACAGAGATCAGATTTTCCACATCTTTAGAAAAGATTTCAAAAACTAATCAGCAAGTTAAAAAAGTGATGAAAAATCGTTCAACTCTCCATGTTGTTTCTTGTATCCTTAAATATGTGTTGGGCCTTAACAATGACCAACATGGCAAAGACAACGAATCAAATGAGTCTGAATTGTTGTATCTGTGGAGCTTAACTTTCTCAGCCCAGTTTTTCCTGATCCCTGATGCCAAGAACACGTGTTCATCTCATGGACTTGGACCAAATTAAAAAATTAAAGAAATCAAAAACTTATCACAAAAACAGGCTTCCAGGAAACCAAACCCTGATTATGGACACTGATAGTTTTACTACTTGTTTTGTTTGTGCAGTGAACTGGAACATTTTACTACCAGAGTGAAATCATTTTGGGTGCTGATGTGTGAAACCCCATTGAAGCCCATTGGTTTGGAAGGCATCACATTAAAACAGCAAGGAAACTTTTGTGTTCAAATGCAGATCTCCAGGAGCAAAATAAAAGCTGCACAAATGTAGTCACCTGCATACTGACTCCATCGAAGTTTCACCGTACAGCATTTAACACATCCAACATATGTCCTGACTGGGTCTGGTCGTTTCCATGGACACAGACACGTTTAAAGCCGTAGTGAGGAGCAAAGATACAACAGTGAGACAAGCAAGTCGAAGCCAATGTCCCCCAGAAAGGTTACAGACTGCACCTTTAGGAATAAATAATATGATTTAGATAAAGTACACCAGATTTTTACTGTCTTACAAACTTGAAAAACACACTACAGTATTTTTCGGACTATAAGTCGCTCCAGAGTATAAGTCGCACCAGCCAAAAATGTGTAATGAAGAAGAAAAAAACATACAAGTCATTTTTGGAGGAAATTTTATAAAATCAGAGATCAAAAACCAACATTTCATCTTGGAAGGCGAGTTATAGAAGTTATAGTCATCAAAACAACCCAATAGAGACAATCCGTGTATCATTCGTTTGTTGATTTTTCAATATAGAACCAAAAATAAGAAAACAAAAAAACAACTCTTTTCTTTATCATTTGTCTCTAAAACCAAAATGAAAACACGGATAACGATTTTTTTTTCATTTTTGATTCATATATACGATTCATATATTTGGTCTATGGACTATCAGTGTGAAAAATGTAATATATAAGTCGCACCTGAGGATAACAGGCCAGCACAAAGCTCTCCTTTCCTGGCCCTTTGCTTCTCGCTGTCGGGCACACGGTGTATCACTCTCTATCACTCCTGTCCCAGTCATAAAGGATGAGGCTGGTAGAATTGGCAGTGTGGAAAATTATAGGCCTATTGCACTGGCAAACATATTGTCCTAAACTTTCTAGGTTCCTTTCTAAGACAATGGAGCCAAGTGTATTTGTACCTTGTTGACATGTTTCGGCTGCTGCCGTCTTCAGAACTGTCACCGGTGTTGGTGGTGACGTGTCGTATATCAGCTGTTGTTACTTCCTGTAGGCGTGGTCAGCCTGATGGGACCTGCAGGTCGCCCAGACTGACCACGCCTCCTGTCGCCCGGTGGTCTCTGGAGGAGGGTGTCCCAGGTGTGTGAAAGGAGGAACAGAGGACCACTGTAAAAGAAATAACCACATTATGGATCGGGACGGGGCTCGGGTCATTGGATCGGAGAACAACAAGTTCAAACGCTGGATCAGGGAGGACGGAGAGATCAGGAAACGAGGCACTGACAGCATCAACCGTGATGATGGCGCGTTCCTCCTTTCACACACCAGGGACACCCTCCTCCAGAGAGACCTGGCGTCAGTCTGGGCGACCTGCAGGTCCCATCAGGCTGACCACGCCTACAGGAAGTAACAACAGCTGATATATGACACGTCACCACCAACACCGGTGACAGTTCTGAAGACGGCAGCAGCAGCAGCCGAAACATGTCAACAAGGTACAAATACACTAGGCTACATTGTCTTAGGAAGGAACCTAAGAAGTTAATGCACTAAGAAGACAAAATGAATATTTTTGAAGCATATTGTCCAAAGTTATGGAAAGAATAGTGTCGGGTCGAATACAAAATATCATCAGTTCTTCAGACAACTAGTTTGGCTTTAAATCAAAACATAGTACAGATTTATGTATATTTGCTCTAAAAGAAATCATTAGAAATTATAAAATGTGCTTTATTGATGCATCTAAAGGATTTGACCGTGTCAACCACTGGAAATTGTTCCAGAAAATGAGTCGGAGAGGGGTGCCTCAGTATATATTGAGAATTTTAGCCACCAGGTAATGCAGGTGAAATGGAGCAACAGTGTGTCAGACCATTTCACTGTCAGTAATGGAGTTAAGCAGGAGGAATTCTGTCTTCCATTCTGTTTTGTTTGGATATGAATGACTTGTCATAAGAGTTAAATGCAGAACGGGCTGTGACTGGGTCGACCCAAGTGAACGATGTCTGCAGATGATGTTGTGTTCAGCCCGAGCAGAGCAGGTCTACAGGAACTACTGTATGTATGTTCCAAGTATGGGGCCACATTTGATATAAAATATAATGCTAGTAAAAGTAGAATAATGGTCTGCAGAACTAAGGAGGATAAGTATGTAAAGTTTCCTCAATTTACACTTAATGTTTTAACTGTATGTAACAAATATAAATATCTGGGTCATTTTATCACAGATGATCTGTCAGATGATGAGGACGTCTATAGACAGTGTATGTATGTTGTGTCTATAGACAGTGTATGTATGTTGTGTCTATAGACAGTGTATGTATGTTGTGTCTATAGACAGTGTATGTATGTTGTGTCTATAGACAGTGTATGTATGTTGTATGCACAGGCTCACGCGCAGGTTTGGTGTCTGTACAGTGGAAGTGAAGAAGTCGCTTTTTAAAACGTCCTGTACTGCATTATATACGGCACCTGTGGTCAAACTACAAAAAGGAGCATATACAAACTCAGTGTGGCGTATAATGACTAATGCCTGAGGATTTTATTGAAAAGGCCGAGATGGGAAAGTGCAAGTCTCCTGTTTGTGTCGGAGGACATCAGAACTTTTCATGCAAATCTGCGCTGTTTAATGCACAGATTCATCTGTCGCCTTAATGACTGTGAGAACAGCATTAAAATGAGCCTGACAAACGGCAAACTCAACACCACGAGGTACCAGTCTGATCTGTGGAGGCACTGGTGCAGCAGTTTGTTGTGAATATTGTGTTTTTGGAGTGTGTGTTTGTTCATTGTGTCTTTTTAAACTCTGGACCAAGAGTCTGTAATAAAGTTTGATGATGATGATGATAAGTCGCATCCAAACCCTGAAAAAAATAGTCCGAGTCAGTTTAAACAGTCAGTGGTCCTAAGTCATAAATGACTTAGGTTTCTGAGCATCCTACTTATCCACAGAAATGAGTTTAGAGGCACTTTTCACAATTTTCAGACGCCATAGGAGAGTAACGAGCATGTTTACCACTCACTTCCTTTTTCATTTTCTAATTAGATGTAGCCCGCACACAGTGGACAACATAAACGAACCACAAGAGCTGCTTTTGAATATATCTGTACAAGGGCAAGACATGCAATATTTTGCTGAAATACATTTTAAAAAATCCAGTACATGGCCTTTAAGCTTTGAATGTACAGCTATAAGCCTTGGGCCCCTGTGATATCTGGCTCCATTGTGTGTGTAATCCAGTGTTCCCTATATCTCCCACTGCATCTATAGACATTTATAACATGGGCCTGAGGATGTTAACGGTGTGGAAAGAGTTGTCAGTGAGCTCGAGAACCTCTCCTCCTTCTCCTATAGACAGGCCTTCAGTGATGCTCAATACAAACATGCTAAAATGGGCATAATTTTCCCTGTCACGCTGCAGTAAACATGCATGATTTCTCCACCTGACTGTTTCTCTATTGTTTTAGTGCCTCCTCCTCCATTTCCTCTCCATGCTCGATCTGGGAGGGGAGTGTGGCTATGCTGGTGACAAGGTGATATGTGATAATGACTTAGAACAAGATAAAAAGGCTCTTAGTGGAGGGACTTGGCAGGTAGAATGGCAGAGAGGCAGGACGGTGGCGATGGAGGAGGAAAGGCGACACGTCCGTGCGTCTCTCATTAAACCTGCTGGCAGATTTTGGCACTGGTCCTGTTCACTCTGTTCTCTCCAGTGTCACGGAGGCCTGAGGGGAGGAAGACTGAGATTTCCTCCAAAGTCTTTCAAAAGATAAGATTTAGCAGCAGTAATTTAAAGAAGTCACAGATCAACAATAGAACGGGCACTAGATAAAGGTTCGTGAAGTAATCTAATACATCGAGATTGTCCATTCAAGTAGATCAGGGGTCTCCAACCTGTAGCTAAAAATAGATAATGGTTTATGTTTAATCGTCATCTAATTGTTCCCCGTCTAAGGCTCGCCGTGGCTCTTATACATACTCAGTTTCTTTAGGTAAGGTAAGGTAAGGTTTATTTATATAGCACTTTACACAGACACATGTCCCCAAAGTGCTTTACACAGCATTTTACAGAGTATCTTCATTCACTCCAGACCCGGTGGTGGTGCTACTGTTGTAGCCACAGTTGCCCTGGGGCAGACTGACGGAGGAGCGGCTGCCAAGCCAAGCGGCGCCAACGGACCCTCCGACCACCACCAACACTCACTCACACAACTTTCACACCTACAGTGCAGGTTTTGGGTTGATGGGGGAAACCGGAGCCCAGAGGAAACCCATCCAGACATGGGGAGAACATGCAAACTCCACACAGAAAGGCCCGGGCGACCCGGGGATCGAACCCGCAACCTTCTTGCTGTGAGGCATGAGTGCTAGCCACTCAGCCACCGTGCCGCGTAAGACTGCTAAAACGAGCAGCTCTTTGGCATTCTTATTTCGTAAGACATCCCTGATGTAGATGTTTCACAGTGGGTTAGGCCAAATGTTTGCAAACTTTTCACACCAAGTCCCACCCGAGATGTTTAGCCGCGAAATCTGAACCTGAACTTTAAGTCAAGGCTAAACAAGGTCTAAAATAAGACTAAACCACGGATAAAGTAGTTCTAAATTATAATTAACCCAAAAGATGCCCCACCTACCACTAGAGGCAACACTGCAGCGGTTCATGCACGACAGTTTGAGAAACACTGACAGACCGGACATGTAACTTGGCCTGGTGGTGTCACTAGATAAGTTTAATGCCCTACTGTGGAACATTCTAGGCCAAGCAATAACATTTCCATCAGGGACGTGCACAGGAATTTTGAGGGGCAGTTGCTCTGACATGAAGAAAGGGGCACCGCACCGCTAAACTTAAATGAACTGTGATAAAACTTTTACATACATTTTACATACATTTTATTTTCCCTGCAATTCTGGAGTTTCCCAATAGATGGCGCACTCTAGATACATTGATGCATAAAACCAAATTATCCATATGGGCTCATAACAGAGTGCCCAGGGGTAGAACTATATACTGAACACGACTTCCTCACTCATGGTCAGAAAACATAAAACCATTAAGCACTGGGCCAAGTATAAATCTAGTGCCGCAAACTCCTCCTGTACAGCGTGGACACCGCACATGGACCGCGCTTCCTCCTGTGCACCTCTAAACCAGAACTAACACCAGGACTAAGACAGCTCTAAACCAGGTCTAAACCAGGTCTAAGACAGATCTAAAACAGAACTAAACAAGCATTAAACCAGGACTAAAACCAGGTCTAAACCAGGACTAAAACCAGGTCTAAACCAGGACTAAAACCAGGTCTAAACCAGGACTAAAACCAGGTCTAAACCAGGACTAAAACCAGGTCTAAACCAGGTCTAAAACCAAACAAGAATTTGCAGGAGGTGGTTGCTACATTCATTTAGTTTTAAAAATCATGACAATATCAAGTAATCCAAAGTTCAATTTCAATTCAATTCAATTCAATTTCTTTTAGTAGCGCCCAAAATCGCAACAACAGTTTCCTCTAAGGTCGTTCCAAAATATGGATGAGTAAAACATACACACAGACATATCAAAACAGGAATAAACAACATTCATGTAAAGCAGCAAATGAAACATTGTCCAGTCATCCCCTGTCCTTAGACCCTCCTTCTCAGCAAGGAAAAACTCCAAAAAATCAGGGTCCTGGGGAAAAAGAAGAAACCTCGGGAGAACTACAGTGAAGGAGAGATCCACTCCCATGGACGGGACAGGCTATAGATGTCCAGGCCCGTGGGCCAGTTCAGTATGACCACAGCTACCCAGGTGGGGAAGGAGCCGGGCGAGGAGGAGGAGAAGAGGGGTGAGGAGGAGGAGCCGGGCGAGGAGGAGGAGCCAGGCGAGGAGGAGGAGCCAGGCGAAGAGGAGGAGCCAGGCGAGGAGGAGGAGAGAGAGGTCCAGCTGCCATCAGGCGTCTGAAGAGTTCCACTCCACAGGGGAGTGGGACAGGGACAACATGTGAATAGCAATGAACAAAACTACAGATGAGAACATAGTGAGTGATGCTGGTGAGAAAAAGGAGGAAACAGAGGACAGTGCTCAGGTTGCCACACTTCCCCAGCTTGTTATCTCCTGCGGCAGCTTATCTTAGTGACATCAACTAAGTAACCTGGTCATAAGCTATTCGAAGAGGAAGGTTTTAAGCCTGGTCTTAAATAAAGAGACTGTGGAGCCTGTTTAACACCAACAGGGAGTTGATTCCATAACACAGGAGCTTGGTAACTGAAGGCTCTCCCCCCACTGTACTTTTAGACACTCTAGGAACCACTAATAATCCTGCATTCTGAGAGCAAAGTGCTCTATTTGGCTGATAGGGGACAATGGCATCCTGAAGATACGATGGAGCCATATTGTTTAAGGCTTTGTATGTCAGGAGGAGAACTTTGAATTTAATTCTAAACTCGACAGGAAGCCAGTGAAGTGATTTTAACACAGGACTGATGTGATCACGTCTTTTAGTTCCTGTTAGGACTCTGGCCGCTGCATTTTGGACCAACTGGAAGCTTCTTAAAGTACCTTTAGCGCAGACGCTGAGCAGAGAATTACAGTAATCTAGTCTGGATGTAACAAATGCATGGATAAGTTTTTCGGCATCATTTTTAGGCAAAATTTTTCTGATTTTAGTTATGTTTCGCAGGTGAAAATATGCAGTTTTACAAGCTTGGTTTATATGAGCTGTGAATGAGAGATTTTGGTCAAATACGACTCCAAGGTTTTACAGTAGAGCTAGAGGCTATACTCACATTGTCAAGTGAGATTATCTGGTCTGACAGAGAATCTCTCTGACCTTTAGGACCGACAACAATGACCTCTGTTTTTTCAGGGTTTAAGAGGAGGTAATTCAGGGTCATCCAGGTTTTGATGTCCTTCACACAGGCACTGAGCTTATCGATTTGATCGGTCTGATTAGGTTTCATTGATAAGTACAGCTGAGTGTCATCAGCATAGCAGTGGAAATTAATGCCATGTTTTCTGATAATGTTACCTAATGGCAACATATACAGAGTAAACAGGATTGGACCAAGCACAGATCCTTGTGGAACACCACAAGCTACTTTAGAGCAGGGAGAGGTGCACTGGTTTACACTAACAAACTGGTACCTATCTGATAGAGAGGATTTAAACCATTTGAGAGGCGGTCCCTCAGACACTTATGTCACATTCTAACCTCTGCAGTAGAATGTTGTGATCAATGGTGTCAAACGCTGCACTGAGGTCCAGTAGGACCAGGACTGAAGCCAGCCCGTTATCAGCAGCTAGTAGCAAATCATTTGTCACTTTAAGCAGAGCAGTTTCTGTGCTGTGGTGAGCTCTGAAACCAGACTGAAATTTTTCATATAAATTATTGCCCTGCAGATGGTGACAAAGCTGTTTCACCACAACTCGTTCCAGAATCTTTGAGAGAAATGGAAGATTCGAGATAGGTCTGTAGTTGGCTAGTTCATCAGGATTTAAGCTAGGTTTTTTCAAAAGCGGTTTAATTACAGCATATTTAAAGGACTGAGGAACAAAGCCATTTTCTAATGACATATTTATTATGTTATGGATGGAACCTATTATTAAGTGGGAGCTTCTTTGAGGAGTTTGACTGGAATAGGGTCGAGCAAACAAGTTGATGGTTTTGGACGACATGATGACTGAGGTAATCTCCACCTCATCGACAGGAGTAAATTTGTCTAATTCTGTTAGAGGATTTATGTGGGATATTGGTGTTACAGACTGGATTTGCTGAATTTGCTCGGGGCTGATTTTTGGAGTGGTCGTTGATCTTGTCTCTAATGGTTATAATTTTGTAATCGAAGAATTCAAAGAAAGTCACAACTGAACTTCGAAGGGAGAAGAGACTCAGGGGCAGTATGTGAGTTTGTCAGCCTGGCTACAGTGCTGAACAGAAATCTGGGTTTGCTTTTGTTTACTTCTATTAGGTTTGGAATAGTATCTGGTTTGTGCTTTTGGCAGAGCGGCCTTATAAGAGAGCAGGCAGAGCTTCCATGCCTTCAGAGACTGCTCGGAGCGCGGCCGCCAGAGCTTCTCTGTGCGTCTCACGTGTTGTTTGAGTGATCACAGTTCTGGAGTAAACCAAGGAGCCGGAGGTCTTGGTTTAATGCTTTTCTGTTTAAGCGGAGCTGCAACATCGAGAGCAGATTTTAAGGTGAGCATTGTCCTATCAACAAACTGATCCATGATAATTGGATTAAAGTTGTTCTCAATGTCACATGGCATATCATTTAATACTGGCTCGATTATTTCTTTGAACTCGGCTACCGATTTTTCTGATATTGTTCTTTTCATTATAGTTTTCTCCTGCAGAGCTGGATAGTCTTTTAGTACGAATTGAAAGGTTATTAAAAAATGGTCAGAGAGTATAGGGTTTTGAGGAATTACAAGTAAATCATTAATCTCAATACCATAAGTTAGGACGAGATCGAGTGTGATTGTGACAGTGAGTCGGCTTGTTCACACTCTGGGTAAAACCGATCCCATCCAGGAGAGCACCAAAAGCACTGCTGAGGCTCACTGCTGTTATCAACATGAATGTTGAAATCTCCAACTATAACAATCCTTTCCCATTCCAAAACTAAACTTGAAATAAAGTCAGAAAACTCTGTCAGAAACTCGGCATAAGGACCAGGAGGTGGGTAGATTGTTATGAATATAACAGCTTTTTGGTTTTCCAGTTGGTGCACGTAATAGATAGTGCGAGGCTTTCAAAGGAGCAGAATGTATAATTAGATTTGAGGCTGAGAATTAGGCTGGAGTGAGAAATGACGGCCACACCGCCACCTCGACCAGTGCTCCTGGCACTTTGAAAGTTCACGTGACTTGGAGGTGTAGATTCGTTTAGTCTAACATCATCATTTTCCTGAAGCCATGTTTCAGTTAAAGCTAGAAGATCAATATTAAAGTCGCCAATTAATTCATTTATTAAAAGAGATTTAGAAGAGAGGGACCTGATGTTTAGCAGTCCACATTTTACACACTTATCATTTTGTTTATTTGCGACACATGTATTTATTTTTATTAAGTTATGAGATCGGACGCCTTTCCTATCAGAGTTCAGTTGACTTTTATTTGTGCTTTTTACATGCTTAAATTGTTTGTTTGCAACACAATTATTTATTTTTATTAAGTTATGAAACCTGACGCCTTTCCTATCAGACTTTAGTTGAGTTTTATTTGTGCTTTTTATACATTTATTTTGTTTATTTGCGATGCATGTATTTATTTCTATTGAGTTAGGAGATCTGATACCTTTCCTATCAGAGTTTAGGTATGTTTTGTTTGTGCTTTTTGTGCGTGGGACATACACAACCTCAGCCAGTCTGGGAGAATTGTTCATGCAGGGTGGCTCAGAGGAGGCCCCTGTACGTGGCGCACACACAGTCTCAGCCTGTTTGGAGCTGTTCTCGCTAACAGAGCAGTGCCTCACTAGTCTACTCTGCTCCCTAGCGTCACTGACACTCCCTGAGCTAGTCTGTGTGCTAGTCTTACCTGATGGTCATCTAAGACTAACCATAATATTCTGCGCTAGGAGGGAGGACCCAGCCGCGGTGGGATGGATGCCGTCACTACGTATAAGCCTGGACTTCCCCTCAAATGCCCTCCAGTGTCTATGAAGACGACACCATTCTGCGGGCACCAATTGGACAACCACTGGTTGACAGCTGAAAAGCGGCTGAACATTTCACAATTGGCATAATTTGGAAGGGGGCCAGAGAAGTACACGGACTCCGACATCGACTTAGCCAAATCACAAACTGCCGCTATCTGCAACTTCACCACCTCTGACTGACCGCGCCGAGTATCGTTACCCCCCGCGTGTATAACGATCCGGCGGTACCTGTTCTTACTTCTCTTTAAAAGCCTAAGATTCCCCTCGATGTCGCCCAGTCTGGCTCCAGGGTAACACCGTGTGGAAGCTGCAGGCAGTTCCACGTCCCTGACTATGGAGCTCCCTATCACTAGAGTGTCCGCGTCCCAGCTCAAGGGGAGAACCTGTTCCGGACGGGGGAGCGCCCTGCTCTCAGCCCTGTGTCCCTGGTCTCCTGGAGTCCTGCACTCAGCTATGTGTCCCTGATCTGCAGTCCTGGTCTTAGCCCTGCGCCTCGTCTAACTGTCACAAAACTGTCCTGGTCTGGTCCCGGCTGCACGGGATGCGCCGGGGGCTACTCACGCTAGCTACGCTCAAGCTAATGCGGTCCGCGGTCCCTGCTACTGCCTGACTATAACTCGGCTTCAGCGCCTCCAAAGAGCGGATCCGCGTTTCTAACTCTGTAACCCTGGCCTCGAGGACTGCCACTACGCTGCACTTAGCGCAACTATCCCTGTCACTATCAAATAAGCCAGGGTTCTCCTCCACATGTTGCAACTAGAGCAGGAAAGGGGGGCGAGAGTTTTAGCCATGATGCTAGGCTAGGCTAGATCAGGCTGAAACTACAAGCTGAAACTACAGAGAGAGAGGCTTAGACCACGACCACGGAGCACTAGGTGCTGAATAAACTTCGATGGTTTGACGAAGTACTCAGGCACTAGTTTAGATGGATTAGGTGGATTAACAGATTCAGTAGAGAGATGCTAGTAAGAGTGCTCGTAAAACAGCTAGCAAACAGAATTCGCAGAACAGAATTCACTCACCCGGAAGTGACGTCACCGGACAATCAGTATTCAGATTACGTTACTCACTTAAGTAATTGAATAGATTATGTTACAAACTACATTTTGGGGTCTGTAATCTGTAATCTGTAATCTGTAATCTGTAGGGAATACAGTTTAAAGTAACCTTCCCAACACTGTCAACAGAATTATCAAATGTGTCACAATGAAACTTCTGAAACAGAAAATCATTGGCCCTAAATATGGTGCACAAATGGAATTGAGACGTTTGAATCTGACACATGTAAATCGTTGGATCCTGCGAGTTATTTTCGGTTTAAATTTATTTGCTGGGCTGATGTAGTCAGACCAGAACCTCCGTCCATCTGCTCCTGGTCTGGCCCTTCCAGCAAATTTTAGAACCTTTGTGGCCCTCGAGCCAAAACGTTTTCCCAGCCCTGTGTTAGAAGTTGAAAAAACTGAACTTTTGGCATTGGCCGCACCGTGGGGCCGGGGCTCTCCTCGGGGCCGGGGCTCTCCGCAGGGCCGGGGCTCTCCTCGGGGCCGGGGCTCTCCGCAGGGCCGGGGCTCTCCTCGGGGCCGGGGCTCTCCGCGGGGCCGGGGCTCTCCTCGGGGCCGGGGCTCTCCTCGGGCCGGGGCTCTCCGCGGGGCCGGGGCTCTCTGCAGGGCCGGGGCTCTCTGCAGGGCCGGGGCTCTCTGTGGGGCCGGTTCTCTCCACGGGGCTTGTGGGTAATCTCTTTTTACTTTGCGCAGGCTCAGGTGTCATGTGCAGCTCTGTGGCTGTAAACAGAACTGGGCCCCTCCCTCCAGACTCGTGCGGGGCCCTAGTGTAAGTGAATGAGGGACTATTTTAATTTCACTTTCAAATCTAGGCATAGGCATTTTCATACATGAAAACCTGTATTCTATATATTATATATATATGCCATACAGGCAGTTGCCAACCAAAGCAGCCCCCAGTGCACGTCCCTGATTTCCGTAGAGACAAGAAGATGCCCCACCAGAAAATGTACACCGTGCACATTAACTCCAAAACTAACCATTTGACTTTTTTAGAGGTTCATTTCCTTCTGTTCGCCACAGTTGGTCCGATTTAAAACCACTTTCCTACATTTGCGTTTCCCAAAACATGTCATTACGAAAGTGAAAGTAAAGATACTGTTAAATGCCAGAAAAGGACACAATCTATTCAAATGCAGTTACCAAAATGTTGAAAAGATTGTTACTTTTATCAGCGTTTCCCTGACATGATAACGCCTTTTTTATAAAGACTCTTCCTAGTTCCTGGTTTTGGGGTTATAGGAAACTGAAATTTCCTCTGATTACAAGACACGAACAGAGATCATGCAAGTAAATTACTCTTAGACTCATTTGTGTGTGGCCACACCGGCTCGTCACAGCCTGATCCCTCAGGTCTCAGGAGCTCAGCAGGACCTGGTCAGGACTTGGATGGAGACACTGGGAATTCCAGGTGCCACAGTGGGGCCAGTGGCAAAAAACTGTTGTAGTGTCCTTAGGCAAGACACTTCCCCCACATTGCCTAGTATGAAAGTGGTGTGTGTGTGAATGGTGGTGGTGGTCGGAGGGGCCGATGGTGCAGATTGGAGCCTCACTTCCACAGCTGCCCCAGGGCAGCACCGGGTCTGGAGTGAGTGAATAATGCTCTGTAAAGTGTCTTTGGGTGTCCAGAAAAGCGCTGTATAAAACTGATGCATTATTATTATTATTATTATTATTATTATTATTATTATTATTATTATTATTATTATTATTATTATTATTATTATTATTATTTACAGATGACCCTGGCCTGTAATCTGAATGAAAAAACATGTATTTGAATAATGGGATGATGCTGAAATATCCAGATAGAAACTCCCAGATAACATGAGCCGAGAGATGTAAAAAGCTGTGAAATAGAAACGCCTAAACTCTGTAATTCCAGTAATTTACCTCCTTTTGTAATGTATAGTGATGTTTGATTTAATTTCCCAGTGAGTCCAATTATAAGTGACAGAAGTAATATGCCGAGACATTCACATACGACATTCATTTGCATTTTGTCTTGAGATTAAACCAATAAAGCACTCGAAATGTTTAAAAAGACATTAGGAAGAGATCAATTTAATGTCCAACTGGGTTCAGCTCAGGTCTGAACTACCTCCAGGTTTCTGCTGATATCAAATATAATTACCACACGACTGTCTGGCAATTTAAATTTCAAGGAATAGTTAAAGCGCTCATTATACAAACATAATCTGAACTCTCACCCCTAACACATTTTACCATCTGACTGGCAAATTTCCAGCCTCGACTCCACTTCAGAAATGTGTTTCAGAGTTTATTGCTCGCCCGTCTTGTAGCGTATATGAGTTAATCTACCCTCATATTCTACATCATATGCATATTTAAATGGGAGATAAGACGGGGCAAATGAAATTATAGATGTAAGTCGTAGTGGGAAAAGGATGAAGGAAAAACAGAATCCTGTGCTGTTTTTTTACAGCTTTAATGACTTTGAAATGGAAAAGCAGGTAAGAGGCGCAAGTGTGAAATAAGGACACTTAAAATGTATACAACAAAATAGCTTTTATATTGCGAGAGAACTTATGCAGAGGCTGGTTTTAATGTGGTTATGTTTGCTCTGTTATTAAGGCCACGTTTATTGTATTTTGGGGGTTTTGTTCATTTGCTGGAGAAGATTCAGGCTAAAGGGTTTTATTTATAGCCTGGCTGATATCGTTTGGTAATTTGTGGCTATCTGGTTCACACAATGAGCTGTTTATGGAACTCTTTGTTTCAAACCGACTAAAAAGTGCAGCATGTGCAGTTCAAAGAACAAAAGTAAGAGACTGTTGGATTGTGGAATGAACTGTTATTTTCCCATGACCCTGAGGCTCTGTGCATGAGGCTAACGGAGGAACTGTCTCACCTGCCGCGATGGGAAGTAGCCTAAGTATATATTGTTTCTACCTGTTCCACGAATGAAGAACACTCCTGTACACAGTTGGTAGGTGATATCAGAGTCCTGAGTTTCTGTTGAGAGAGATTCTTTTTCTTACACAGCCTCCTTCACTCCTCTTACAAAGTTCACTCAGGTTAGGAGAGGCTCAGAAGCCCAGTGCTTCAATCCAGCTCCACCAAACTGAAAATGGCTTCTGGATGAAAGCTGAAGCATCTTGACTCCAAAAACTATATCCAGATGACCACCGCTGGCACAATCTGTACATTAATCCACTCTTGGACGAATGAGAGATTACGGGCCATTTCTAATTTCTACCCCTTCCCCTTTGCCCCTTGAAACTGAGCAATAAGAGGCAGTGGCTGAAAGTCAAACCCTATGAACTGGGACAAACCTTCAACCATCACATACGTCATCAGAAGTCTCCTCCAGCTTTTACATAAACTCACGCGAGCCCAGGGAAAACTGTGATAACTGTGAGAGGAATGAGACGCAGACCACTGGAAAAACAACCTGAGCTTCTAGAAGGATTAAACCAGTGATTTCACTCACAGTTACTTGGGTTAAAATATCCAAATAAGACGTGTGCAGCTCGGACACTCACAGTTCCTTCACAACTTTATTTCCACGCATCAACCGATCCCTAAAGTCACAAATAACGTGACACTGCTCAGCGTAGCACTAGTGATTTTTTCATGTGCATTTAATGAAGAAAATGACCATTACTCACTGGAACAACGTTAAACTTTAGACAATACAGCGGTTATCACCAATTTTAAACCATAAATAAAGGAGAAAATACATTTGTGAACTTCTTCGGTCTCTTTGGCTGTGGCAGCAGTGATCTCACCGGTGATTCACAAGGCCGTCTGAGAAATTGTTTATACCCCTGCGTTTGGAGTTTCCCTCTGAAAAATCTTCGTTTGTTGGTGTTTATAGCCTGACCACTTGCCCCTCTGCCATAACGGTAAATGGGTCACCCCCAAACCTACATGTGAATGTGTAAAACGGAGGGGTGGGGCCAAGGGGTGTAATGGGATTCAGTCTACATATCTTTGCTAACAAAGCAGATACTTGTTTAGCTAAATACAATAGGCCAATAAGTCACTAACAGTAACAATAACTGCAAACTTAGAACAAAGACCTCGAGATGGCACAAAGTCATTTCATACAAACTGTTATATTCATAGACCAGTCCAAACAATAGTGACTGCATATCTCTTGTTCAAACCGCCCTGCGTCATTTCAACAACTGCTTTGGGTCTCACCTACACACACTGCTACGCTGATGCTAATTGCTAATTATCCCCGTGTTGACTGAGACAGTTTTCCATAAACAAACACACCAATAATACATAACTCAAAGAACACAGACATGAAAGTTTAGTCTGGTGTTTGTGAGACAGCTCAATGTTAGCGATGTTAGCAACGTGACCCATATGATCCAACACTAAACACCGGTGCAGTGTTCATCAGTTAGATCCATTTGATTTTAACTGAGACATGCATTGTTGAATTAAGTGATTGCAAATCTCCAAGAGTTACTTTCAGTCTCTTATTATTATCACATCTAAATCATTAGCAACTATCAGGAGAGTAGGAAACTAAACCTCAAATGTGGAAGGCAGATAAGGAGATGAGTGGTTCATTGGGTCAAAAATGTTGTAAACAAAATCATGTCCTCGCTTAGGATGTTTTAGGATGATTTACTTCACAACCAATGACTCACACACCACATTCATAATATCTGGGCACAGTAACTATATATATGCATATGTACAAGTAAAAATACATGTAGAAATAGTAATGCATGTTACATATGTATGTGTGGTACATAATAAATATGTATGATGCAATTGATGCAGTCTGCTGAGATCTTTGGATGGAGGAAATTTGCAAATGTTTTGTATAGAGGGAACTTAAACCTGGACTTTTTTCTCCTCTATTTTTTATCTTTATTTTATGTCTTTTTAAAAAATGTGTGTGTGTATATATGTGTGTATGTGCAGATGTGTGTGTCTATATACATGTATATTGTATATGTGTGTATATTCTGTATATGTGTATTGTATATGTGTGTATGTGTTCAGCATATGTATTTGTGTGTGGATATTTGTTTAGTATTTGCCCATGAGGGAACTTTAGGCTGGGAGGTGTGGGTTTAAAAAGAAGAAAAGTGTTAAGTTTACTGTAACCTGTATAATTACAAATAATCTTTGAATAAAAATGTGATCACAAAAAAGAAATAGTAATACAAATATATCTCAGCTACAAGAGGTTATAAGGAGAAACAGAGATGAAGTCATGACTGACAGAACATGGGGTTATCTGGTACATAAGGTGGAGGTGAACTGTTGTTATGGTCGTATGGCACAGTACGGTATGAGTGTGGCCTTGTATCGCTCACTTAAGGTGAGTGAAGTGTCTTGCCTAAGGACACAGTGGTAGTTTAACTCCTGCACTCCCGCTGTGTCCTGCCCAAGTATTAGCAGGTCTAATCCACTTGAGCTTCAGGGATCAGAGGTGCTAATGGTCCAAGCAGTGAGACGAGTGATCTCATATTTGTAAAGAGATAAATTTGTCTGGACTAAGTTTGACTTAAAGACTCTTTGTCTTTCTTCCAAGGGGCTTCATCAATACTGAAGTGACGCTGTTAAATGATGCGGATAATCTCTTTAAACCTTAAACTGCTGAATCTTTTTCTTTATTTCTTTTTTCAGTGAATGTTGAAATGCTTTTCTCCATGGTGATGTTATTCCTATGTCTGGGTTGTTTCACATTATTGCTATTAACCCTTTCTATCTTCATGGAGACCAAACCAGACTAAATTACAGGTCAGATCTGCGGAGAGGCAGAGTCAGAATGGCTGTTTTTAAGCTATAAAACCACCTGTAATTGAATAAATGTAATGCAGAACTGTTAACCTATACTGCAGGTGACTGTGCTTGGAAACCCTTCCTATAAACCTGCTGGAGTCGTATGTGGGTTCACATTTTGCACACACATTTTGAAATCTTTCTCACAGGGTTTTTAAAATTCAGTCGGGCAAATATGGCTCATCTCTGTAATAGAGCACGAGGGAATCTATATTTTATACATGTGGTCACTGGAAACAAGCTCATAGATGGAAAATATGATGTTTTCCTGAATAAAAACAGAAGAAGAAAACAACATAAACCAAATGTGCATCAACATGTTTTGCATTGTCCAGCAGGTGTCCAGCCTCCAGCTCAGGCCTCCTCAACATCTGAGATCGTCTCTGCTGCAGAAGAGCCACTGATGTCACTAGAGAAACGCAGAAGATCCACTGATGTCACTGGAGAAACACAGAAGATCCACTGATGTCACTGGAGAAACACAGAAGATCCTCTGATGTCACTGGAGAAACACAGAAGATCCACTGATGTCACTGGAGAAACACAGAAGATCCACTGATGTCACTGGAGAAACACAGAAGATCCACTGATGTCACTGGAGAAACACAGAAGATCCACTGATGTCACTGGAGAAACACAGAAGATCCACTGATGTCACTGGAGAAACACAGAAGATCCACTGATGTCACTGGAGAAACGCAGAAGATCCACTGCTGTCTCTGGAGAAACACAGAAGATCCACTGCTGTCACTGGAGAAACACAGAAGATCCACTGATGTCACTGGACAAACGCAGAAGATCCACTGATGTCACTGGAGAAACACAGAAGATCCTCTGATGTCACTGGAGAAACACAGAAGATCCACTGATGTCACTGGAGAAACGCAGAAGATCCACTGATGTCACTGGAGAAACACAGAAGATCCACTGATGTCACTGGAGAAACACAGAAGATCCACTGATGTCACTGGAGAAACACAGAAGATCCTCTGATGTCACTGGAGGCGTTTCTCAGCTCTATTAACACGAGGGTCAAACATAACAACATTTCCTACTGGGACAATAAAAATACTTCCTCGTCTCAAACTCGTAGCAAAATAATGACTTTAAAGATGCACTGTGTAACTTTTCTAGTGGAAGGTCTGACACCTGCTTGACTCCAGGGTGATGTTACACCTTTGTCTGGAACAGGGGCAGAGTGAGAGGGGCAGATAGAGTGAGAGGGGCAGAGTGAGAGGGGCAGAGTGAGAGGGGCAGAGTGAGAGGGGCAGAGTGAGAGGGGCAGAGTGAGAGGGGCAGAGTGAGAGGGGCAGAGTGAGAGGGGCAGAGTGAGAGGGGCAGATAGAGTGAGAGGGGCAGAGTGAGAGGGGCAGAGTGAGAGGGGCAGATAGAGTGAGAGGGGCAGAGTGAGAGGGGCAGAGTGAGAGGGGCAGATAGAGTGAGAGGGGCAGAGTGAGAGGGGCAGAGTGAGAGGGGCAGATAGAGTGAGAGGGGCAGACAAACTTACTCCAACCAAGAAACGGACACTAAACACGGACTGTGAAAGCGGAAGCTTCAGAATCAGGCAGGACTGTCAAACCTGAGGAGCAGCTTCATGAGCTCAGGCTACAGCAGATCCACTGCACTGTGTATTGTGCATCACTCGTACAGTTCTTCATACTCACAGGGTGGTAGTTTGGTGCAGAAGTGTTTATGCAGAAGTGAAGATTGACCCTGATTCTCTGGGTGAAAATATGTCTGAACTGAAAACAACACAAACACTTTAGGATTTAGAATATTACTTAAATAAACTGCTGGAATAAACCATGATTATGACTTTTATTATTTTCTTAACCCCATGAGGGCCTCTGTCTTGCATTATATATACAATAATATAGTGTATATTATAACTGCATAGGTCTGAACCCCCTCAGCCAAATAATCGACCACACTGGCTATGAATACAACTCAGAAACGGGGCCACCATCAGTCACCTCCTCTACATGGACGACATCAAGCTGTACGCTAAGAGCGAGCGAGACATCGACTCACTGATCCACACCACCAGGATCTACAGCACAGACAGTGGAATGTCATTCAGGCTGGAGAAATGTAGTAGGATGGTGACAAAGAGAGGGAAGGTAGTCCACACAGAGGGGGTCTCACTCCCAGAGGGAACAATAACAAACATTGAGGACAGCTACAAGTACCTTGGTATCCCACAGGCAAATGGCTCCTTGACGAGGCAACAAGGAAAGCGGCAACAGCCAAATACCTGCAAAGAGTACGGCAGGTCCTAAGAAGCTCAATGGCAAGAACAAGGCACAGACAATAAACAGCTACGCCCTGCCAGTGATCAGATACCCAGCAGGAATCAGGCACTGGCTAAAGGAGGAGATACAGACCACAGATGTTAAGACACGAAAGCTCCTGACCATGCATGGAGGGTTCATCCCAAGTCCAGCACCCTGAGACTGTACATGAGCCGGAAGGAAGGAGGCCGAGGACTAGTGAGTGTGGGAACCACTGTCCAGGATGAAACATCCAAGCTCCACAGGTACCGTATTTTCCAGACTATAGAGCGCACCGGTAAATAACCCGCATCCACTAATTTATTTTTTTTTAAATTAAGAAAAACGTCATACAAGCCGCAACCGGGCTATAAGCCGCTGATATCTATGTTGAAAAATGAGATATTTACTGCATATACAGAACTATTTTGTACTGTAAATGTACATTTATGTACCTGAACAGATTCTTTCTGAACAGTGACTTTTAACACAGCAGCAACTGTGCTGATTAAAACAGGTCAGAAACAGAAAAGAACCGGTAATTGACCTTCATTTCTCCTGTGAAACCACAAGTCACTTTAATCATCTCCGCTGAGGCCGAGCTTATGTGCAGCAGCAGGTAGAGGTCTGCGGGACACAATTTTCAGTCCCGCTCCCACCTGCAATAAGCTTTCAGAATGTTCTCTCAGAATGTTCTTTCAGATGTTCTTATTACATCCATGGTCCTGTGCTGCACTGTTTTGTGTTGGGTCCCGTGGGTCCCGCGGGTGCAGGGCTCTACAGCCGTTTCCTTCCTGGAGCAAGATCGACGCCTTCAACTTAAAACTTGCATCATACAAACTCCTTCGTGCTTTTCATGATGAAGGGGCGAGGATTTGAAAATAATGACCAGTTAGTAATTTGTCGTGTGTGTTATATCTGCTAAATAAAAAGTAGCATATTCTTCTTTGCATTAATTTTCCGTCTATCTTGTTTTTGAAATTCTGGTTAGAGCGCCCCTAGTGGTGGAAAAAAGTCCACATTAGCCACTCCTTTGTAAAAGCTGCATGGTTCAAAGCCTGGGAAAAAAGTAGCAGCTTATAGTCCAGAAAATATGGTACATCAGTGACAAGGCCCAGACTGGTGACACTCAGAGAATGTCTGAGACAGTGGGGCAGAGGAAGAGGTGCTGGAGGGACCATCATGGAGGACAAACCCCTACATGGGGCGAACCACCGGAACATAACTGAAGTGGCTGATATCAAGAAATCCTCCCAATGGCTGGAGAGGGCTGGTCTGAAGGACACACAGAGGCTCATCCTGGAGCACAGGAGCCTTGAGCACCAGGGGCCCAGATCTACCACACCAGACAAGACCCAAGGTGTAGGCTGTGCAAAGAAGTGCCTGAGACAGTCCAGCACATAACTGCAGGGTGTAAGATGCTGCAGGGAAACATGGAGCGACATAACCAAGTAGCGGCACAGTGTACAGAAACATCTGTGCAGAGTACGGGCTGGAAACCCCAGGATCAAGGTGGGAAACACCTCTAAAGGTTGTGGAGAATGAGCCAAGATCCTGTGGGACTTCAGATACAGACTGACAGAACAGTGATGAACCAACCAGACATCGTGGTTCTGGATAAGTGAGAGAACAAAGCCGTGGTGGTGGACATTGCAATACCGAGCGATGGCAATGTCAGGAAAAAGGAACACGAGAAACTAGAGAAATACCAGGGGCTCAAAGAAGAGCTGGAGAGGCCTGGAAGGTGAAAGCATCGGTGGTGCCTGTGGTGATCGGAGCACTCGGGGCCGTGACCCCCAAACTGGATGAGTGGTTGCAGCAGATCCCAGGAAGGACAACAGACATGAAGGACAGAAAAGTGCAGTACTGGAACAGCAAAGATACTGAAGAACTCTGAAGCTCCCAGGCCTCTGGTAGAACCCGAGCTGATGAGGGTGAGAGACCAACCACCGAGGAAGGTGAGAAATGTGTTTTTTTTTTTCTCATATCATATGCACCCCACACCGAACTTCTGCCCCTGCTCCATCTGAGTTTGAGATTATTCTTATGGGGATATATAGAAATACTAAACACACAAAACCCTTTACCATTCATCACCAGTGATGTCAAAATGAAGTCACCTCAGGCACCAAAATGTAGTTATTTTAAAGCCAATGATACGAGCAACTGACAAATCACTAACAGAATAAAAATAGAGGCAATAGCAATAATGTATTAGTACCATAACCCTTCACACGCATTATTAAACATGCAAAAATACATATTTTAATGTGTACTCTGGCCTTTATTTAGTCCTTACTCATGTTTTGTTTTTTCCCCACACTGTTTAAAACCCCAGTCACATATTTTACTGCACTGTTGTTATTTATGCAGAATTGTGTAAAGTGAATGTACAAAAATAAATTAAGACGTGACAAAAGAAAGCAAGATTAAAATGGCAAAGTTAATGTTTTTTTCCCTCTAAACTATAATTTATTACCTCTTGGAATCAAATATAATGAGAGATTATTCCAAATAATCAATAATCACACAAATAAAAATACAATATCAAGTTCTCCATATGAAAAGAAATTACAGTTGTTGTTTGTTTGTTTTTTAAGTAGATGCAAAAGTGACAGATTTTATTCATAATTTCTTTATGACGTTCTCCTTTAACCCAATTTAGTCTTGGTATAAGTTTTAATTTTGCTCAACTTATTGTGTCAAAAAAGTAAATATTGCTGTGATATAGTTCACGATACAACTTAGACTTATCGAATATCTTTATCTCCCTTATAAAATATAGTTTGGCTGTACAATAGTTTGGTGCTCATATATAATATGTATATATAAAATGGCTCCAACCAACAATGATTTTATAACTTTGGCCCCTGCTCCAACTGAGTTTGAGGCCCCTGACATAGAATGTTCCGCAGTATAGATTAAACCTGTGTATCATGAAAGAGACCGGCAGGTTCCAGCACTAAACAACATTACAATTCAGATCTGTGGAGAGTCGCCCCATTCACAGAAGGAATTATTCTGTTTTAGAGCAATAGAAACACCCGTAATGAATAAATACCTGATGAATGTGTCTAAAGTCATGGAGTCAAGGCAAAGCAATAACATCTCCCTGGGGACAAGCAGGAAAATGACCGAGTTCACCTTTAAATCTGTTGTAAGACGGAACTAAAATGAAATGAATTTTCACATTTGAATGTCAGTGGAAAAGGGAGAGCTTTGTTAGCATCTGCTGCAGAAAACCTGTGATATTTTGTCTGCTAACGCGGCTCCAAATAAACATATCGCACAGACTAAGACACATGCAGACTTAATAACAGCCATCAGTCCTTCTGTGTAAACCCAAATCTCATTACATTTGTGTGGAGTGAGAATGAGCCCCGTCCTGTGAGCTGGTAATAGTTGTGTTTCAGTGTGTGCTGCGTCAGTCTGTGTGTGTTGGTGTTTTTACAGACTGAGCTATGGAGGCTCATTAACGGTGTGTTTACAGACCCCAGCCGTGTGTGGGAAAAGACATCTTCCAAACATTTAATTTTCATTATCCTGACAGGCACTCGTTTGTTTTCTGTGGGTGTTGTGGTGCTTTTGCACATGCTAAAATCCTGCTTAAATATTCACCCCGTGAGGTTTATGTCCTTGTTTTAGAATTGATTGGATATGAAATGATGTCCAAATGTCCAAGTCCCTTTTATTCACCGTGAGTAATGACCTCTGCACTGGAAGAACAAAACAAGCATAGGCCTCACTCTGGTCCTAACACTAACCATAATAAAACTTCAAGGTCCCAGTCAACCTAATGTAGGGCTAAGGACACATTCAACTCCACTCACTTCTTAAAATGCTGGAAAAATGCTACTGAACTAAGGAGTCGCCCGCTTGAACTACACCAGAATAATTGTACCAGCTGCAGGGATCTGTATCCATCACGTGTGCATTTTCTGAGCATCTGAGCCACGCTTCTATTACAATAGAGTGTAATGAAGTGTCAGGGGCCCATCTGATCCAGGATCTGTAGGCAGAATAACCTACAGTATGATTCAAGAGAAAAGTGCCTGTGACTCTTTTTTAATAAATACATTAGTCACTTAATCAGTTAAATTCTTCACATCTTTCACCAGCGTTTAATAATGTTTAGGAACAAAATGGTAAATGGTCACATTTTTATAGCACTTTTCTGCCTTTCAAGGCTCAAAGCGCTTTACAACAAGGAACCACACACACATTCACCCATTCACACACACATTCACACATCCATTCACACATTCACTCACCCATTCACACACACATTCACACATCCATTCACAGACACACAGACACTGGGGGTGAGGGGGGTTTAGTGTTTTGCCCAAAGACACAGCGACAGCTTCATCTGTGGAGCTGGAATCACAGCAGCTCCTGTGGGTCAGTGGATGTGACCGTCACTAATGACGTTTATGCTGAGAGTGGGATTCAAACCCCCAACCTTCAGATCAGTGACAAACACTCGACCAACTGAGCCACTGCTGCAGTAACAAACAATATGAATGTCTAGAGTAGCTGCATTGACTCATTCTTTTCAACTCTGACCAGAATCAGTCCCTGACTGCAGTGGACACAGAAATATCACTGTGTGATTCATTTGGACAAACTTCACATTGTGGGGAACAGACACAAACACTGTGACACTGTGATGACATTTGCTTCAGGCCCACGTGAGCCCAGACCTGAGCCTGAGTCCTTCTGGCACCACAGCCCTGACAGAGGCTCTGCCAACACTCAGAGGACTGAGGGAATCTGGCACTAATGGAGCGAGGTGGACAGCAAATGACCAGAGAACAAGAAGGCGCAAAATCACACGGAGAAAATACAAACGCTTCCAGCAATGAACTGAGGAGGATATTGTCCGTGTGGGAAACTGTTGGACTTGTTTAGACAGAAAATTGGAACATGTGATGGAGATTAAATCACACAATATTGTGACTATTGACAGGTTTGAAGTGAATTAACCTCATGTGTTTATCGTAGCATATTGAGTTTAGGAAACTATAGGGAAAAGGCAGAACTTAGTTTAAATCTTAATTTGAAGGGACAATGTTCTTTATGACATTAACACCAGATTATAGGTAGTTTCAATAAATCATCAATCATGCATTTGTCTTCTAAAATACATTTATCTGCCTTTTCTGCATTTCACTATTAAATCCCTCTATAGATTAAGGAATAATATAATAATTATAATGTCATAACATCCAGTGCATATTAATAGCCCTGTTAAAAATGACACATTAAAACACACACATATATGAGTGGTGCACATTTCCAGTGTGTGGTGTCGGAGAAAGTTCGATTTTAAGGCTTAAACTGTAACAAAGCTGTGGGGACATTAAGCACACTCCCCCAGAGTTCATGTACACCAGACAGAGGTAAAGTTATGTAACTCCTCTCCTCTGCATCCCCTTGTTCTCATGTCTGAGCAGGGCCCCAGGTTAAGCTGTGAAAACTTACCTAAACATTTTGTTCAGTGCAGTGACTCATTTTCTCCTCCAGTGCTCGACTACAGGAGCACTGGAGTACAAGCCTTTATACATAATTCAGCACCATCTGTCCACACCACATGTTGAGTAATAAACAGTGTCACGGTCTCTCCTCACTCTTCTCCCTTCGCTCTCTCATTGCTCCTCTTCTGTGGCCTTTATATCAGGCTGACATCATTCACTGTATTGTTTTAAATGCACTCTGCCGACGCTCCCACGCACCTCCTCTTCTGTTCACTCGTCCTAAGAGCCCAGAATGACACTGGAGCCTGAACGGAAACATATTATGCAAAATCAATGTTTATGAGGTTCTGACATTATAACAATGCCCCCTCACCATGAGCTTACTCAGAGTGTTCAGATTCATGCAGGTTTGAGTGTAATGTCCCGTATTTGAGTGTTAAGTAAAGGTCATTTTCACCTCTCCCCTAAACCCACCCGGGCAGAGCTGCAACAATTACTCTATTTTTCAGACTATAAATTGCACTTTTTCAGGGTGTGGGTGGGACTTATCCTCAGGTGTGACTTATATATTACATTTTTCACTCTGACAGTCCATAGACCAAATATATGAATTAAAAATGAAAAAAACAAATTGTTATCCATTTTTTCATTTTAATTTTAGAGACAAATAATAAAGAAAAGAGTTTTTTATGTTTTCTTATTTTTGGTTCTATATTGAAAAGTGAACAAATGAGTGACACACAGATTGTTTTGTCTATTCGGTTGTTTTTATTACTGTGACTTTCAGGATGAAATGTCTGCTGCTGGGCTCTGATTTTATAAAATACATTTCCCCCAGAAAGTGCGACTTATACATGTTTTTTCTCCTTCGCTGTGAATTTTTTGGCTGGTGCGACTTATAGTCTGAAAAATACGGTAACTGACTGTAAAAAAATAATTGTAATTGTATTTTGGTAATTGTAATGTTCATCTGAACTATACAGATGCACGATAAATGTCCTTTTAGAACAAAAATGGCAGCATTATTAAATTAAAAGGTTAAAAAAATCTTAACTTCAGGTTGATTAATGGACTAGTTTCCATTACCAAGCCTTTCATATCAGTGTTGAAGTTTACAATAAAGTAAATGTACATTAATAGTTTGTGTGTAATAGTTTATTTGCAAGAAAAAACAAAAGCATAAGCAACACGTCACCTGAAGGGCAAATAGTGTTAGTACCAAGTCATCAGCGCTGCATTGAGTTGTGCTTTGTGAGTGCGTAGATGTGTTTTTGTGCACCGCAGCCTCATCAGGGCCATTGTGGGGAGTGACAATGCAGTGCAATGTGAATCAGGTGCTTTTGTAGTGCAGGGAGCTTCCCAGGCTGAAGGTGGTCAAGTGTCTTTTACCTGCATCTGTGACACTGCGTAGGGTTGACTACAGACACCCGAGGACACGGCTTTGGCTACAGTCCTGCACATTTACAAGTTAATGTTTTTGTTCTTTTGCCTTATCTTGTGTTTTAATGTGTGTTGTTTAATACATAAGTACAATAGGGAAAAGGGACCAAAGACGGCTTCAGTACATTTGAGCATTTTTGCCTTTCTTGCTCTTGTTTTTGCCCATTTTTGTCTTTAGTTTGTCGGACAAGTGACTTTTGAACCACACGAACTGTTTAAATGCTGGGAAATTAATAGAGTTTTAATAGAGATTCAGTCTTTTCCAAGCAACAATGATCAGCTTCTGATATAAAAGGTTTATATTTCTACTGTTCTTGTAAATTCTCTTGCAAATTTCTCAATTGAGGGACAAATACAGGTTCTCTTAGACACACGATACAATACGGTGAGCTCTATAGTGCAGCCGTGACTAGTTTCCACCCTTCAAACCAAGTCAAATCTCGTCAGTTTAAATCAAATCTATTGTAATCACATTAGGAATCATTTTAAATTTGCAGATTGGAAAGACAAACTCGAGCTCGGTTCCTGTCGTCATGCTCCTTCTTGTTATTTTCTGAATGTTAAACTGGTTGATCTCCACACAAAGACACTGGATTTCAAAGGCGAAAACACAATCTTACAAAAAACACCTCACCAAAAGATTTTATTTGGTAGTAATTGGTGGAGCTTGGCGATCACTGACCTGTTTTAAAACATGCCGGGACACTCGAGCACCCGAGCTCAATTCACATCTGATTAGCTCCTAAAAAAACAGGAAAGAAAGAGCGTTTGGTGAGAAGGTTTCTGTCCATTCAAAAGAAACACAGCGATGCTCAGTGGGAACAAAGTGGGAAAGCAGCTAATCAGTGGCATTTGTGTGTTATTGATACTCACAATAGAAAGAACTGTTGGGTCAAACTCATTCAGTTACATTTCAGCTTTTCATTTTGTGCTGCACATTCAGGCAGTTTTTTTGAAAATAACATATTGACATATTACTACAAATAACAAAACAATGTGGGTTTTTGGACTGTTTTTCCGGAGCCACAGCTAAAGCCCAGAGAAAGAACATTTATTTATTTTGGACAAAGCTCTAATATTGGGCGAACCAGAAGCCTCGTTTCAAGTGTTTTAGAAAAAGGTTATTCTCATTTTCAGCAATTGTTCGTTTGTCTCAAATAGGTAAAACCTTAGTCGTGTTTACAGAGAAAACGCCTCCTCTGCATAATGAAAACGACATGATGAAAACACTGAGTTCCTTATGTGGCCGGACGGGGGTGGTTTTAGTTTTGGTGGTGGTCAAGAAATAAAATAAAATAAATAGATTAACCAGCAACACCACAGTTCAGAAATGAGCTGAAGGTCACACAGGTTCCATGTTTAAATCAGCTGTTGCGTTTATTTTACACATAATTCAGGTGACAGGACATGTACATAAATAGTTGTTATGACCCAGCTCCGCTCGGCACCGCGGAAGTAACAAAATATAGATGTAAAATGGAATAAATAAGGTAATTTCATTAACAGGAATGTACATGGTAAATTAAACAAAACATGTACATAAAATAACCTAAACTAAGAAAAAGAACAGGACAACAAGCCAGAAACGAGTCACGTGGGCTCACACAAAAATACAAGTGACTAAACTAAGGGACGCAAACAAAACTAAATCACAAGTGTCTCAAGTGTCTCAAAGTAAAATCACATAAACCCACAAACAGAATCAAGTGACAAAATAAAAAGGCACAAAACCGAATTAAACTCACCAAGTGTCTCAACACACACAAAACACACACAAAGTCACAAACCAGAACAAACAAAGTGACTGACAGAAAGACACAAACACAAAATGGCAGCAGCCCCGAACAGGTGAGAGGAATCAGCTTAAACAGGGGGAGGAGTCTGGAGGTGAGGGGGGAGGAGTCTGGAGGTGAGGGGGGAGGAGTCTGGAGGTGAGGGGGGAGTGGCCGAGGGCTGAAGTTCCACCAATCAGGGACCAGGGCTCAACCAGCAAAAATCCAAATGACAAAAGAAATTAAAGTACACAGAACTGGAGGCCTGGGGCCTCCAGTTCTGTGAATTTCATTTGTCACAAGTCAATCGCACATGTAGAAAACAGGAAAAGCAGCTCCAGCCCCCAAACCGCAGCCCTCAGGAGTCACATCCAGAAATAAAAATGAAGTTACTTCTGCTTCACAGGAACGAGCATTTGGCTTTGACACCACGAGCCTCCTGCAGCAGCGATCACACATACGGAGCTCAACCTGCAGTGCCAAACAGGCCACGGCACGAAGAGCAACCGGATTAAACACCAAACTAAAGGAGTGAAGTTGGTAAAAGCTCACTGACACATGCACATTTATGTGAATAAACTGTTTCATGTTGTTGTTGTTTTTTAAATCATAAAAAGTTTTATTGCCATTCTCTTTATCTTCTTTATCACAAACTATGACCTTACTTTGGTGGTACGGACAACACAAAACAATGCTTATTTTAAAAAAAGACTGTGATCAAATAAGGATATGAAACAGGATGTTAAATAAAAAGACTTTGAATACAAATTTAAACACAAGTTTCAACCTACGGGTTAAACCTACAGTATCAACACAAGAAATGAAAATACTTTTGAGATGACATTGTACTGAGGTATTTTATGACAGTTTTTTTTTATTTAAATTTCAAAATGAAAAATAAATGAAAAAGAGAAATATCATTTAAATTCACCTGTTTCCTGTAAACACTCAGTGCTGTCACAGATGAGCAAACATCATGTTTAAACCTAACAATCTGTCATCTGCAAACTTGATAAGTTGTGGCCAGAGGTCAAACGGTGCTCAGACAGAAAAGGGGAGTAAGTACATTTCTGTGCGGAGGATTCTGTGCTAAATAAATAATAATAAATAAATACATAAATGATGTGTGGATGATGCATTTTATCAACAATACAAAGAGCTTCTGTGCTGAAAAGAGTCTGTGGTCCTGCCGGTGAAAGACGGATTGATTGTAAATACCACAAACCAGCATGTGTTTCCCTCCAGTCCAAACCGCAGGTGGAAATGTAAAAGTGCGATGATCACTGCACCAGTAATCAGACTGGATTGTTCACATAGAGACTTCCTGGTAGCAACTTGACTCTGGTCTCCACGTCCCTCTCATCATATAATCCTCAGGTACGCACTTCTGGAGGGAAAAAAACAAAAAAACAAATTGCCCTATTTGTGCCAACCTTCCTGTTATCCTATTCCCATCCACTTGTTAAGAATTTGTTTATTTTTTCCCCTTTTTTCAACTCAAACCTTCCATAGCAGTGAATTAAATTTACCATCCAATTTCCACAGTTTTCCTTTGTCCTGCACTGAAGCCGGTCATTTAAGACTAGAAGAGTTGGAGGCAAATTTGTTCTGAAGGGTTCATCCCCCCAAGTCCCAAACCTCACATTTTATCGACTACTTTCCGGACGCTTAATGAGTGCTTCCAAATGCAGAATTGCCCTTGTAGATCACCAGTGCACTGTTGTTCTTTCCCGTAGTAGATGGATTCTATTGGTTAACACGGCATAGCTAGATCAGGTTCTTTGGTTTTGTGTGGTTGATTGTGAGAGACAAAGGTACATTGCTCAGGTGCCATTGATGGATGGAGCCTTAAAAGGGTCAAGGAAAAAAAACAGTAGAAGGTGATTTGGACGCAGCCGGTGCCATCTGTGTGCTATTGTTCGCCTTCCGTGTGTTTTCCATTAAGACAGAAATGGTTCGTTTTAGACTTTCCATTTTGTAATACAACAAAAGATGGTGATGCAAGGTCACCAGGAGCTGTCAAGGCCTGTACACAACACAAGATTTTCAGCAAGTGTGAAGGTGTGTGGGATGTGTTAACCATGAAAATGAAGGGTGGAGCATGTAGGCCGCAAACAGAGGACAGTGCCACACAAAAAGGAGACGAAGCCGAAGTGCTGGATTCTCAAACCGGAGGAGAGGACTTTAACCGGCTCTTAGCTCTCACACTTGGGACTAGTGCAATCAGATTTGTTATTTTGTTTTATTTCAGTGACACGTGAAACAAAGGAGCTCATTGGTCATCGATCATTTCAAAATAAAATCAAAAGTATCTCACCTCAGATTAACAGACTTCAGTGCTTTACTCGTTAAATCAGCACAAATCGACAATGTTTTTCAGCCCCCTGTGACATTATTTTCCTTATTTATTTATTTAGTTTATGGACTGACCATGCGTGTCTCTGATTGGCTAATCCACCTGTCAATCATGCTCATTTGACTTTCACAGGTGATGAGACTCACATCTTTGTAAAGTATTGAACGTGTGATGTGTCTTCTGTATTTCAAGGAAACTAAACAGAACATGGCAAAGGAACAGGCTTAAATTATATAAAGATATAGAGTTCTGTGGTCAAATGCTGATTCTAAATTCTATGAGGAGTATAAATAAATACATGAAATGTGCTCGTTTTTAAGGGTAAAAGAAACAACAAAAAAACACTGTAACAAGGATCATGGGCTCATAAGAAACTCTCAACAATAGAAAAAAAAAAACCTTTCCCCAAGTTTTCAAGTGTACTTCAAATCTACTCTCCAACACTTAAAATAAGGACAAAATCAGGTTCCCATGACATAAATTACTATTCAATCAGACCAAGAATATGGTTTAAAGTTAAGGTATGAGTTAGGTTTGGTTTTTAGGTCAAGGTTGGGAAAGTCTTAAAAATGTGAAAAACTACTATGAACGACTACTTGATTGTAACAGTAAAGCTAAGAGCAACTAGCATGCTCCAGTGCACTTCCTGTCAGATATTAGATATTAAAACACTACATAACTATGTGCAGACTTATTCTGACCTCAAGAGTTGCTTATACACTACATCTGTACTGGGACAAGACAACGTTGCTTAAATAAGTGGAAAATAAATCTGATCCAAAGCCTTTTATAGGTTGGATTGGTCTCCAGGAAATGAATTCATCCATCCATCTTCTTCCGCTTATCCGGGGCCGGGTCGCGGGGGCAGCAGTCTAAGCAGGGGCTCCCAAGCTTCCTTCTCCCCAGCCACTTCCTCCAGCTCCTCCTGGACCCCGAGGTGTTCCCAGGCCCAGAGACATAGTCCCTCCAGCGTGTCCTGGGTCTTCCCCGGGGCCTCCTACCGGTGGGACATGCCCGGAACACCTCCTGAGGGAGGCGTCCGGGAGACATCCGGACCAGATGCCCGAGCCACCTCAGCTGGCTCCTCTCGATGTGGAGGAGCAGCGACTCCACTCCGAGCTCCTCCCGTTTGACCGAGCTCCTCACCCCATCTCTAAGGGAGCGCCCGGCCACTCTGCAGAGGAAACTCATTTCGGCCGCTTGTATCCGCGATCCTGTCCTTTTGGTCATTACCCAGAGGTCATGACCATAGGTGAGGGGAGGAACGTAGATTGAGGTAAATCGAGAGGCTCAGCTCCTCTTCACCACAACGGTCTGATACAGTGACCGCATCACTGCCGACGCTGCACCGATCCGCCTGTCAATCTCACGCTCCATCCTCCCCTCACTGTGAACAAGACCCTGAGATACTTGAACTCCTCCACTTGAGGCAGAGACTCCCCACCCACCCGGAGAGGGCAATCCACCTTTTTCCAGTCGAGAACCATGGCCTTGGATTTGGAACAGCTGATTCTCATCCCGGCCGCTTCACACTCGACTGCAAACCGCCCCAGTGCTGCAGGTCCTGGTTCGATGAAGCCAACAGGACAACATCATCCGCAAAAAGCAGCGATGAGATCCTGTGGTCCCCGAACTGGACCCCCTCCGGCCCCTGGCTGCGCCTAGAAATTCTGTCCATAAATACAATGAACAGAACTGGTGACAAAGGGCAGCCCTGGAGTCCAACATGCACCGGGAACAGGTCTGACTTACTGCCGGCACCACAGCTCCTGCTCCGGTCATACAGGGACCGGACAGTCCTTAGCAAAGGGCCCCGGACCCCATACTCCCGAAGCACCCCCCACAGGGCACCACAAGGGACACGGTCGAATGCCTTCTCCAAGTCCACAAAACATGTGGACTGGTTGGGCAAACTCCCATGAACCTTCGAGCACCCAGTGGAGGGTGTAGAGCTGGTCGAGTGTTCCACGACCAGGCCAAAAACCACACTGCTCCTCTTGAATCTGAGGTTCCACTATCGGATGGACTCTCCTCTCCAGCACCCTGGCATAGACTTTACCGGGGAGGCTGAGGAGTGTGATTCCCCTGTAGTTGGAACACACCCTCCGGTCCCCCTTTTTATACAGAGGCTCATCATAGGGGTCTTCTTATTCAGAAGACCCCCATGACGAGCAAAATTCAGAGGCCAGTTACGTCGCCCGGAATGGCGACACCGGGGCCCCACCCTGGAGTCAGGCCTGGGGTGGGTGCACGCCGGCGAGCGCCTGGTGGCCAGGCCTTTCCCCACGGAGCCTGGCCGGGCCCAGCCCGAAGGAGCGACGTGGGACCGCCGTGTGGTGGGCCCACCGTCCGCGAGAGGAGCCATAGGGGCCGGGTGCGGAGAGATCTGGGCAGCGGTCGAAGGTGGGGGCCTTGGCGACCGGATTTCCGGACATGGAGACTAGCTTTGGGGACATGGAATGTCACCTCGCTGGGGGGAAGGAGCCTGAGCTTGTGCGGGAGGTCGAGCGTTACCGGCTAGATATAGTCGGCCTCACCTCCACGCACAGTTTGGGCTCTGGAATCCAACTCCTTGAGAGGGGTTGGACTCTCCATTTCTCTGGTGTTGGAGCTGGTGTGGGCTCATCGCCCCACAGCTCAGCCGCTGCGTGTTGGAGTTCACCCCGGTGAACGAGAGGGTCGTGTCCCTGCACCACAGGTCTCTCACTGTGGTGTCGGCCTACGGACCAAAGAGCAGTGCAGAGTATCCGGCCTTCTTGGAGTCTCTGGGAGGGGTACTGGACAGTGCACCGACCGGGGACTCCATTGTTCTACTGGGGACTTCAACGCCCACGTGGCAACGACAGTGACACTTGGATAAGATAAGATAAGATAAGATAAACTTTATTGTCCCCCGAGGGAGAAATTTGTCTTGGGCACGTAGTGCTGGGTGCAGTCAATAAATACAATACAAAAACAATACAAAACAATACAATACAATAAAATACACAAATAGTATAAATATAGAGTAAAATGCAGAATGCAGTACAATATCATGCAATAGTGCAGGACTAGTAAGGTGACCTCAGCATAGTATGTATAAAACAGAACCAGCAGATGGGGCTTCCAGAGTTAATGAGGATGGAGTGGGATTAAGTGAAGTAGAAGAAGGGTTGGGGATGGGCAGAGGATCCACAGCTGTAGGCCTCCCCCCTGCCCACAAGGAGGCAAAGGTGATCTACAACACCCTAACCCTCCCCAAACTGGGAGGGTTAAGGGGGGAGGGGCTAGGGTAGTGGATCCACAGCACTTGGAGAGGGGTGATTGGGAGGAACGGCCTCCCTGATCTGAACCCGAGCGGTGTTCTGTTATTGGACTTCTGTGCTAGTCACAGTTTGTCCATAACGAACACCATGTTCGAGCACAAGGGGGTCCATCGGTGCACGTGGCACCAGGACTCCCTAGGCCGGAGGTCGATGATCGACTTTGTTGTCGTGTCATCGGATCTCCGGCCGTGTGTCTTGGACACTCGGGTGAAGAGAGGGGCAGAGCTGTAGAGCACCACCTGGTGGTGAGTTGGGTCCGCTGGCGGAGGAGGAAGCCGGAAAGACCTGGCAGGCCCAAGCGTATCGTGAGGGTCTGTTGGGAACGTCTGGCGGAACCTTCTGTCAGTGCGGCCTTCAACTCACACCTCCGGGAGAGCTTCTCCCGGATCCCGGGGGAGGCTGGGGACATGGAGCCCGAGTGGGCTTCGTTCTCGGCCTCCATTGTCGATGCGGCCGCTCGTAGCTGTGGCTGTAAGGTCTGCGGTGCCTGTCGCGGTAGCAATCCCCAAACCCGGTGGTGGACACCGGAAGTAAGGGATGCCATCAGGCTGAAGAAGGAGTCCTACCGGGCCTTGCTGGCTCAGGGGACTCCTGAGGCAGCTGACAGCTGACCTCGACTGGGGATGGTGTCGGGTGGTGGAAGAAAAACTTTGGGGATCTCCTCAATCCCACCGTCACGTCCTCCGAAGAGGAGGCCGAGGCTGGGGACCCAGAGGCGGACTCATTAATCACCCTGGCTGAAGTCACTGAGGTGGTTAAAGCTCCTCGGTGGCCAGGCTCCGGGGGTGGATGAGATCCGTCCTGAGGACCTTAAGTCTCTGGGTGTTGTGGGTCTTGGCTGACACGTCTCTGCAACATTGCGTGGCGGTCGGGAACAGTACCTCTGGACTGGCAGACCGGGTCAGTGATATGTCCCCAGAAAGCATAGAACTCCACCGGTGTGTATAAAGTTGGGCTCACATAAGAAAAGAATTTGTCATGTTTTGTTTTTGTTCACACACATTTTAGAGTGTTTGAAAAGTGTAATATCATATTGAGCTTGATAACGGAGGTGTGTTCCTTGACAGATTCACTAAACAAGTGTAAGTGTTTAGTGCAGAGAGGGAAGGGGAGAGGGAAGGGGAGTGCCCCATGTTCTATCCTGTATTTACATTTAGTGGATATGCAATAAGTCCAAGCAACACACACGGCTGCTGCTGCTGCTGCTGCTGCTGCTGCTGCTGCTGCTGCTGCTGCTGCTGCTGCTGCTGGAGAGAAGGAAAAGCACATACGAGTGAGGAGAAGCACATTTGACTGACACTTTCACTCGTGTGAGAAAAGAGGGAGTGGAGATGCTCTCATGGCGTCTGAGTTTAACTGCCACATAAACCTTCATCTGAAGCCAGATAAAGTAGTAAGTTACACAATGTAAGACAGAATATAACAAATCTGTGTGGTAAAATGGTTCTCTGAATCATTTTAGACATTTTTTTACTATTTCTTTTTTCCTAAACCAATTCGTTCTAAACTCAGAGTTTCCACTGAATTAGGCTAATGGAAAGTCAAAGTTAGTCAAAGTCTCTAACATGATACATAACAAGATATTGTCTGATTTAATCTATAACAAATGTGCACATTGTCAGTTTGTTAACTGGGTGGTCTGATTGGTCCATATCATGTGAAATAATTTATTCTCAAATACGATATATTCTTTTGCAGTTTACTATGAACAAGCAATAGCATCATGATCTACAGATGTTAAATACTAAATATACCTGAAAAAATTGGTGCACTATGTAACATCTGAAGATTTACCATTTACTTATCTCATGGAGATGAAATTGTGACTCAAAGTTGACGTTCCAGTGTTTAGTTCTTACAAACTAAACATCTGTAACAATAGGGACAAACGGAAATGGCAGCGTCTAAACTGTGAGCGTTTGAGAAAAAACGAAATAATTCCATCAAAGACGACGACGAGGCACAAGCTCCATAATGAGTTGTTCAGTTCTGAGAAGTGGTAAAAATATTCTCCAAACCCCCACAACTGTGAGTCATGCTCTCAACACACAGACTGTATGTTTATTATGCTAGAGTTACTATGGACCTCTTGACCAACTAAAACTTGGTAAAAAATGGTAAGGTTTACTTTGATGTGTCTTGGAAGATGATAATCAGAATCAGGAAAAGGTTTTATTGCCGTTGTTGTCGGTGAACCAAATTCCCAAACAGGAACTGGCTTTGGAAGCAAAAATAAAAATCATTATATTATATTTCATTTGAAATTATAGTGCATGTTCAGCAGGTCTTATTCTCATCTTTTTAATTAATAAAAATACACCCACAACCACATTAGTAATGCAAACAGCTCCTGCTAGTATGAGCAATATTTCTCATCAAAATAAGCACATAAAGAAGATCTGAACTAAAATGCCAAATAAAATAATCATGTTTTTTCTACTGAAAACAAATTAGGGCCTGATCGATATGGATTTTTAAAAATCGGATACGATACTGATAGAACAGGCTTTGGAGGTGCCGCTCTTTACAGTCACATTTAAAAACAGTAGGTCTAATGGTACTTTTCACTACTGACATTATTACCTGTAAACAAAGTAAATTACCGCTTAGCTTTTAGCGGTTACTGTAAATGTAAGTATGCAGCAGTAATTACATGTGTAAATGCGGAGCATTCACACCTCTATTCACAGCTCATTTACATATCAGTGCAGATTCAGTAACGTGTACAGCCACTAAAGTCACTTTACAGTGTGAGAGAAAACAGGCTGTGTGTGTGTTGGTAGCTCACAGCAGCTAAGCACTAATCAATGAGAAAGAATGAAAATGAGCTTTAAAACTGAAACATTTGCAACACTCACCGCTCACACAGGCTCCTCTCAGATCACAAGATTCACAGATCAGTGTCACTTTAATCCTGACTCAGTCTGTGTCTGTGGGACGAACAGGAAAAAAAAGTTGACTGATGTTAGCTAGTTTGGGCCTGTAATGTTATGTGTGAGAGACTTATTTAAGCGCACAAATCTTTCTATCTTCTCTGACTGCTGCAAACTATCAGTTAGTGAAGAGGAAGAAAGAGGCTGAGGAGGCTGATGGTTCTGCTGCATAAGAGTCAGATTTGTGGATGACAGGTATGGAAGGATTTATGAAGTAAATTATAAATGTCTGCACATTAAAGAATAACAAAGTACAGCCCACTGCTGAGCTCTGCAAGTCTGACACTCAAGCACATCAGGCCTGTCACTGAAGCAAAAATAGTGGCACAGTTTAATTAATCAAATTTGTCATTGTCTGCAATTCTGTTTACACAATCTGCCCAGGGCCATGAAATCCATCTCCCTTCCCTGGCAACAGCACATCAATGAGAATGTGTTTGTGAGCTCATCAACATCGTGCAAAAGAATCTGTGATTATTTCTCGATGTTTGTAGAGGTTTGCTACGCTTTAAAACATATATTATTGCATTTGTGTGGCTTTAATGCCCATTTAAACATGCTCACGATAGGTATTTCACTGTTTCAAACTTACAATAATGTCTACATTTAGAAAACACGCGTTATAAACTACAACTCCATTTCCAACTAGGCATTTTGGCGCTCTTGCTGCACAGAAAGAAAACAAATTCAGCTCTGAGGAAATGTCAATGCAAAGCAGAATAGGTCCAGGGATGGATTATGGGCTTAAAACTGCATAGGAGAAGCCCTGAGTTTTAACTGTGACGCAACAATTTGGGCAAATTACTCAAAGAAGACGGCTTTGAAAAGCTCTCCCGTCTGCTGGCATCATGATTTTAGCTTTTCACTCTCAAAATTGCACAAAAGATAATCTCCTTTGCCCCTTTTGTGGTTTAAAAAAACATTCAAAGCTTAACATAGCCCAATTAACACGTGTATTTCTTCCGGTTAGGCTAACAAACCCTCCCGTTGTGTGCTGGTGGCTGGACCCTGTAGCACAGCCTGATTTCTCCTCATTAGCCCAGTGGAAGGCTTAGATTCATCTTAAGAATTTCCTGCTGCCTGGTTGTATTCATCTTGCTCTCAATAGTATAGATCCTGCCGGGGCCAAGAGAAGATAAAGTGCCTCTTAGTGTCCCCCACACCCGGACACAACCGTTGGTTTGGTATTTTAGGAGCAGAGAGAGATTTCTTTAAAAGGCGACACATGGTGTGTGTGATCGGGATAACAAGATCTTAAGGACACACTACAAAATCGCTTATAGTGCACCGCAAAAAAACATGTTCTGGCTTAGTTAAACGGACTTGAATTAAGCAGATTCAACTTAAAAGATCAATTTTAAGATTTTTTTACTTAAGGAGATGAGATTTTTTTTTTACTTGTTTCAAGATATTCATCCTGATTTATCTTATCTCGATATTACAACTTATTCTAAGCACTTTTTATATTAACTCAGTCCAGGTTAAGCCTCTTTAACTTCCTTCTCAAACCAATAAGGTGAAAAATCTTTCCATAAATACTTGAAACTCGTGTTTTCTGCTTTTGTATTTGTATTTCATCTTGTTTTAAGAAAACTTGGTTAGTGAAAATTTCTTACTGCACTGGCAGAAAATTTCACGTAAAATAGCATTGGCATTTTTACCTCAAAATTTGTAATTTTTTCTTATTTTTGATAGGCCTTTTTGCAGTGTGAATTTCTCTGTTTCTTGATACGTCTAAAATGATTATAAATGTTGTCAGTTCACCAGAAGTAGCCATAACAACATGCAGAAAACTAAAGTAAACTCACAAACTATTGATTTTATTTCACTGTAACCCACAATTGTTGCTGTGTTTGTAGCACCGACTCTCACCTCACAGCAAGAAGATCCTGGACCGAGTGAGGCCTTTCTGTTTGCACTTAAAATATTCTGACATGTCTGGGTTGGTTTATTCTCTCTTCGGACTCTGGACCACCCCATCCTCTGAAATGATGCAGGAAGTGATGAGAGGAACAGGCTGAGTGATTATTGGGCATTTGATTTATATTCTGCTTTCTGGACACTTAGGGCCTGTTTACACGAGAATGTTTACGGGTAAAAACGACAAAATATTTTATCGGAAATGCCTTTCGTTTACACGGTGACGGCGTTTTTGGGAGCCAAAAACGCAAAAGTCTGAAACCACCCTCCAGAGTGGAAAAGTTAAATATGCTCCGCTGTAGCGTTTCCGTGTAAACTGCCCAAGACTCAAAACTCTGGTCAGATCTGTTCACGTCGCGTACGAGTTTACATCACATAGATGCAGCAGTACAGGGAAACAAACATGGCGGATTTGTGTGATACCCACACGTCGGATCTTCAAGTTGCTCTGGCAGCTGTAATACATTTTTCTTGCTACCGGTAGCCATGTTTTGCTTTCCGCGGTGCAGATGAAAAGAAAGAAGATTCTGCTCATGTGCGCGGACATGGCGGTGTTGTGTGATAATGTATCACAGCGCCATCTAGCTGCCTGGCATGCTCACCCAATCGAATTCCACACACTTTTGCGTCACCGTATGCACGCAGATTTCCTCTCAAAAACGCCCGTCTAAACGCGGAATAAAAAGTGAAGACGCGACGCCACTTTTGCGTCTTCTGTTCAGACCGTCATCGTGTAAACGTAGCCTTAATAGATGCTTAATATTGCATGAAAACCTTCAAGCGGAAATATGCAGAGATCTTCCAAAGGAAACACTTTTCCAATTTTCCATTTCATCACCAACCTAAACAAAAAAACAAAGTAAGAGTGAGGCCTTTCCTGTTGTATTTGCCTGGTTCTCCTTGGATGCTGCAGGACAGGGGCACGTTTGACTTTTCTGACACAAATCTACTGACCCTTCCTGACCAGTCCTCCTGTTAAACTGCACCGAGACCTTTGACTGAGACACAAAGACGACTGAGAAGTGCAGTGTAAATGTTGCTTTAGCGAAACTTCCCTTAGGATCAGCAAGCACCTTTCTTTTTCTCTCTAATCATTCACTTCGCACTCTTATTATAATTGTCTGTAACCAGAGCTGCCCTGAAACAGACCAACACATGCACAGGCCCTTCAACCACCACCACCACTCACTCTTATCACACATTAATAGGAAAAGTATACTGCTGCTACGACTGTTCCTTATTACATTTGTGTTTGCACTAGGATATTTATTTATTTACGCAGACGATACTCAGATCTATGTCTCACTGCAGCAGGACTATGGACCGGTGGACTCACTCTGCCACTGCCTCCAACAGATCAGTGTGTGGATGAAAACAACTTTCTCCAGCTAAACTCAGACAAGACACAAGTCATAGTTTTTGGCCACAGAAACAAAGAGACAGTGTCAGCAGTTACCTCCAGTCTCTCTCTCTAAAACCTGCAAATCAGGCTAGAAATCTCGGGGTAATAATGGACTCAGACTTGAACTTTAACAGCCACATCAGATCAATAACATCTGCACCTTTTTCCATCTAAAACATAGTAAAAATCAAAGGTCTATTGCCTAAAGCACCTGGAGAGACTTATCCATGCGTTTGTCTCCAGTAGATTAGATACTGTAACGGCCTCACTGGCCTCTGCAAACGAGCTGTAAAACAGCTGCAGAACATCCAAAACATCCAGAACATCCAGAACGCTGCAGCTCGAGTCCTGACTTGAACCAGGAAGTCCGAGCACATAAGTCCTGGTCTCAGGTCTCTGCACTGCCCCCTGTGGCTCAGAGACTTTAAAGCAGCTCTGCTCCTGCACAAGTCTCTCCAGGGCCGAGCTCCAAAGTCCATCTGTGACATGTTAGAGCCTCATGAACCATCTGAGGAGCTCAGGGACCGAACTCCTGCTGGTCCCAGACTCAGGACTAAACTCGGGGAGTCAGAGTTTCAGATTCTGCAGCTAAAACCTGGAACAGTCTGAACATGTGAGACTCTGACTCTGTTTAAATCCAGACTAAAAACGGTTCTGTTTAGCTGCAGACGACTGAAAGTTTTCATTTTCCATTCCGCACTCTACTCTTCTCTCTAATTCTCTCTAATTTAATGTCCCATCTTTATTTTAAAATTTTATGATGATTATTTATGATTTCATTTGTTTGTATTGTGATTTTAATGTATTTCTTATTCTGTAAAGCACTTTGACTTACATTGTGTATGAATTGTGCTGTACAAATAAACTGGCCTTGCTTATTGGGTGACACTATGCACTGTTTGATGCCCTAAATGTATGTGTTGTTTTCTATGGCAGTGACAGCAAAATCTTTGGAATCTTGCAGTGTCTTGCCTAAGGACACAACAGGAGTATCGTAAAAAACTGGATGTCCTTTAATTTTCTCCAGGTAAATGAAAATAAGACTGAAGTTATTCTTTTTGGGCCCCCATACTTCTGACCTCGGGCGTCTTGCTATTAATTTGAACCTTGGAGTTTTTATGGATTCTCATTTAAACTTTAACAAACGAATCTCAAAAATTTTCATTTTTCAGCTAAGACAAATTGCCAAATTAAAACCAATCCTAACACACAATCACTTTGAAACAATCATACACACTTCTGTAACCAATAGACTGGATTCTGGTAACGCACAATATTCAGGCCTCCCACAATCCTCCATCAATAGATCTCAGTTAGTCCAAAATGCTGCTGCCAGAAGCTCACCGGTTCCAAAAAGAGAGACCGTATCACACCCATCTTAGCCCAACTCCACTGGTTACCCGTTAAATACAGATTTGATTTTAAAATTGTATTATTTGTTTTTAAAGCTCTGAATAGACTGACCCCACAATACATTTCGGACCTCCTCCAAATTTACATCCCCACACGTGCTCTGAGGTCTGAGGCCCGGCTCCAGCTCGTAGTGTCTAAAACGAGACTTAAATCCAGGGGGATGGGGCCTTCTCTGTGGCCCTGAACTCTGGACCCCTCCGTGTCCGAACAGCCACAGTGGAGTGTTTTAAGTCTTGTCTTAAGACACATTTTTATTCTTTGGCTTTTAGCACCACCTGAGCTGGGGCCCTCTGTGTCGTTTATGCTTTACTTAGTTTATTGCATTCATACAAATCCCTGTGTAGGAGGCGTCTTCCTGGATCTCAAGAAGGCCTTTGATACAGTAAACCATAATGTCCTCTTATCCAAACTGACCCGGTTTAATTTCTCTGATGAAACATTACTTTGGTTCAAATCCTATTTATCCGATAGAAAGCAGTGTGTGTCTGTTTCAGGCATCAAGTCACAATACCTGGACTGCCCGTAGGTGTCCCCCAAGGAAGTATTCTAGGGCCTATTTTATTCTCAATTTACATCAATGATTTACCTGATGTGTCCAAATGTCAATATTCAGATGTATGCACACGATGCTGTTATTTTTACTCGGGTGAAAAAACCCCAAGAGGCCTCACAAATTTTAACATCTGCAAAGGCCCTTATCCAAAACTGGGTCAAGACCTCTTGTTTACAAGTAAATGCAAAGAAAACAGTCTGCATGATGTTCAGCAAACGTCCACTTCAGCAGTCCAATGTGTTCCTGAATGGCGAGGAACTCGGCTTAGTGAGGGAATTTAAATATCTTAGACTGACCCTGGATCCAAACCTAACTTTTAAAAAGCACATCAAAAACATGACACACACAATACATTTTAATATACAGAATTTTAGATACGTACGACCATTCATGACACTGAATGCCGCTCGCATGTTTTTACATACAATGATTTTTTCACATATTGAATACTGTATCACTTCCTGGTCACTTGCCGCTGGCACAACACTCAAACCTATAAAATCTCTTTTTAAAAAGGCCATAAAAGTCCTGGATAGAAAACCCAATTCACCACGGCATTGGTATAGAAAAATATAGTTTACTCAGCTTCGCTAATTTTATTCATTTTAAAGATTCATGTTTTATATTCAAAGTTCTGCATGGACTCGCTCCTCCTCCATTAAAAGACTTAATAAAACCAAAGTCAGTGAGAAGGACGGGCCCCAGGGCCACGGCTCAGGGGGACTGTGAGGAACCACACAGACGTACCACTTTTGGACAGACTGTGCTCTCTGTCAAAGGCACTCACCATTGGAACAGCCTTCCTCTGACAATAAGAAAATGTCCATCTCTGTCCACTTTTAAACTGCACCTTAAACTGTGGATGAAGGAAAACCAGGTCTGTGAGCACCTTTAACTAGACTTTTATTTCTCTATTTTGTTTTGTAATGTGTTATAGTGTTTTTTTGTGTCACTGGCCTCGGGACAACAGATGGAAATTAGCATCTTTGCTATAATCTGACATATTTACACTGTTATTTACATGTGTTCATTAATATGTACTGTCCCTATCAAATAAATAAATAAATAAAAATCTATTTGTCCTCTGTGGTTTGTGATTTTGCTGGCTTCACTGTGTGTGATCAAATCTGAGTGTATATTTTTTTATTTTATTATTGTTGTTATTGCTTTGTATTTGTGCAGCACTTTGGAAACGGTTTGTTTATGAAATGTGCTATAGAAATAAAGTGGATTGGATTGGGATGATTAGAGCCACTGCTGCCTCAACATGGCACTTGGTACGTCTCCAGTCCCACTACTAACCAGACCAGACAATGCAATAAACAAATCCAAAGGTTAAAACATTGTACACATTAGATGGACAGAACTTTCTCTACTGCAGAAGTGCACAGCCACAGTATTTTTATCAGGTCTAAAAGACCATATTACCCAGCACACTATGAGCCAAACTGCTCTAATTTCCAAAGTGTAGTCAAAGCACTTTTTACTGTCTATAGAAAAATCTGGGATGAAATTGCCGCCTCTGATGGCACAATCCTGGATTTTGTTTATCCTGCATCTTGTTAATGCACAATTTTCTGGTCACATCAAAACAAAGCAGCGAGACAGTGACGATGAGAAAATGAGGAGATGTGAAAGTCAGCGGGAGCTGGCGGAGGAGAGTGACAGAGTAGAGCAGAGGAGGATGAAGGAGCAGAGCGTAAAGGCAACAAAGGGAGACAGCAGGGACTCAAAGTGAACCACAAAATATAAAGTGAAAGGAGAAAAAAACATCACAGTGGTCTAGCAATACACAGACACAATATACTTAATTAAAAGAGCAAGAGAGGGATGAGGAGACAGCAAGAAACATCAGCGTTAGAATCTCCATGTGACAGGTTTTAGAGTAAGACTTTAGATTCTCCAGAGAAAATAGTTTGGTTAGGGTACCTCTATATTGGACAATAAAATGCTCCAAAAGTATAAAAAGTTAGAAACAGTAAATAGAGATTTGAGTTTGTGACAGCGCAAATGTCCATAGAGATACAACATAAAAATGAAAGAAAAGATCCTTGGATCATCCCAACAAACTGCTGAGTCACTTTTGGTAAATGAATTTATCACACTAAACTGCCAGCATACTGTATTTTTTCATGCTTTGGGTGTTTCCTGTGACTTATACTCAGGTGTGACTTATATATGGAATATTTCAGTTCATCTAAATGTATATGTAACATGGGCGAGGTACAAACCCGAGGCTCCGACTGAATATATTAAAAGTCCTTTATGCATCGAAGGAGCCGACGCGTTTCCACAGCGAGATATAATTTCACATGTTGGTGATTTTCACACTGAGCCACAGGGGGCGCTCTAGGCTTGTACCAGCATCTGCTCCGCCTCAGGCTCTTCCTCCTGCTCCTCTGTCACTTCATTGCAGCACTGCTTACCTATTTGCTTAGTTAAATCCAGGTGGCGACTTTTTTTTTGTCCAATGAATAATCCACTGAATCTGGTCCTTTAGTGCGACAGAAGCTTTTTTTTTACTATATGCAAATGAGCCATGCGGCTTTAAGTTTTATTTCTGTAAAACGTAAATAAATGTGCACAAACACATTATTACTCAGTGCATATATTGAGCGGAGTATCGGAAACGTGTGCTGAGCGGTGGAGGAGAGGAAGAGTCGAGCAGCAGAAAGAAAGTTTGGAGTGAATGAGAAACTTTGACTGGAGAAAAGTGGAGGAAACTGAAGTGCGATGAAGAAAACAAAAGCTAATCACGGACTAAGAGCTGGATTTAGGTAGAGTTGGTGGAGTTGCTCAGAGGTGACACCGAGGATGAAGCATTTAATGGATTTAGTGATTTGGAGTGAGATGGAGAGTTCGGTAAACTTGTTCTGTTCTGTTTATGCTGTAGTTTTCTGAATAACTGTTCATATGTTCAGAGAACACAGCAGACACATGCTCAGCCTGTTGTTCTCTGTTTGCCTTTCAACATGAAATGTTTATTCCTGGTGTCTGATTTGATCAAATAAAATTCCCCCAAAAATGTGGCTTATACTCTGGAGCTTATATATATGTTTTTTCTTCTTCATTGTGCATTTTTGGCTGGTGCGACTTAAACTCTGGAGCGATTTATAGTCCAGAAAATACGGTACACATAAATGTATTAATGTAGTACTAAAGCTAATTGTTCGAAATTGTGCACATAGAATATTTGTCACATTTCTTTACTGGAATGGACCCCTAGTATTTTAAACTAACATGCATTTTTAGAGTACTAAAAAACAGGAAACTATAAAAAGGTAATATTTAAAACACCAAGCACCATTTGAACGAGACCAATGCAAGTGCAGACGCCTACTGACCAGCCGCTATACCACAATATTGCATCATGACTTCAAGATTGGAGCAGGTTCTATCACATATGAAAATCTAATAGACCAAACCAGAGATAGTGTGTGGGGGACTGAAGGCCGTCCTGGTTTTCACTGGAGCCTGTGAGAAACACTCCTGTCATCAGCCCAAAACCCCACATGAGAACAATACAGACTGCTAATGCTGTGTCTGTATATGATACCACAGTGATGAGGATAATATGATGAAGAGGAGGGGGTGAGGGAAGGAGCGAGGATGCAGGTGAGAGGAGATGAGAACAGAGGAAGAGGGGCGCTGTGACAGTATGTTGAATTATAAATATGTTGGAGTGGAGCCTTCTTCAGTGTGGGTGGTTCAGTGATGGGAGGTGCCACACAAACGCACAGATAATGTCATAAAGAGGAGAGGGCTGAGGTGGAGGAAGCTGCTGCTGTGCATCTGGATGTGCACAATGGGATCATGTGATGCTGCATACATTAGACCTGAACTTAAAGCTCCTATATTACACAAAATGGATTCTTGTGAGCTTCACGCCACGTTATGATGTTACCTCATCAAAAACATTCATGAAGTTTTGTTTCATTCACACATGTTTGGTAATCCTTTATTATTAGTCTGTCTATGTACGTCTCCAAAGCTCAAAATCTTCTGTTCCACCTTGTGATATCATGAAGTGGTAGTTTTCAAGTTAACAGCTGCTTTTTACCTGTTGTTCAGTAGAGATTGGCAATTACAGGGCTGCAGTCTTCCAAATACTTCTAGTGACGGTGTATTAAAGTTGAACTCCGGCACATTTGAAGCTAAAGTCCGTTTCTAGAGGTGGTGGAATTCTGTCAGAAGCCAAAAAACGGCACAGATCAGTGTTTCCTCGGTGGAGATCTCACTGTGGCAGTGAGTCTGTCAAGGCAACAAACTAGTGTAGTGATGGGGGCAAGTTCTGAACTTCCACGTAAAACACCAATTTGCTTCAGACTGAAGAAGCTTAACTCCACTTTAACCCATCTGACAACAGCCACGAGTCTAACAAACCAAACGCTCTGCCTGGTTCACTCATTCTCACTCAATCGCCGATGTTGTTTCTAATCCCATTTATTTACAAGTGAATTATATTTTCTGAAAACGCTAAAAAAAATACATTCTCGAACCATTTTCTTTCAAGAACTTTCAATTTCTCTTCTTCACCGTCAGTAGTCGATTCTCACTTGTTGGTTCTGTCGCTCGAGCCTCTCGCCGCCGCTGGAGTCGACAGTCGAGTCTTTTGGGCTTTGGCCTGTGGGAAATCAACAAGGTAACAAGGCTAAGGCTGCTTATAAAGTTGTTTTCTAATGTTTCCAGACACTAATGAGTGAACCAGGCAGAGCGTTTTGTTTGTTAGACTCGTGGCTGTTGTCAGATGGGTTAAAGTGGAGTTAAGCTTCTTCAGTCTGAAGCAAATTGGTGTTTTACGTGGAAGTTCAGAACTTGCCCCCATCACTACACTAGTTTGTTGCCTTGACAGACTCACTGCCACAGTGAGATCTCCACCGAGGAAACACTGATCTGTGCCGTTTTTTGGCTTCTTCTAGCACCTCTAACAATGGACTTTAGCTTCAAACATGCCGGAGTTTCCCTTTAAAGTAAAATAAGTTCTATCATTTGTTTTGAATGTTTTGAATTAGCAGGTGTTTGGAGCTCAAGTTTGGACATAGGAATTCCATGTTCTGTGGTCGATTTCTGGATTTGAACAGAATGAGTGGCTGATATCGCTCTAAATATACACTCTGCCAAAGGGTTTGTGGGAACTATGGAAAAGAATAGACAGCTTTACCTATATCCTGCTTTCATAGGTTTAGTGTGTAAAGCATAAACGGTCAACTCATGTTTTCCACAAAATATCGGTCTTTTTCCCCACTCTGAAGGCCATTAATGGTTTTTATGTTAGTGAAAATTGCCAAAACAACTTAAGTATTGGAAATGTTGCATTGCAAAAATATGACTCAGCCGTAATAGCACATAGAAAATGCCCCGATGCAAATTATACACAACAGCAGCTTTGACATTTTCATGTGCTCCATTCATCTGGTGAGAGTCTGTCAGGGTGTAATGGGGTTTTATTCAGCTCCAGCACGATTAGAGAAGGTAGAGGGAGGAAATTTGGCAAAAGTGGTACAAAGTGGAAAAGTAAAGGACACAGATGGATAGGAGAGGAGCCGAGACAAATGGGCCGATGTGGAGGTTGGAGGGCAGATACACACAGAACAGAAAGAGCCAGGAGAAACAGATACGATTTAGCTATTCACAGTCAGGCAATATCATGTGGTTCTGTTTATGTAACATCATGACATTGACATAAACTGGCCAAACTGAAGTGGAGGTCAGCTACTTGAACTCTTTTTTTTTCAGTTACCCTTAGACATATGGTGTAATCATCTGTTTATCCAGGAGTGAATGTAGAGGTTTCACCGGTGGTTCTCTGGATTGTTTTTGCGATGAAGACATTTCAGCTCTTCCACCCATTTTAATTTGATAGAACTGATTTGAAGCACTGGGAATTTATCCTGCTGTGAGCATTTCACCCCTTGGTCCTACCCCTCCGTTTTACGCATTCACGTGTAGGTTTCGGGGTGTCCCATTAACCCTTATGGCAGAGGGGAAAGGGGACGGGCTATAACCCCTCCAAACAAAGAGGCGCACTCCAAACAGAGGGGTATGAGCAATTTCTTAGAATGTCTTTGCAAATCACTGGCAAGATCACTCCCACCACAACCAAAGAGGTGGTGGGAGCGATCCACCACCTCTTTGGTTGTGGTGGGAGCCATAACCGGATTTAGGTCACTTCAGGCTCCAGTCTGAACGTAGCCTCAGATTAAATATGCAGGGTTTGTTTGTTAAACATGTGTGATTGAGAAAACAGTGTAATATGGCCATAAACCATTCAAAAAAAATACTGCAGATAACCAGGAAAAAGCATGAACAACAGTCTGTTCTGATAAGAAATGTATTCAGTCTGTATGAGAGCACTCAAGTGGAGTAAAGGGGTCAAGGGAGGAAAGCGTGTGGATATGAGAGTTTTAATCTAGCCCAGACATCATCAATCACTTCAGAAAGAGTTCACACTGAATAAAGCAAATGGGACAAAGGAGAAGACAGAGGCGCTACTGTTCGGCTGACTCACAACTACTAAAACTGGGCTGTTTATGATGGAGGCCTGGTTTATCACACAGAAACACACAAAGACAGGAAGCAACATAAGAAATCAGTGAGTTTTGACAAGCTGCTTTAGAGGGGGAACTCAGTACAGCTACATTAAGCAGTCTCCTGGGGCATTCACCACAGTGTAATTAGGTCGTGCTTGGTCAGGAGTTTTATTGGAGAGTGGGGACTTGTCGGGGGCTAGAACCATAACTTCTCACTGAACACAATTAGACAAGGGGTAAGGAGATACTGTGAGCTAATATTGGCCTGGGGACTGAAGATGTATTCTAAAAAATCTTTTTTTAATCACAATCTTTCGCAGTCTTTTCGAGTACAGTAGAAAATAGTCATTACTAAGCATGCTTTTATGTCAGATGCCCTACCTAAGGCAATCCGCTTTATCTCAGATTCAAACCTGCACAAGAAATACTCTATTGGACCATTTATAAAGATCCTATATTCATCAAAATTAATTCTTGTGAGTGTTACGTTAGTGCCTCCTCAAAAACGTATCTGGAGTTTTGTTTTGTTTCATTCAGGTTTGAGTAATCCAGCATTATTAGGCCTCGTCCACACTAGTTCATATTCGAGTCGTTTTCTTTGCGGATGCAGAGTTCGTCCACACTCTGAGGGAAAACGGCTCCAGAGACAGAATGATCTGGATACACCAGCTCACAGGTATTCGCCTGAGTACAGATCTGATCCGGCACCATGTGGACACATGAAAACACTGACACGCTGACGTCAGGGCTGTAGCTGCTGTTCTTATTGGACCTCGTCACTGTGACTTGTGCCTTCCTGATTCTCTGTGTTCGTGGCATCGGGATGAGACGCTATTGCGGAAAAGTTTAAACAAACCTGAGACAAACGGGAAACAGCGTCGGCCCACGAAAAGACTGTTTTCACGCTTCCTCTTCCTCGGCTCGAAATCAGCTCCTGCAACTTCCATAGAACCACGGCAACTTCAGACACGGTGCTCCGCTCCTTGTTTTTACCGCCCACATGGTGTTTGGACATTGTGACACCAGCCGAGTCATGTGACTAGTGCTTCTGGTGATCCAGATGTGACGTGTGTGGACGCAAATCGTTTCCAATGCACTGACACGGTGATTCGTCTCAGTGTAAACTCATTCTTAGGCTGTCTGCATCTTCAGAGCTCAAACTGCTCTGTTCCACCTTGTGATGTAATGAAGGGAAATAGCCAGCCACCCTTTACCTTTTGTTCAGTAGAGATGAGCATTTCCAGGTCTGAAATTATCCAAATAACTCTTGTGAAGGTGTATGGAGTTTAAAAACACAGTGGAGCACAGGGTGGAACAGTGTTATTCATTTGAGAGAAGAACTAGAGTCTATATTTGCAGGTTTGTGTGTTAAACATGTGTGAATGAAACAAAACTCAACTCCAGGTCTGTTTTTGATGAGGAAACAGTGTTAGAACATATCCACAAAAGTGTAACATGAGCTCTTTGATGCATTTGGATTGTTTTGGTGAAATTTAAGTGATTTCTATAGCTCACAGATCCTCATTTACTTATTTACATGCATCGATTTCAATATATGTTTTACAAAGGAACAACAGCATCAATCTGAAAAAGTTACACCTTTTTGCCAGTGAAGCCAATGCATTTCTGCACATACCTCCTATAGAAGAATGATCAGTTTTCTTATGCTTTTGTTATGACTGTTTTCTTTTGTTTTTTTCTAGAATAATAAAAGGAAGTCAAATGAGATGCCTTTTCTATAAGTAGTTTGGAATCTGTTATTGAGAGACTTGTGTAGCTCAATATTCTGTTGGAGAATCACTTCTTGCAGACAGTCTGAATGTTATTGGCAGTTATTCAGCTAAACAAACTTCAGCAGATGCCAATATTACGATTATTTACAAAACCCTGTCTTTGGCTTTCGGAGAGATGTAAACTTAGTGCAGCTAATTTATGGGTTGGCAGTTCCAGATGATGCATTAGTTTATATGCGCAGAGAGGACGGTGATCAGATCGATTAGACTTTGGGGAGGAAAAGAGGAACTGAGAAGCTCTTATGTGTCAATTAAACTGACAGTCTGGTTAGGGGGATGAGAAATATGAAATGTTGTATCTTAATAAAGGCAATATTACTAGGCTTGTGACATTTCTAGATTTGCTGCCAATATATCTAAGTAAAATATAGTACTTAAAGGGGAACTCCGGCACGATTGAAGCTAAAGTCCGTTGCTAGAGGTGGAGACGAGATCTCCGCCGAGGCAACACTGATCTGTGCCGTTTTTTTGGCTTCTGACAGAATTTGACCACCTCTAGCAACGGACTTTAGCTTCAAATGTGCTGGAGTTCCCCTTTAAAGTGTAACAATGAGCCATAAACCTGTGGTGGCTCGATCTAACAAGAATATTCAGATCATTGGACTGAGATCTGTGAAAGATTACGCCTCATATCTGGAGACCATTCTCATACCAAGAGATCAGGATTTCTGAGTATGAAAAACGCCACTAATGATCTAGATAAATAGGTTTTATGTCTTATTGTGGAACATTCCAGATAGTGTAATAGAGTTAGACACAAACACACAAAATAATAATAATAAGATCCATGTATACAGTTATTTTTATTTCTTGTATCTTCATTCCACTGCTATGTCTGTTTCAGTGTGAAAACTCAATAATGAGATTGAGCAGTTTATGCTTTAGCCACTGATGCTGTTGCATGTTCTTGTTTTATGAATCTCTCTCCCTCCATCTTTCTCTTTCTCTCTTTCTCTCTTTTTCTTTACAGCATGTCAATAAGACAGAAATAGTGTGGTAACTAAAAGTGTGATTATAGCAAATCCATGTAAATTACATGTGGGAACACGTCGCTCAATTTCATGGTCATATTTTAATATTTGAATATGTCGTATTCTCCATTCGACTCAATCTTCTGCCCAATTCCTTGAAATCGGAATCAAGAGCCTTCAGATTTCATGTCCGTTTTCACCAATGTTTTGCGTCACTCTTGTAATGGCACAGGAGAGAGAAAAGGGAAATTATATGTCTTTTTCTTTTGTCCATTGGAGGTTAATAAGGGTTCATTCATAACATCAAATTCATTAGTGTTATTTTGCATTTGGAGTAAATGATTTTCTTCTAGTATTCAGACTGTTCATACAGCTGTAGGAAGCAGGGGTGAGTCTACAGGGTGCAAATGGTGTGTGATCAAACCTCTTTTTAAAATGCTTGAACATTTTAGGCAGGTGAAATGATGGCACTTAAGGGAGGAGTATTATCTCTGCACCCTTTGAAACTCATAGGCGCCCTCGGAAAGTTTGGTCTGGACAAAGCAGGAAAAGCAGGCGGGCTGCACTGGGGTATAGGACAAAACTACATTTGGTAGAAGTAAATGTTTTTTAAGTGGAAATGTCCTCAACTGGATTCTAAAAAAGCTGTAATGGTACCTGGGTGTACAGGAGTATTTCAGATTTTTTAACTTAAAGTTTTGTATATTTATGGTCTGCAGTGGGAATCAACAATGAACAATAAAAAAAATACAATGGCTTGGGTCTGCGGCTCGTGTGCTATGAAAGCAACGTGTTTGTTGTAAAACCAATTTGTGCAGAACTACATGAGGAAAATTTAAATATTTCTGAAGACAAAGAGGAAGAGCCTTGAACAGGATAAATAAAACAAGCACAATGAAGCAAACTATGTATATTTATGAAGACTAACCAATGGGTTTAATAGCTCTAAAGGTCCATTTTACATGATGTGTCCCCTTTAAAGTGCCTATGACAGGTTAGACTACTGTTAGAATGATTATTTTATCATTGCTAAATGTTTAATCAGTTACCATTTAAATGTTGTAACCTTTTGAACCTGATATGTGCTTAAAAATGCTATTTGGAGCCTGACTGTGCTGCAGAGGAAGGAGAAAAGGTCAGTGAGGCGACTTCCTTATCTGAAAACTGACTTCTGAAACTAAACTGTCAGGGGGAAACAGCTCATGTCTGTTTAAGAACATTATGTGCACGACCTGTGACTGCTGACTGTGCTCTGTATGCGCCCATTTATGTGTTTTCAATAAGAGCCAAGAGGGGACAGTAAAATTGCATATTCTGTGTTTGCTTCTTCACTTCACCCTGACAAGTGCTCATTTAACTAAAATAGTTAAGATCATTATCTTTAAGATTTTTGCAAAAACATTCACGCTTTTTTCCAATTTGGCCTTTTTTTTGTTTCAGATGTCACTTCCTTCCTAAGAAAATAATTATATTCAGAAAAGGTGTGAACCTCACAAATGCACACGATGATCTGGGGGAAAAATGTTCCTTCCTGGTTGGAAATCGTGACCTCACACGAGGGAACTCCACAACTGAAACCGAGCAAACCTCATGTACACAGAAATTACCATTTGACCAGTTCATACACAAGAAAACACTTGATGCTGAATTCATGTTTTAAGTATCAGAAAAAAGTGTAAGTGTAAAATGTACCTGACTTTTGGATAGAATTCTCCCAAGTGTGATGTTATCAATATGTTTTGGACTTTACTTCCTATAATCAACATATTTTTTCATCGCTTCATTTCAAATTTCTTCTTGGTTGGTGTAAAACTATAATTTACATTTCCAATAGTTTGAAACAGGGGTGAGAGGAGCTTAGTGGGCGACAGTAGTTGGAAGCTACTCTCTCCACATAAACATCACTGGTTGAGCAGTCAGATCCACTGACCCCTGGGTTAACAGTGCGATTCCAACTCCCACAGATGAATGCTGTCATTGTGTCGTTGGACAAGACACTTAAAGTTGAACTCCAGCACATTTGAAGCTGAAGTCCGTTTCTAGAGGAGGTGGAATTCTGTCAGAAGCCAAAAAACGGCACAGATCAGTGTTTCCTCGGTGGAGATCTCACTGTGGCAGTGAGTCTGTCAAGGCAACAAACTAGTGTAGTGATGGGGGCAAGTTCTGAACTAGTGTAGTGATGGGGGCAAGTTCTGAACTTCCACGTAAAACACTGATGTAATTTCGAATCCCATTTATTTATGAGTGAATTATATTTTTTGAAAACACTAAAAAAAAATACATTCCCAAACCATTTTCTTTTCTATTGTTCTTCACAGTCAGCAGTCGATTCTCACTCGCTGCTTCTGGCGACTCGAGTCTTTTGGGCTTTCGCATGTGCAGTGGGACAAAGCTAATGCTAAAGCTGCTTATAAAGTTGTTTTCTAACGTTTCCAGACACTAATGAGTGAACCAGGCAGAGCGTTTGGTTTGTTAGACTCGTGGCTGTTGTCAGATGGGTTAAAGTGGAGTTAAGCTTCTTCAGTGCAAATTGGTGTTTTACGTGGAAGTTCAGAACTTGCCCCCATCACTGCACTAGTTTGTTGCCTTGACAGACTCACTGCCACAGTGAGATCTCCACCGAGGAAACACTGATCTGTGCCGTTTTTTGGCTTCTGACAGAATTCATCCACCTCTAGAAACGGACTTTAGCTTCAAATGTGCTGGAGTTACACTTTAACCCACCTCGCCTCCAGTGTCTGTGCACACTGGTGTATGAATATATGTGTGAATGGGTGAGTGGTTCTGTGATGTAAAGCGCTCTGAGTGCCTTGAAGGTGGAAAAGCACTATATATATATATATATATGAAAAAATAGTCAAAATTAGAGAATCATAAAAATCTGTCATACACACTTTGACTTAAACTGTACTAAAAGTCATATTTGTGTGTCTTGATAATAAAGGTAACGAACTGTTCACCATCAGCCTCCAGTCTGCAGAAGAATCGCTGATAAAACCAGTGTCACCATGTCACAGAAGAGAAGGGCCTCAAATTACCACAGAAAATAAGGGCAATCAAAATTCTGCGTTTGATAAAAACAAATTTAGCCTATTGCCCAAATCGCCACAGCATGAATAAGAATTTTGTATTTCACCTTGGATCACTTGTTTACTGAGATACGAGTAGCATAAAATGGTCCCACTTCTTCCAAACACTCAGAGTTTTGTTGGCAAAACATTTCAAATCTGCTCCTGAACCTGGTCATACAAACAAGTTTAGCAACAGTTTGGATGATATTGTCAGACTGTAGTTTATTTCTCCTATTTTTATGTTATTTTTGTGTGCAGGAACCATAAAGGTGATTATAGATGACGAATTTTCACAAAACTTTGCATTGGATAATTACTCTGAATCACTAATAACTTGATTTTGTCCTTTTTCTGATTTGGAGTGGAAGTAATTTGACGCAATGTCTCCTAACAAACCCTGGAGTCCTTCTGATGATGTTCTTATAAGAACCACAGTACGCCACATGTGCAGTGTAGAAAACAACACAGGAACGACTTATTTTCCTGTAAAACAATGAATCGACCCTTAGAATTCTAAGGCTCTGTTTAGGTTCTATTGAGGTTTAAATCTCTGACCGCTCATGGTGCACAATGCAGTCAGGGAACGGGTTTTAGCTAATATAACATAAAACATTCACCAAACCCTTCAAAAATATTGGTAAAAGAAAACAGAACAGGAATAAGAACATATGAAGAACTCAGTTTCATCAAAAATGTCAGTGATAACTCTAAAAGAACAAAATGACAGATTCTCAGAGGTGCATCTCCAGTGTTCCAGGTAAAATATTTTGTATATGAATTAAATGTAAAAGAAAAAGGGAGAGCGAATAAAACAAAAAAAGGAAAAGGAGGATTCCAGGAGGGTCTTTCTGATGGATGATCTGACTCCCTGAAAGCACAACACTGAGCTCATTTCAGTGATACGTACTGGAGTTATTTTATGGGTTTTCAGGGTATTTTTCATAACTAAACTAACGAGTAACTGAAACAGTAAATTGAATAAATGCATGATTGAAGTTATTGTGGAATATTCCAGAAAAGCAATCGCATCTCCAAGGTTAAAGGTTCACTGGAAATTTGTGGAAGTTATTCTCCTCATTAGGCATTAGTTTAACCCCTTTTAGAAAAACACATTTAAAAAATTGCCTTTTTTGTCCCCTCATCACATTCCTGGAGTTGTGTTTTAATAATAATAATAATAATAATGCATCAGTTTTATGCAGCACTTTTCAGGACACTCAAAGACTCTTTACAGCATTATTCACTAACTCCAGACCCGGTGGTGTAAACTACTATTGTAGCCACAGCTGCCCTGGGGCAGACTGACGGAAGTGAGGCTCCAATCTGCACCATCGGCCCCTCCGACCACCACCACCACTCACACACACACCACTTTCATACTAGGCAATGTGGGTACAGTGTCTTACCTAAGGACACAATGACAGTTTTTTTGCCACTGGCCCCACTGTGGCACCTGGAATTCCCAGTGTCTCCATCCAAGTCCTGACCAGAACCTGCTGAGCTCCTGAGATCTGAGGGGATCAGGCTGTGACGAGCCGGTGTGACCACATACTGTTTCATTCATACTTATCCATGCATTTGTTACATCCAGACTAGATTACTGTAATTCTCTGCTCACCGTCTGCACTAAAGGTACTTTAAGAAGCTTCCAGTTGGTCCAAAATGCAGCGGCCAGAGTCCTAACAGGAACTAAAAGACGTGATCACATCAGTCCTGTGTTAAAATCACTGCACTGGCTTCCTGTCGAGTTTAGAATTAAATTCAAAGTTCTCCTCCAGACATACAAAGCCTCAAACAATATGGCCCCATCATATCTTCAGGATGCCATTGTCCCCTATCAGCCAAATAGAGCACTTCACTCTCAGAATGCAGGATTATTAGTGGTTCCTAGAGTGTCTAAAAGTACAGTGGGGGGGAGAGCCTTCAGTTACCAAGCTCCTGTGTTATGGAATCAACTCCCTGTTGGTGTTAAACAGGCTCCACAGTCTCTTTATTTAAGACCAGGCTTAAAACCTTCCTCTTCGGAATAGCTTATGACCAGGTTACTTAGTTGATGTCACTAAGATAAGCTGCCGCAGGAGATAACAAGCTGGGGGAAGTGTGGCAACCTGAGCACTGTCCTCTGTTTCCTCCTTTTTTCTCACCAGCATCACTCACTATGTTCTCATCTGTAGTTTGTTCATTGCTATTCACATGTTGTCCCCTGTCCCACTCCCCCTGTGGAGTGGAACTCTTTCAGACGCCTGATGGCAGCTGGACCTCTCTCCTCCTCCTCGCCCGGCTCCTCCTCCTCCTCGCCCGGCTCCTCCTCCTCGCCCGGCTCTTCCCCACCTGGGTAGCTGTGGTCATACTGAACTGGCCCACGGGCCTGGACATCTATAGCCTGTCCGTCCATGGGAGTGGATCTCTCCTTCACTGTAGTTCTCCCCGAGGTTTCTTCTTTTTCCCAGGACCCTGGGTTTTTTGGAGTTTTTCCTTGCTGAGAAGGAGGGTCTAAGGACAGGGGATGACTGGACCATGTTTCATTTGCTGCTTTACATGAATGTTGTTTATTCCTGTTCTGATATGTCTGTGTGTATGTTTTGCCCTTAGAGGAAACTGTTGTTGTGATTTTGGGCGCTACAAAAATAAATTGTATTGAATTGAAAAATAAATTGAATTGAATTCACACTTGTGTCTTTCTAAAACCAAAATCATCATTTGCATATTGGTCATTTAGTTGTGACGTAGCTATAAGTCCAGACTTGTCCTGTGCACTTTTTAGCCCATAAACTGGACTCTGTGGTCCTGTGGCCCTGACACTAATGTTCCTTACAAAATAACACTGATTTAGAAGCACTTTAGAACATGGGGGGTTGTTTTAAACACTGCACTTAACATATAATATTGACATTTTTTTGTTTTTAATGCTGGAACCTGAACTTTAGTAGTTTGTTTCTGTGTATTTTTTACACTTAAATGACAAATAAATTCTGATTCTGGTTCTCGTTAAATTGTGTTCACAACGAACAAAAGCATAAAAGAGAATTAAAGAGAATTAAAGCCACACAAATGCATCACATGTTCTTTAAGGACTTGGGCCTCTGACACTTTGGTGGCAACAGTTTAAATGACAAACTAAACTCGCAGTGCAGCTGCTGGAGCAGAGGTGTGTAATGAAATACACCTTCACTTTACACAGTGAAAGTGTGTGGAGCCAAAGAGCTTTTTTAAGCTTATGAACTGTGTGGCCTCAGGTTTATATCAGAGGTGTGAAAAGTCCAAGTCAATTTACTGAGTCTATTAAATGTTCTTAGAATAAATCACAGGATAAAACATTTGGATCTCCAGAGAGTAAAATATATAACAAACCGTGTTATTATTGCCTTGTTCTGGAGGTTCTTTTCTGTTTTACACATATCAGCAGCATTTATACCACAGTCAGTGAGGTTTACAGTCTGTAAACTTTGGCCATAAGCAGAATCTAACTTCAGCTGTATTAGAGCAGAGCAATAAGTCCAGATATTTTTGCAGAGAACCACAAATCTATTTCAGAAATCTTTATTTCATGAACTTTTACAAAATATTCTAATATTATGCTAGTGATCAGACGGCTGTTTCTTCAGTCCCAGAAATAATTTGTTTATCTTCTGTTTTCTCAATTCTCCGTTCAAGCTCTTGTACTTTTCTCTCTGCCGTGACGTTTAACATTATTGTCCTTGAGCGTCGCCACTTGTTGCAAACACACCGAGCGCAGGATTCTCATTCACCTCCATCAACAAACAGGAATTAGTCCATTTTTGTTGGAAAATCCTGCCCTCAGCTCCACTTTTCTCATTTGCTGATGAGGGTGTCACGGTCACAGTCAGAACGATCGTCCTTTAAGAGAAAAAATAAAATATTAGAATAAGAAATAATAGATACTCAGCCGAGGGCCAGATTAAAGGTCCGGGTCACATGTTTGACTCCTGTGTATTTTGTAAGAACGAGCAGAATGTGCAGAGTGTGGCTCAGACTCACACTGGGCTCCAGTGGCTCTGATTCGCTTTAGGGTCTATTTCCTCTGCTGCTGTGTGGACATGAGGCTGTGTTGTGTCTGTTTACCTTGAGCACACAGAGCGGAAGAGGCTCTGAGCCGTGTGTGCAGCTCTTTTCTTCCTGTCAAAGCACAAACTGGCCTCTTTGATTTCTGCTGTTGTGTTCTGATGTTAAAATCACTCATGTCCTTGAGTATATTCAGTTGCACAGCCGTCTACAGTGGTCTTCCAAAAAACTGTAAAACTTTCAGAAATTCCGCTGTATATTTTATTTTTTCAGGGCAACTTCACCCATTTAGCCTTAAAGGTGCACCATGGAACTTTTCTGGTCCAGCACCTGGTTGTGTCCATGAAGATATTAAACTTTATTTTTTTTTTTACAATAAAACAATACTTTTATATACAAATATGCATTCTACTGTAAACGGGCCAACCTCTCCACAGTGCTTGTCTCCACGGAATCAGACTGTGAGAAATTCTTTAAAACAGCCACATAAACTTTAATTATCTGTCTAATGTGCAGTTTGTGGAAGAGCAGGACGTTATATTCCGCAGTGATGCCGTTGTCCCTCTTCTTCTGAGACACGTCAGAGTAGTTGGCCCCACACAAACTCTGTCTGTGCTGTTTTACATTGGCTCATTATCAGTCCTCAGTGATTCTCTATGGGCCAGTTTAAGTCTGTTACATCTGCAGCGTCGCTCCTGACACACACACTCTGCTCGGCCTGTCAGTCATCCTGCTGTACAGGCCAGGGGCTAAGAGTCTTACCACAGACATAAAGCAGTGGACTAAGGGAGCATAGTGTTCAGCTCCAGTCAAATTCATTATAAAATACATGTTTTCACCAAAATGAAGAGGCTCATGCAGAAGTCGGACAGGGGTGACAATTTTCCAATGTAAAGTCAGTTGGATGCAGAGTCAAAGGAGCTGGAAGAGCCCCATGCCACTTCCTGTTTGTAACAGGGTGGATAGTACCTATTTATTTATATGATTTCTATACAGTCTGTGTGTGACACCCAGTGCAATGTGCTCTTGTATTTTTGCTCTTGTTAAGGTTAAGCTACACTTTACTGTACTGTATAGTGAAATTTGTCTCCTGGGGGAACCTGTCTGGAGCAGTGGGCTCCACCCTGGGGACCGTCTCCAGATCCTGACTGACTCCCTGAGCTGGAGGGTTTTACCCATATTTACTTCTAAACACCTGCACTGAAGTCATAATAGCAACTGCTTCTTCTAATTATAATGATACTGGGTCACACTTTATAATAAGGGGCCATAATAAACAGCAAACTAATCATTACCTAATCCTTCATTAATATTTATTAATTGTTACTAAAATGTCTATTTTGCGCAAGTTAATAGTAACTACTAACTAAGTAACTAGTAAGTAAATGTGTGGTTGTCTCTGCTGATCTCAGTCTGAACCTCTCCTCACAGCATCACTGTGGGTTCAGTGGGTTCAGCATCATTAATATATCAGTATTATGCAGGTGTCAGTGTGGGCGACTTATAATAAAGTTGGAACAGTGATTATGAACTGTTTACACATAATACGACTTTACTTATAAAATGTATTAACCATAGAAAATATTTGACATTTTACGCTTCACCAACTGAACCCACAGTGATCCTGTGAGGAGAGGTTCAGACTGAGATCAGCAGAGCCAATGACACATTTAGTTATGATTAATAAATATTAGTACAATATTAGTTAATAGATTATTTTCTATTTGTTAAAACATTAATACATCGATTTTATGCAAACAACTGATGTTTAGTTAATGATGAAAAAACTATTCTTAGTTAAACTATATTAACTTGTGCAAAATAGACATTTTAGTAATAATTAACAAATATTAATGAAGTGTTAGGTAATGATTAGTTTGCTGTTTATTACAGCATCTTATTATAAAGTGTGACCTAATATTGAAAAATGACCACATTTTTATGTAGTGCTTTTCCACCTTCAAGACGTTTAAAGCGATTTTCATCCAGGAACCACTCACACATTTCCTCACACATTCATAAACCGGAGAGTGAGTTAAGTATGCACCATATCCACAGCTCCAACCTCCTGATCTGCAGACACTCCAACACGTCCCTGTCCATGTATTCTGTGCAAAGACTCAACAGTTACATGCATCAGCTTCACATGAAACATTATCTGCCCCTTCACCTCCTCCTCATGGCCTGAGGACGGCCTGTGCAAAGTTAAGGGCCGCCGCAGACAGATTGGTTTCTTTTTCCTTCAAACTTGGCCTCACTTCACTGCCTCTGTCCCATTGTGGAGGTGAGTCCAGCCGGACCCACTCCCCCGAGGAGCAGAACAAAGACCATCTGTCTACCAGGTTCACTGAACTCAACCTCAACAAATCACTTTTGGGCTCCTGCTTCAGAGCCTCAAAATGGCTGATGATGTGGAACTTCACTGAAATGGTGCAATTACACAGAGGTGTGTCACTGTTTGTCTGCTTCTGCTGACCACTTTACACCAGATCAGTGAACCCGACCGCTGCTGTTCAGGGTCCAGTGAAGAAAGACCCTGGAACTGTTTGTTTACTGTGAAGTGTTAAAGCAGAACTATTATGCAAAATCCACTCAGAGCTTTTAGCCATGTTCCAGTCGTTTCCTCTCAACATTCAGACACCTGACGCTGTATTTAGAATGATTCACACATGTGAGAATCTTCAGTCACTGTTTTCACTGCAGAAAAGACTTGTTTCTTTTATTAACTCACGGACTCTGAGTCTAGTTACGTGTAGCAGAGTTACTCACCGCTGACCCATTCTCCTTCCACTTCTACATCAAGACTCATTGTGTTTAAATTGACCAGAGGCATTAATAAAGTTATTGGATTGAACAGCTGCTCATTTGTTTGCCCGTTGCCATAGTGATGCCCTCAGATTAGTGATATGATGAAATGAGTAAACTGTTGCTGAACCTGTGCTGTTATCCAAAAATATAATAATAATCATAATAATAATAATAATAATAATCATAATCATAATAATAATCATAATCATAATCATAATCATAATCATAATCATAATAATGCATCAGTTTTATACAGCACTTTTCAGGACACTCAAAGACTCTTTACAGCATTATTCATTCACTCCAGACCCGGTGGTGCTCCTGTAGCCACAGCTGCCCTGGGGCAGACTGACGGAAGAGAGGCTCCAATCTGCCCCATCGCCCCTCCGACCACCACCACCACCATTCACTCACACACACTTTCATACTAGGCAATGTGGGTGAAGTGTCTTGCCTAAGGACACAATGACAGTTTTTTTGCCCCTGGCCCCACTGTGGCACCTGGAATTCCCAGTGTCTCCATCCAAGTCCTGACCAGAACCTGCTGAGCTCCTGAGATCTGAGGGATCAGGCTGTGACGAGCCGGTGTGGCCACACTGTCCATGTTATAACCTATGAACATATGAACTTTTCAAGACAAAACTTCTCGACTGGTGTGAGAGGAATTATAAAGTAAAAACAATGAAGTTTCTAAATGCTTAACCGTAACAGCCCATTTGAATTCTACCAACTTAATCGACTGTATTTATAGAAATATTAGCAAATCACATCCATCAACCAACCCACAGTGTTCGATGTTGGTGGAGAATTTTCCATTGCACTGCTGCACTAAGGTCCTTTGCTGACATTTCTTTGTGGAAAACTCCATCTATACGAGCGGCACCATCAGAGCACAATACGCCTACAACAACAGTGTAGGAAGACGCCAGTGGACAGCACCACAGTGGCTTTGCTTTATGAGTCTGTCCCAAACTGAGGTGGAAGAATTTCATTACTTAAATAAAAGCACAGACACCAGAGCAAACAAAAAACCCAAAACAAAACTCAAGTAAAAGTCACACAAAAAGTATTTAGTACCTGTTTAAAAATATGCTTAAAGAGTAAAAGGTGTTGGGTCTAAGACTTCAAATGTAGTCATTTTGATAAAGATTTGTGCTGATATTTGTTCAGTAAAAAACAAATGAATCTGTTGTGTTTTGTAGCTGTTTTATTTGTTGCTCGAACTGCAAATGTGTCTCAAACTAAAACAAAAAATGCTTTTTCAGTCCAGCCAAAAACTGTAGTGGAGCAGAAAGACGCCTGCTCCCAAGTGTAGTAAAGTATCCACTTAAAAAGTACAGATACTTTCAGTTTATACTTGAGCACAATACTTTCATACGGCCGTAAATGGAAAAGAAACATCTCCAGAGCCTAATATCTTTCTGTAGACTTCTGATCTAGAATCATTTTCACAACATACACATCTGCTATTTGTTGTTACTCCTCCTGTTTATATTTGCTGCAAAATTGTATATGTTCAGCTGATGCTTTGTCTCTTGATTGGGACACATCGTTTCCCTTTGTGTTTGGGCCTATAGGGGGAAGCTGACAGTCACTCATCTGTTGCCATCTATTCTCATTATCTCCCGTGTCTGCCTGCACCGGCCCGTTCTGCATGCTTATTGTTGCGTTTCTTTCCTGTCACAAAATGAGATGTAGCAGAAATGAGCATTGTGCAAAAAAAAAAAAACACACACACACAAAAAAGGGGCGGATTTTCAGTCTGCTTGCTTCGCTTTTAGAGTCGTAACATATTTCAGTTTCATTTGGAGCCAGCGGGATAGGGCTGGAACACAGGGGAGCAAACATGGAGCTCATACATTTTGATGATTCTCTCCGTGGTGCTGCAGTGTGACAGAGCAGACAGACAAAGGCACACACACACACGCTCTGTCCCAGGATAGTGCTTCGTCTCGGGGGCCGGGAGGAGGGGGATGTACCTGACATGGCAACGCAGCTCTGCCTATCACAGCTGACAGGGACATCTACTGTGCACTGGAAGAACCTCGAGCAGTGAGACCGACGCCATGTTACAAGATGACACCAAATTATCTACTCTACAAGTGTGGATGCTAGGACAAAGAGAGGGAGAAAAGGACAGAGAGAGAGAGAGAAAGAGGCAGAGAAGAAGAGAGAAAGAGAGAAGGGAATGTGGACCAAAGGAATGAGCGGTTTGCAGGTTACAAACTTAAGGTGCACTGTGTAACTTTCTGGGGGTAGAGTCTCTATGGTGATGTTATTGCTTTGTCTGGAATATTCTACAGCATTAAAGGGACATTCCGCAATTTTGGACATAGGGCCTCATTTCCCACACGGCACGGTGGCTGAGTGGCAACACTCAGGCCTCACAGCAAGAAGGTTGCGGGTTCAATCCCCGGGTCGCCCGGGCCTTTCTGTGTGGAGTTTGCATGTTCCTCCCTGTGTCTGGATGGGTTTCCTTCAGGTGCTCCGGTTTCCCCCATCAACCTAAAACATGCAGCACCTGAACTAACATCAAGGACCATGTTGTCCACCCTCCTGTGGGCTCACCACCTGCAGAGGGGTTCATAGGGGGTCAGGTGCTATGAGTATTGGGCAGCAAACTGCCCCCGCGACCCAGCCGGATTAAGCGGGAGAAGATGGATGGATGGATGGCCTCATTTCCCAGTGAGCCAGAGTGTCTTCGATGTGTGGAGCTGTAACTGTCACTAAGTCTAGGCCAGTGAATCCTCTGACCCAGTCCACAAAACACACAAAGCAAATGTGTTATTAGGTCAGACTATCAGTGTAAATGTGTTGATAGAATAATGTTTGAACTGGTGCTGCCAAACACTTTTAAAATCAGGTTCATCTTTAAAATGTTGATTAATCACGATTAATCGCAGACAGGTGTTCTTCACAAAAGTAATAATTAACTGACTTGTTGCTGTTGCATCGTTTCTGCCGCTGAGTCAAACCCGTGTTTTGCTTTAAGACGGTGTTTTAAACTTGTGCTTCTGTGGAAACAGAGTTCATCACTGCGACATCTGCAAACCACCTTAGTTTATCTAAAGTCCCGTTGGGCAGTTTTCTGAAGAGAAATTTGCCGCTGAGCAACAGTCACAGTCTCATCTTCACATCTGTGTATGGACCTGATCACTGACCTAATAACCTGCATCCTTCAGGTCACCATCCGCGCTTTTGATAGAGCTTTAGTCACATTTACAAATATAAGGACTGGATTTACTGAATTACGTATTTTAAAAATGATTTCCACACATCAGCTACGCTCTGACTCACTGGTTAATGAGGCCCTATGTCCAAAACTCCAGACTGTCCCTTTAAAAGTAGCCAACTTCCATTCACTCAATTAAAGTGGTTTTTATAGCTAAAAAAATACCTTGAAATACATGTATTCTTACTGAGTGGGGATATATAGCTTGACCTGGTTTTGGTTTACCTCCGTGAAAATATCAGTTTATATAGTTTAATACCAAAGCAGTTGGTCCATGGAGACAGTCACAAAACGACAGTGAAAACTCCCCTGAGCCTGAGTCTCATCTACAGTAAACATTTTGTGACAGTTCACTGTCTGAAGTCTGAATTTTACAGATATGTTTTGCTATTTGAATTTGTATTTAGACAATTTAAATAATTAAATAAAGTCATGTTAATAATGTAAAATAAAAATAAAAAAACATATACATAAAATCTTAAAAACAGACAATTTCTGAAAATAATATGGACAATTTAAATCAGAATATTCATCTAAAACAAGTTAAAACTACTCCTCAAAGTTTAATCTGACTTACTTCAGGAAATAAAGCTGTGAGGATGAAGAGGCAGATCCTGCAAACGCAAATCCTTAGAAAACTGACAATAATCAACAGCAGTCAGAAAGAATGTGCAATAACAGCAGTTCAGGTTTGATGATTCACTGAGAAACACTGCTTTCTTTCATCCATCTATCCATCCATCTTCTTCCGCTTATCCGGGGCCGGGTCGCGGGGCAGCAGTCTAAGCAGGGGCTCCCAAGCTTCCTTCTCCCCAGCCACTTCCTCCAGCTCCTCTGGACGGACCCCGAGGCGTTCCCAGGCCAGCTGAGAGACATAGTCCCTCCAGCGTGTCCTGGGTCTTCCCAGGGCCTCCTACCGGTGGGACATGCCCGGAACACCTCCCGAGGGAGGCGTCCAGGAGGCATCCGGACCAGATGCCCGAACCACCTCAGCTGGCTGTTTTCTTTCATTTATTAATTCATAATTTGTGTGTGCAGTGATGTTTGCGGCTATCAACAAGGGAAAAAGGGAGAGAGACGAAGAAAGAGACAAAAAGAGAGAAGGAGAGACAGGGAAAGGCAGATAAAGAGAAAGAGGGAGGAGCAGACAGAAACGACGGCAGCATTTGAGTGACAGGCAGGATTCAGATTCAGCCCAAACAAAAGCCCCTAAATGACAAATCATGTTTTTGTACAAATATTTCTGTTAATGCAGAAGCAAAAGCAGAAGAAACAGCTCTGCATCTGTGACAGTCATTTTAAAAGCAAACGCTGACTTGTTGATCCCAGCATATTTTATTCCAGAAATGTTATTAGGAAACTGAGGCTCACTATGGCTGCGAGCAAAAGGAGACTGTCAAGATGAGACTGGGAAAGTAGATCAAATTGACAGATATATTTTTGCAGCATTTCCCACTTTAAAACACCAAAACTCTCCACTCCATCAGTGACAATGTTTTTAAAGACATTTTACAAAAACTGGCAATGGCTTTCAAACTGACCACGACTCTGTCAGCGCCTTTTACCTGAAACCAAAACTGCCAAATGTGAAGTGCCCTTAAGAATCAGACTGACAGACTGTAGAAACACCTGCTGCCAGTTTTTAGCCCTGAAACATCAGCTGCCCTCCTGAGAGTTTGCCCCAGTCTGTTTCCAGTTCAACTTTTACTAAGACGAGGTCGTCCATATAACACTAAAAGCTTTGTGTGGTGATCCAGGAAATAGTCTGTGCCCCTGTGATGTAGATCAGTGTTTTTCAACCAGATGTTACACGAACTCAGGAAACACTGACAATACTGACAATACTGACAATACTGACAATACTGACAATACTGACAATACTGACAATACTGACAATACTGGGAACTGAGGACGGACTCATATTAAAAGAAGTTTAAACTGGACAGTTTGGACTTTAAAATTGTCTTTGTAGTAAATGTTAGTAGGATGATTTTGGATATTTATATCACTGAAGATGCTGTACCTGATTTTTTGTGCCTTAAAATCATGAAAAATAGAACTTGATCATTTTAAACCAAAACAAATCCAAAAATAGTGTAAAATGGGCCCTTTAAACAACACAGTAGGACAGAGATGCACGGTGACCAATGAGTATTTTCCAAAGCCTAAATTGTGTTGTTGCCGTGTGCTGTCAGCAGCACTACACAAACCCACGGCTCTTTGCAGTTTACACAGCACATTGTGAACACCCTCTGCTGCCAAATACGCCTTGGACACATTCAGTTTACAGTTATGAAACGGGAGATTTTTCTACAGAAATCTAACCAAAACAAAACATTCAGATATGGGAGAAAAACTAAATAATAACATGAGCAGACGAGCTGTCGTACAATATTATGACAAACCCCATTCACAGTTTGAGTTACAGGAAAATAAAAGGGACAGTCGCACATCTCTGTGTGTGAGATTTGCTCACCGTTCAGTATCTCGGGTCAGAGTCAAAAGGCCAATGCAGTCGGTGTATTTCAGTGACACAAACTTTTCTAACCACATATTAACAGCATTTAAGAATTTGTTCACTGTTCTACACATGACCAGTCTCTGAAAGCTTTAATTTAAAGTGACAGTGAAAAGTCAAAAGACAAACTAAGGAGAGAAATCAACTTTAAAAAACATTCAGCTCAGAGAAAAGTACAGATGCTTTTCTGATCTCCAAATGTACAAAGCATTTCTTTTAAAATAGAATAAAAGTGCGTCTGGCTGTGTTGCTTGTGTTAAACTTAGTACAAGAACTGATCCAAAAATAGGAACGAGTAGGAGAAATAAATGCTTTAAAGTTTATTTAAGGTGGGAATGGGTGGCAGTGGTTTGGATAAAGGAGGCAGGAGTGAGGAGGTAACAGAGGCAGGTCCTGGGAAGTATCAAACTGTGAAACATACAGTGGAGCTCCAGCCTGTAAATGAGCAGGGAAACAACAGCGGGACGGACTCAGGCTAAACTAGTGGAACAGTTTGTTTGGTTTGTTGTGCTTCACCACTGATGTTGTGGCCCCTGAGTCTGTAAATGGACAGAGCGAAGCCGCCGCCTTCCAAACAGGAAATGTTCATGTGCTTCCGGCTCCTTCTGCTGTGTTTCCAGTTGACTTTACATTGGAAAATTGTTCCTCATCTCCCTGTGATTGCTGCAGTGAACCTCGTCATTTCGGTCTTATAAAGTTTGTATTAACCCGCTGAGTTTGATCCTGGTTTTATGTTTTTATTTCACCATTTGTTAATAACTTCAGTTCCTATTAACCCCTATAACCTTTTTAACCGCTGGCATCGTGAGCTTCATTTGACTGGAGCCGGAGTGGCTGATGTCACACTCCCTTAGTCCACTTCTTTATACAGTCTATGGATCACACCTGGAGCCTGACCTGATGGATTTTTGGTGACCTCCCAAATATTGTGAGAATTCATCTTGTTTCGCATTATTACAGCGGCTGCTGAGTATGAGACATGTGATATAATGAGGTCTGTCAGCGTTAACACATTAATCATGACAACATAATGCAAAAAATTTTTTATCGCGATTAGAGTTCACCAGCCTTTTGTCCCTTCTAAAAACACGCCAATTTTTTCTTTTTTACTCGTGGTTAGAGTTCGCAGACTTGTCGTCTCTTCTCCACATCCGTGGGCAGCTCCTCTGCTGTTTCCCTTTAGAACTTCAGAGCGCCGTGTTTCAGTAAACTCACCGCCGTGATGGAGAAACAGAGGAGCTTCTGCACTTTTGAACTGTTTATCTGACTTTAAAAAACTTCCAGACGCTGCAATTTACAAGTGAAGAGTTAAATGGCGCCTGTGTCCAGCAGAGTTTCAGCACCAGTGAAGTTCGTCAGGTCTAAGTTACACCTGGAGCTAAAGCCCCGGGTGCAGCGACCGGAGCGTCCGAGCCCAGAGCCTCAGATCAGACAAACCACCACAGACCTGAGGATCATCACACGGCAAAGGAAATAACCACAGCCATGACTAAATGGGGACGAATTGTTTTACATTATGGCTTTAAAACTGTCTTCAAATGCAAAATAACACCATTTTAAACATGTAAATCAATATGCGATTAATCACGATTAACTATGGAATTTCTGATTTTAATCAAGACTTTAAAAATGAATGGTTTGACAGCCCTGAATATAATGAAAATGTACTTGTATTTTTTTACAGATGTGAAGTCTCCTTCTCTCCAGTGAAGTCTGTTCAAAGCTCATCAGTTTGTACAGTTGATTTTTTACAAAACCCTGGCACCATTTTTCGTCCGTCACTTTGGCCCATTCTGTTAAATCAAGTAGAAAGTTGACATCTGTGAACAGTTTTTATACTTTCTCACTGCTCAGTTCATTATGAGGCCCCCCTGTAAAAAAGATGAGTCTTTTCCTCTCTCTGGGTCTCATTTCAAAAGCCTTGGATTGCACACAGAGATGAAGAGGACGCTCAATGCCAGGACATCCTTGACAGCAGCAGAGGAGGACTTTCTAAAGCTGTTTTTGTCCAAGGAGAGAAAGAATATGAGTAATAAATGTTCAACAGTGAAATCAGCCTTGACTCGACTCCAAGGGGGTGGACTTGTCTCTGTTGATGTGAACAAAGTGATTTTTTTTCTCTTGTGGTTTCATGTTCAGGCTGAAATTAATAGGAATTGTTCCTACTCATATTTTGCTGTACAACAATGGGGCATAAAAATATATTCACTATGAGGTAAAATTATCGGATGTTTTCTTAATTATGTCTGAGGGTGGAATAGATTAAGGATTTGCACATATTTGACAAGAATTTATTCAAATACAAATTGCTATACTGAAAATCCCTGGGGGAAAAAGAACACATTCTTAGCAGGATCACCTCTCCACAGATCTGACCTGTAACTCAGCCGGGAGGCATCATCTGCTTATTTCCATTCATATGGTTACATATAATACATAAATATAATAATGTTTCACAGTGTTATGTGGTATTAAACCTTTCGACTTTCATGGTGACCAAACCAGATCAAGTTACAGGTCAGATCTGTGGAGGGGCGACTCCGCTCACAGTCAGAATATTCCTGTGTGTTTTGGAGTCTGTAACTGAATAACTAAATAAATATTCCCAACCCCCAACCAAAAAGTTCCATCTTAAAATAATCTCTTCAAACTCACCTCTTCTCTTAATCCCACTGGGATTAACGTTCACTCTTAAGGCTGTTACACACTACAGGACTTAAACACCACAGACACGAGGAGAAACTCATGAGACTTAAAATCTCCGATCACAAAGTCTGCAGCAGGATCTGTCTGTGGACCACAGGATATAAAACTGTGACCTCGATCATGTCTCCTAAAGCTCAGAGCTCTGCACTTTGAGTTTAGATACAAGTCAAAACTGTCTTATTATTATTTGTGAAATGTGGAGCAATACTTCAGATACAGGATTTTAAAGTGAAGCAGATTAGCAATAAAGGCCACAGGAAGTAGAGTCTCGATTGAATCTGCAGCTTCACCGCACGCTGTGTGGATGTAAACGAACACATGAGGAAACACTGCCTTTTTACTTTTAAAGAACACCACAAACTGGATTAACGGTGCAGTTTTGTGGACTGAATGTCATTATTTGCGGAGAACAATTTCTATCCATGATGTGGATCAGATGCTGCACTTTAAATGTACCACTTTACATTAGGTGAGTAATAAAGTCTTTATTTTTCTCTCTACAGTGAACCGTCGCTATAACGCAGTTCAACTTTTGGGGCTTCGCTGTTTCACAGATTTTTTAATGCTTTTTTTTTACAGTGCGTTGTGTTCTGAATCCTGATTGGCTGAGGTCGTCTAGAAGTGAAAAAAGACATTGGTCTTTGATTTAGACCAGGGGCCGGCGCCTTAAACACTCAAAGAGCCGTTTGGAGCGACTCCCACAGAAAAAAACACCCAGAGCCACAAAACCCTAAAGTGAGGATCACACTGCAGATGATTTTTTTACCTGTCGCTCTGTATAAAAGACTAGAGTGTGTCACATTTATGAAATCAATGAAAATACAACACAGATAATCCACTGAGTCGTGTCCTTTAGTCTGAGCTGTTTTCAGAGCAGTTTATGCAAATTAGCCATGTGGTTTTAAGTTTAATTTCCCCTTTTAGTCCTGGTTTTAGTCCTGGTTTTAGACCTGATTTAAACCTGCTTTAAACCTGCTTTAGACCTGATTTAGACCAGGCCTTAGTCCTGGTTTAGACCTGCTTTAGACCTGATTTAGACCAGGCCTTAGTCCTGGTTTAGACCTGTGTTAGTCCTGGTTTAGAGGCACAGGAGGAGGCGCAGTCCACGCAGCGTAAGCGACACGACACGATCCACGGCGTACAGGAGGAGATGAGGTGTTCCAAAAAGGAGGAAAATAACATAAGGACGAAGTCTGTGTCTATCTGATTGCCTTTTATAATTATCGTTGTCTGCTGCACTTTGGTGAACTGTGTTGTTTTCAAAGTGCATTGGAAATAAAGGTGGATTGGTTTGCAGTGCCATAATGTGGAGCATTCTGAACAAAGCCATCACCTCTGCATGGAGACCAGCAGTTCGTAGACCTTCCGCCAGAAATGCTACGAAATTCACCTTTAAGAGAGGTCAGAAGAGCTGTCAGTCACCGCGAGAAACTCCAGATGAACTGAGCTGGTGCCTCCTCGTCCCTCCATCCCCAGCTATTTCCGTACAGTAATTTATTGCTATTTATGGCTTGACACAGCACCCAAGATGTAATTACCATAATCTCCAGAGGACCTCATAACTGCCATGCTGAACGTTGTTATGTCCGACCCGTCCCTCCTTGTTGCATATTTTTATCATGTTACATTTAGCTCGCAGTCATGATGCATATTAGAAACCATATTTTCAGCCAGAGCACAATAAAAGCAGCCTCCTCCATTGGACTGTTATAAAGCTTTATCGCCCTCCCCACAGTGACAGCAGCCGTGCAGAAGACCCCCGAAATAGAGCACTGCTTATCCCACTCCTATTCACACGGCACATTATAGAGCCAAGAGGATATGGTACATGCTTACACGCCACCGCCATGTTTGCACTGGCTCTCATCTGCAGATTATTACAGTAAATGTATTACACAAATATTTGAGCTGCTTCACTGTAAAAATATGTCTTGAGTCACTTTATAGATTAAAAATGGGCACTTAATGCATCACAATTGAGATTTAGAAGAAAATGTCCATAGAGATGCATAAAGAGGCACCGCGTAACTTCTATTAGAGAGTAAAGAACCGGCTTATCTCAGTGGAAATGTCATTGTTTAGGCTTTTCTTTTGGAATGTTAAAGGCTCTAAATTTTCTAATCTCTGTTATAATGTTTTTTCTACATCACAAACACACGTGGAGCCGTGTTTTCACATATGTTTAAAATAAAACACATATTTAGGAGTTCTTCTCTCAAACAGAAAACATCCTATTCCACCTTGTGATGTCATGCGGCAATACACGAAGTGCTCCACTGGGTTTTTGAACTCCATACAGAGAGCTTGGGAGATGTAGACAGACTAATAATAAAGGATTAACATGTGTGAATCAAACAAAACCCAACTCCAGGTCTGTTTTTGGAGAAGTTTTAACATGGCTTAAAGTTGAACTTCGGCCCATCTGAAGCTAAAGTCGTTTCTAGAGGTGGTGGAATTCTGTCAGAAGCCAAAAACAGCACAGATCAGTGTTTCCTCGGTGGAGATCTCACTGTGGCAGTGAGTCTGTCAAGGCAACAAACTAGTGTAGTGATGGGGGCAAGTTCTGAACTTCCACATAAAACACCAATTTGCACAGAAGAGGCTTAATACCACTTTAACCCATCTGACAACAGCCACGAGTCTAACAAACCAAACGCTCTGCCTGGTTCACTCATTAGTGTCTGGAAACGTTATAAAATAACTTTATAAGCAGCTTTAGCCTTAGCTTTGTCCCACTGGCCATGTGAAAGCCCAAAAGACTCGATCATCGATGTCATTTCTAATCCCATTTATTTACAAGTGAATTATATTTTTTGAAAACGCTAAAAAAATACATTCCCGAACCATTTTCTTTCAAGAACCTTCAGTTTCTCTTCTTCTTCACTGTCAGTAGTCGATTCTCACTTGTTGCTTCTGGCGGCTCGAGCCTCTTGCCGCCGCTGGAGTCGACAATCGAGTCTTTTGGGCTTTCACATGTGCAGCAGAAAATTGACAAAGGTAAGGCTGTGCAGTGGGAAATCAGCAGAGGGAAGTGTGAGGTGCTTATAAAGTTGTTTTCTAACGTCTTCAGACACTAATGAGTGAACCAGGCAGAGCGTTTGGTTTGTTAGACTCGTGGCTGTTGTCAGATGGGTTAAAGTGGAGTTAAACTTCTTCAGTCTGAAGCAAATTGGTGTTTTATGTGGAAGTTCAGAACTTGCCCCCATCACTACACTAGTTTGTTGCCTTGACAGACTCACTGCCACAGTGAGATCTCCACTGAGGAAACACTGATCTGTGCCGTTTTTTGGCTTCGGACAGAATTCCACCTCCTCTAGAAACGGACTTTAGCTTCAAACGTGCCGGAGTTCAACTTTAAAACTTACAGGAGACCGTTTGTTTAATATAGAGCCTTTAATTCCTCAGCCTTTGTCTCTAGTTATACGGGTTTAATGTACACTGTGGAACATTCCATGTACAAATGTATCTGTAATTACATTTTCACAATGTTTTACTCTTCATCTAGTAACAATTTAGCACTTATCACTTTGACATAATACTTTGATTTGAGTTCCATTTACTTTGACTTATTATAGGGACAGTACTTTAATTTGAGCTCCATTTTTTGTTTAGCTAAACTCATTTCCAATCTCTGCTTTTATCACGTCTCCTCATCCTGACTTAGGTCCATCTACATAATGTAATCTGATGAGAGCACTGATTATGCACTATACGTCGGCTTTTATGGTCAAATGGAGAAAATGGCCTCCCCCTTGTGTTTCTAATCTCCATCTACCATTCAGCAAATTGAATGTAAAACCGCAAAGCTCAGAGTCCAAATTAGCTCAGCGCTGTGGAGGTGCTGATAGGCAGAAGTGTGAGAACGAGTCCAGTGAAGAAACATCACCCAACACTGCAATTTTTGTCCGACAAAGGTTCAGTATGTGACTAGTTAGAGGGCCAACATGCTGGTCTCCATGATGATTATATTTCTGGAATGTTCTGCAGTGTGACTTTAAAGTATAACTCCGGCACATTTGAAGCTAAAGTCCATCGCTAGAGGAGGTGGAATTCTGTCAGAAGCCAAAAAACGTCTCAGATCAATGTTTTCTAGGTGGAGATCTCGCTGTGGCATCTCATCACTACACTAGTTCAGAACTTGCCCCCATCACTGCACTAGTTTGTTGCCTTGACAGACTCACTGCCACAGTGAGATCTCCACTGAGGAAACACTGATCTGTGCCGTTTTTTGGCTTCTGACAGAATTCCACCACCTCTAGAAATGGACTTTAGCTTCAAATGTGCCAGAGTTTCCCTTTAAACTTATCTATCGCCATAGAGACAAGCAGTAGATGTCACCAGGTCAAATGACAGTTCAAGTGTATGTTTATGTACATTTATTGATAAAGGAGACCCAACCTACAGAAGTTTAATAGGAAACTGTGGTCATGTACTTTTAAAAGGTCCTGAATTATTCTTCTCTCAAACAGAAAACACTCATGTGATGTCATAAAGAAAATGTCCCACTGTGTTTTTAAACTCTATACACCTTTATTTGAATCACTTGAATAATTGCAGCCCTGGAATTGCCAATCTCTACTAAAGTAAAGGTAAAAGAAAGCTGTTAACTACCACTTTGTGACATCACCAGGTCGAACAGGGCATTTTAAGCTTTGGAGATGTCGACAGATTCAAAATAACGTGTTACTCAAACAAGTGTAAATTAAACGAAACACAACTCCAATTCTGTATTTGATTTTTGACGAGGTAACAGCATTAATACAGTAAAGTAAAGTCTACAAGAGTCAATGGTGTAATATGGGACCTTTAATGCAGAAGGCTGCATCAGGGTCCTGGTGTTTGAAACATAACAAACAGAAGAAGAAACATTTCACTCATTTAAATGTATTTGTGTCTAAAATACTCCTGTGATTGTTTTCTTGGCCTCTGTAAATAGATGTTTGCATTCATGGACCATATAAACTCTCCACATCACATATTTATGGATATGTGTGAATTCCACTGCTGGGTGCCCTTTTTAGTTTGACCTTTAGTGATACTGGAAATCTCCCATGAGCCTTTGGGAGCGCGGGGTAAAATGATCCCATGCATCACCCAGGCCTTTCCGCACAATAGAAATTAGCCTCCTTCATCACTTCCACTGCACAAGGTCAGAGAGTGGCTAAACACGGACATTATAGGGTCTAAGAGGGGACAGTGCTATTGTGACAGAACAATTACCCCATGAAGTGTGTGGAAACTGCCCCGGTCCACCGCATCCTCCAGAAATACACTGTGGTACTGTATCTGTTAGAGAAAAGTACTATCAAATGAAGGCCACGGAGCTCTGTCAAATTACAGACAAAACACAAACCAGTTTGGCCACATATGAGCAAAAGATCATTGCCTGTGTTTATAAGTGCACTGGAATGATTCATGCAGAACTCCCTGTTCAATCCAGCTCCATTTACTGTGTACTTCACAATCCTGCTTCAGTGTCCTTGTTTAAATAACAGCATAAAACTGCATAAGGAGAATCTGTACATGAACACGTTTGACATCATAATTATCATATCATTTATGTAGTAATGGTTCGGAAATTACTTTGACCAGGTAGTGTGGTTATATTATGACTGCTTAAGGCCAAAGCATTAATTAACAAAGAAGCAGCTCATTGAACTGGATGAGATGTACTCATAATATAAGCTTTGATTAAAGGGACTCCTTCTGCACTTTGAGACTAAATAAGCTGTAGTGTTAATACTTCCCATCAGTCCGGTACCACAACAGACGTCAAGGCTCATTTATATACGTATTCCACAATCCCTGTTCCATGGAACCTGTAGTCATCCATTTAAGTTTGAGTGCAGTGAGTCCTAAGACCAGTGCAAACCAGATTCAAATAACATGGATTTAGTTTAATCCTGCGTCTCCTGCTCATCTCAGCAGCACTAATCAAACATCACACACTAAAGCCTAAAGAAATAGTTCCACTTCACTTGAGTTTAAAAACGATGACCACTGAAGAGCTCCATGTGTGAATGCAGTGAACTGTAAAGAGGTGATGGGAAAGTACAAAAGGAATGTGATGGTTCAATACAGACAGCAGGACTGAAGGATATTCTGAAAAATATAACATCTTCTCATTTACCCACTCAGTTGGATTTAGTCATTCATGTGTGAGTAATCTTTATTCTCCTCCCTACAAGGAGCCAAAGCTCTAAAAAGTACAGTCCGTCTGCCTCTGCCCCACAAACATGGCCACAATACTCATACTTTTGTTTCCTTAACTGATACTGATACTACACACAGCGTTCAGTGTTGTGAAGCCATTTTGATTTTGAGTGGTTAAATAAGAGGAGAAAACAATTCTGACATGGCTAAAAACTCTTCAAAGTCAGTTTTGTCTCCTTGTGCAGAGTAAACCCAGGATCAAATGGCTGCCAGTGTAACATTTTGCACTTTAAATTAAATGAACTAGATCTTTAAAGTTCAGCATTCTTGTGTCATTGGGTCCAGCAGAATCAGAGTGAATGCTGGACTTTCTTGGTCACATGTTTTATTTCTATTCGTAGATGAGACAAAAAGAAAATCTTGCTTCAAAAAGTGAAATTATTCTGAAGTAAGTAATGTACAAAATGCTTCAAAATCACTCTTTTTCTACATCGATGAGCTGCAGTTGCTTGAGGTTTGACATTTAGGGCTTGTCAATCAAAAACAGTGTATTCTGCCAACAGTGATTGCCAAGATAATGTGACAGGTTTAGCTGAAAATGACTCTGGTACTAGAATAGAACTACTGAAGGAAACTGGTCTAGTCATGAACTTCAGGCATCTGCTGTAATTCAAACAGTCCGGAGCTCAGTCGATGCTGCAGCTTGGAGCAGGTTGTGAGCACATTTAATACAATTGTACATTATTTATCATGACCCTTATGCGCACACAAAACAACATTATCTGCTTGTTTTGCGCTAAAGCAAAGCCATTCACGGTGCATTTACTGTGGGTTTTCAAATGCAAAGAATCTCATTGTGAACTGAGGGTATCTGAAGCTGCTGAGGGAAAGTCAATAATGTGTATGTGGTTTTCACTGTAATTGAACAAAGTGGGGATGATTCAAAAGCTAATGCACCCCTCTTGTATATTACATCACCGCACACTTCTCTGTTCAGAAATGAATAATCTGAAAAGGAACATTCATGGTCCTGTTCAGGTGTTTGAGTTCTAAGCCTCAGAGCTTTTACACTGAAACAAATCACAGAATCACCGTATCAGCGCATTGGAAACGATTCGCGTCCACGTCGTGTCTGGATTGGCAGAAACACTAGTCACATGACTCTGGCGTCATGTCGTCTCAACACCACGTGGGCGGTAAACACAAGCAGCACTGTGTGTGAAGTTGCTGTGGATCTGTGGAAGTTGCAGCAGCCGATTTCGAGCCGAGGAAGAGTAAGTGTGAAAAGTTTAAACAGTTTGTTTAAACTTTTCTGCAGTAGCGTCGGATCCCGAACCCGGAGAATCAGGAAGGAGCAAGTCACAGTGACGAGGTCCAATAAGGCGTCCACACAGCGCCGGATCAGATCTGTGCTCAGTCAAACATGTGGGAGCTGCGTATCCAGATCGTTCCGTCTCTGGAGCCGTTTTCCATCGGATCAGTGTGGACAAACTCTGCACAACGAAAACGACTCGAACACTTACGAGTGTGGACGAGGCCTCAGACACATTAGTGCCGACATCACACCCCCGAGAAATGTTCAAATCTTGTCTGTTTGCTAATGTGTGCATTCTGTCACCATGGTAACTACTGGACATTCTGCCAATAGAGGAACATGTGGAACACCCCCAGCATGATGTCACTGCAAAGTATCAATATCCATGTAATTTCAGTTATTATTATTATTATTATTATTAAGCACAAAATGCCAGGTTTGTGCATAATTTACTCTGCAGTGCAGTGATTTACTGCACTCAGCCAGAGTCATTTTCATTCTTGACAAATCCATGGGGCTAATTTATAAAAATCCAGATTTGAGATGATTAAGTTGTGTTTTGAGGGTGTTTTAAACACGAGGAGATCCTGCTGCTGGTGCAATGGGCAATGAACAAATAAATTGTGTCAGCGGCTAAGAAAAAATGATCCACTGTGTTAAACTCCATGAAATAAGAAGTGGTCAGTTAGCATGCTAATAAACACGGCAAACAGTTTAAAATGAACTAGTTCTGTGCAGATAAGTGAGAAACACCCTGTCTTGGTGCATTATAACGAGAGAAAAAACAGCTTCTGTCTCACTGAAAATGCATTTCGGTGAACTGACTGCTGTGAGACCATATGTAACGGACCGAAGGACTAAAAACTAAAGTAATCAAAAGTACAAAATTATGGTTGATAATCAGAATTTAAGTCATTTTTACCCATGTGGACACTGCACTGTGATTGTGTGGATGGACCAATTATCACAGGCTTAAATTTGCACATCCTTCTCCCAGCTCCGTTATCACATTATATTTTCCACATACTCAACAGGTGACTTCATTTCTCTACTTCTCAGGATGGGCTCTGAAGACTTTGTCCATCATGTAGAAACCACCTTTTTATATTTTTATAGTGCACAGCTCCAGCTGTGAAGAGCACTTCCTGACTCCCGGTGAACATCTGGATTCCCTGAAGGCTCCACATCTCCACACAACAGAATTTTACTCTAGTCATTTCCTGTGCTAATGTTTATGTGTTGAGTGCACAGTCAGTCTCATCTCTTTAATTCCCTGTGCAAAAGTCCTTCAGCCTATTATGATGCAACATGGTCACACCAGCCTGTCAAAGCCTGACCTTGTCAGATCTCAGACCTGAAGCAGGGCTGAGCCTGGGCAGCTCCTGGATGTGAGAAAATCAGGTGCCACAGTGTGAAAGACACTTCAACCACATTGGCTAAGAAAGTGGTGTGTGCAGGGTGGTGGTGGTGGTCCGAGGGGCTGATGCTCTATCCACATATTTCAATTTCAATCTAAGTACTTCTGAGTTTCACGTTTTTTAAGATGGATAAACTCATAGTAACAGTTCCATACGCTCCACAGGTGATATTTTATCTATCTGCTCTCAAATGGACTCTGACCACATTGTCCATCATGTAGAAAAGCCCTTTTACAGTGTACAGCTCCACTTGTGAAGAGCACTTCCTGGTTCCCTGTGTGAACAGATGAATTCCCTGGAGGCTCCGGATCTCGTGTCGTCTCCGCTGCTCAGATCCTAACAGGCGTTGGTTTTGCTCGACAGGCGTTGGTTTTGCTCTGAGTGTCTCGGCCTCATGTTGTACGTGAACGTGCTGCTGCTGTAATTACATGAAGGATAAACCCACACAGCTTAACATATTCCACGTCCTCTGGCAGGTGAATATTGCTACAGCACATTTCCACATAGATTCTAGTTTGGTTCCGTTCCTCGTAGATGTAGGATCAATTCTGACATTGTCTCCATATGGCGTCGATCCTGGATATATGCAAATCACCGATACCAGCTCGTCCTCTACAAAGCCTTCAACATTACATTCTTCTACAATATACAAATTCTAGACATACTTTCAGCTTTCTTTTTAAAATAGTTTTAATATAGTTCTGGAAAGATACACATTTGATCTTTTATGTATTTTTTGTAATGTTACTGAACACTTGCAGTATTTAAAGGTGCATTGTGTGACTTTTCTGGTGGAGCGTTTTTCTCCATTGAGATGTTATTGCCTTGTCTGGAATGTTTCATGGTACGGCATTAAATCTTTCTGTTTTCATGGAGACCAAACTGGATGAAGTTACATGTCAGATCTGTGGAGAGGGGACCCTGTTCACAGTCAGAATCGCTGTTTTTCTAGTTATTTTTAAGCTATAAAACCACAGAACAGAACAACTACATCTTCATAGAAACAAGTATAAAGTTACATGATACACCTTTAACTGTCCGCTTTAATGTACAGTTCTGCTCTCACTGTACTATATGCTGTCTAATTATATTGTTTTAGGTTGACAATTTCAACATCTGTCCAGGACAAAACAGATGAAAAACAGCTTTTTGGCAAATTTACAGTAATGCTGATTATTGTACACTGTCCCCATCAAATAAATCAATAAATAAAATGAATAAGTCTGGATCACGTTGCCTGGATACGAGTGCACATACAGGAGTGTGCACAGAGAATATGAGGTGAATTAAAGGAGACACTGGGAACAAGCAAATTAAAGGGACGACATGTAAACAAGACTGAGTGAGCGAGAAGTGGACGGGGAGAGGAAGGACCCTGAGGACAGTGGACAGAACGATTAGCAGCGATTAGCAGCCAGAACATGAGTGGAAACAACATATGAACGTCCACTTATCCAGATCCAGTTACGACATTAAGTCAACAGATTTAATTTTGTATTCTGTGTAAAATGAAATGGTTTCTGGCAGATTTGATTTAGAAACTTAAGAAAATCACATTTTACTTTCACACAATGCTGGTGGCACTCGTCACCTTTTGGTTCATGGGTAAATGCTTAGCCACTGTGCCACTGCTTCCCAATTAACAGTTTTTTTTTTTGTTTGTTTTTTTAAGTTTATATATGAGCAGTCATAACATTTCTGTTGTGTTGCTAACTTTAAATTCGGGACACAAAAACCCTTACAGAGTATGAAGGCCTGTCTGTGAAGGTGCAGATGTGACTTTCATCATGGAGATTATATTGGTTTAATGTTCTGAAGTATAATGTTTTATTGCTTTATTCCTCACTGTGCCGCTACTTCCCCACATTTTTTTGCATTGTAATCTAGATAAAGTAATTTCTGTTATGTGTTAGTAAAAAGTGGTATTTACACTGTAGGTTCCATAGTACAGTCGTGACCAAAAGTTTTGTGAATGACACAAATATGACATGTTCCTGAGGTTCTGCTGCTTCAGGGTTTTTAGGTGTTTTCTCAGATGTTTTTATGGTTTTACTGAAATATAATTATAATCATTTCATAAGCATCAAAAGCTTTTTTCTGACAATTACACTGAGTTCTTGCAGCAAGTCAATATTTGCAGTGTTGACTCTTCTTTTTCCAGACCTCTGCAGTTCTCCCTCAATCAGCTTCTGGACCAAATCCTGACTGAGGCCGTCTGTTCTTACATAATCAACACTTTGAGTTTGTCAGAATTTGTGTTTGTTGTTTGTCCACTTGCCTCTTGAGGATTGAGCACAAGTTCTCAGTGGGATTAAGATCTGAGGAGTTTCCTGGACCTAAAATCTTTATGTTTTGTTCCCTGAGCTTTAGTTTTTCCGTTTGCTTTATGGGAAGGTCCATCCTGCTGGAAAAGGCTTCGTTCATCTCCAAACTGCTCTGGACAGTTGGGGGAAGTGGCTCTCGGAGGACGTTCTGGTACCAAAATGAATATTTGCGTCATTCTCAAAACTTTTGGCCACGACTGTACATATTCTCTGCTGATACTTTGCTCTCCGTCCATTAGCAAACACAGTCCGAACAACACATTTCTCAGGCGCCTGTGGCCTTCATGGTTCTTTTTAGGTGTTTAATTGTCAACAAAAAAGTGACAAACTGAAAAACTGTTGGCAAATGCTAAACAACTTGTGACTCTAATTTTATGTCTGAGAAAGTGGTTTGAGTCCAATTACTTCACAGTCACTTGCTGTTGTTCGAGCTAAAGCTCTAGTGTAATAAGTCTCAGATAGAGCAGTGCCTACAGTTAGCACCACATCCCCAGGGAATGTTGATAACAGCAGCGACAAATACTTCACAAAAAAATGCAGTTTTCCCTTTAAAGCAGTTCTATGGCCTGAGGCTTGGGGGACAAACCAAACTTATGTTGTTTTATATTGTGGCTTCAGAGTTTCTTGGGAGTAAAGCGCTTTGTGTTTTTAGGGTATCGCTGGTTTCCAGAGGAGGAGCTCGTGTGTTGACCCCTTTTCCTGCCACTGTCCCTGTGGGTCCTTCTCTGTGCAGAATTCAGCTCTTTTATACAACTTCTCCAAGACTGTGTTTGTGGACAGGTATTTGTCACATTGTGGGGGTTCAAATCCGAATATTCACTGGAGTCATGGAGACTTAACACATGATGTAAATCCTTCATTATTAACGGCATGATTCAAAATTCAGATATGGGTTAAAATACTTAAGGTTATATTAAAGGTTCTACATTATGCAAAATTGACTCTTGTGAGCGTTAAGCCGTGTTATAATGTTCCCTCCTCAAAACATATCTGGAGTTGTGTTTTGAGTATTGTATTTTCCAGACTATAACTTGCACCAGCCAAAAAATGAAGAAGAAAAAAAAACACATAAGTCACACTGGACTATAAGCCACATTTTTGGGGGAAATTTATTTGATCAAATCAGACACCAGGAACAGACATTTCCTCTTGAAAGGCGAGTAACAGTAATAAGAACAACAGGCCGAACGTGTGTCTGGTGCGTTCACATCACATATGAACAGATTTTTCACATAACTAGAGGATTTTTAGTCCTTTAGGCTTTTTTTGTTTTCTTCATTGCAGTTTGAGTTTCCCCCACTTTTAGTCAGTCCCTCAAGTTTCTCGCTGACTCCAGACTTTCTTTCTGCTGCTCGATTACCGTTTTCAGCTGCATATTTCACTGATATATGATTAACAGTTCTATATATGAAATTATGTATTGTAATATACAAGTAGCACCTGAGTATAAGTCGCAGGAACCACCCAAACCATAAAAAACTCAGTCCAAAAATATGGTAATTCATTATTAAAGATCAAAATGCTCTGTTCCACCTTGTGATGTCACGTAGTGGTAGTTTTCAAGTTAACAGCCTTTCAGTTCAGAAGGGATTGACTATTCCAGGACTGAAATCATCCACATGATTCTAGGGAAGGAGTTTAAAACACAGAGGAACAAAGTGTTTTCTGTTTGAGAGAAGAACTCTATAAGCCTGAATCTGCAGGGTTTGTGTGTTATGAAACAAAACACTAACTCCCAGTATGTTTTTGAGGAGGAAACAGCATCATAACAGATCAGAAAATCACATAACATGGCCCCTTTAAGGTTAGGGAAGTGTATAATTCCATAATTCTATTCTCGCGTCTGGTCAAGCTTTAGGTAAAGGGTAAAATGAGGCCGACAATAGCCAAACGCTAACAGAGAAAGTGGACGTTTTTCTGCATGAGGAGTATTTTTGGAAAGGGACTTAACATCATTAGAGAGGAAAGGAATGCAAGAGAAAAACAACATATTCAGTGTGGCTAACAAAAACACTGTCTGTGGCTGGGGACAATACACAAAACAACAGTGAAGCTTTTCTCTGCTCGTCTCTGTGGAGACGCTGCTGCCTTCACCAGTGGTTTTCTGTGTGTGAGCAGAGCCGCTTCTCCACAGATCTCACCTGTAACTATTCCAGATGGCATCACATTTTTGCCTCCGCGGAGAAGTTTAAACTTACACTGTGGAACACTCAAGGTGATAACATCTCCATAGCGACGTGTAGCTGACGTACTCTGCACCAGAAAAGCTGCAGTGTTCACCTTTACAATGAGTCTCTAGTGAAAAATGATCAGGTGGATTTTTGCATATTTTATCTGTTCACTTGCAGGTTCAGCTACAAAACTGGAAAAAACACTGCAGCCATTACTGAAATAACTACTAATAACTATGTTTTTACTGAGCACAACCAGCCTGCTGAAGTTTGAGAACAATTGTCTTTTTTGTCACTATATATTTATCTATCTTTGCATCTGCAGGTTTATAAAATTGTAAAAAAAAAAAAAAAATTAAAAAAAAAGTCTCTGATTCAGACAATGAATCTATGGTAAGTCTAAAGCCCGATTCACACGTGATAAGTAGAACCTGGGGACGTCTGGTAATTTGCAAATTTCCGCCCCACCTCTGTGTTAGTTGCAGCACATTCGGATCAGTGAAGTCCATAAATGACTCTATTTTACTGAAATTATGACCGGAAATGTCGTAACATCACATCCGTTTCTATGTCTTTCGCGCTGCTCAGTAAGTAAATTTATAAAGTCTGCTAAAAAAATGTATTAAAAAAATGTTCCTCACTGCCTGCGGCTCCACACGTCGTCCAGGTCAACGTCCTGCAGAATTTCCCTTTTTGTGGATCAGTTTCCATGTAGAGGCTGAGGCTGTGTTATAATTTGCCTCTAAAAAGCTCAAAACTGCTCATCAGAATTTCTACTGCAGCCTCCATTACTCAAGCCCTAAAGAGACTTAAAAGGCACAAAGAGATAAAATGTGCTCAATACATAGAGAAAAGAACGCAGAAAGAAAAGGAACAGACAGAAAAGACACAATTACAACAACAAACAGTGAGATGCAGATTCACACAGGACGAGTTTTATCACCGGACGTCTGTGTTTGGTGAAATATCGTAGGGAATTTGCGGTGGAATTTTTACTTTACAAATTACAGACGTGGAGCATTGGCACAGGATTAAGACTCAGACGTCCTGCACAATTATTACAAACCACCAAAGGTCCACAGGTCAAACTGATCCTGTGTGAAGAGAACTTTAGATGTCCCCAAGAGTGATTTAAATGGCCTTAGTGTGTGTGTGTGTGTGTGTGTGTGTGTGTGTGTGTGTGTGTGTATGTGTGTGTGTGTGTGTGTGTATGTGTGTGTGTGTGTGTGTGTATGTGTGTGTATGTTTGTGTGTGTGTGTGTTTATGTGTATGTGTGTGTGTGTGTGTTTGTGTGTGTGTGTGTGTGTGTGTAGGTATGTGTGTGTGTGTTTATGTGTTTGTGTGTGTGTGTGTCTGTGTGTGTGTGTGTGTGTATGTGTGTGTGTGTGTGTGTATGTGTGTGTGTGTTTATGTGTATGTGTGTGTGTGTGTATGTGTGCGTGTGTTTATGTGTATGTGTGTGTGTGTGTGTGTATGTGTGTGTGTTTATGTGTATGTGTGTGTGTGTATGTGTGTGTATGTATGTGTGTGTGTGTATGTGTGTGTATGTGTGTGTATGTGTGTGTGTGTGTGTGTGTGTGTGTGTGTGTGTGTGTGTGTGTGTGTGTGTGTGTGTGTGTGTGTGTGTGTGTGTGTGTGTGTGTGTATGTGTGTGTGTGTGTGTGTGTGTGTGTGTGTGTATGTGTGTGTGTGTATGTGTGTGTGTGTGTATGTGTGTGTGTGTGTATGTGTGTGTGTGTGTGTGTGTGTGTGTGTGTGTGTGTATGTGTGTATGTGTGTGTTATGTGTAAAGTAATTGTTAGTTTCAGCCCTAATCATGAGAAACTACACAATTAACAACAAAATACCACCTTTTTAGTCCTACCGTTTGAGTGCCTGTTGGGGTCTAGGGGTATTGGCAGTGTGGTGTGGTGGCAGTGGACGGGGCAGTTGTGGCATGGCCAGTTTGTGCCCTCAATGTATTAACGAGGTTTTCAACCATTGCTTCCACCCTTTTCTGTAATTATGAACAACACCATGTAAATGGAAAAGTGTAAAACAATAGAAGCAGTGGCTCTCTTAACCCTTGTAATTCTGTCAGTCAAAAGTAACAGTCATTGTTTAGCTCAGTAACCATAAAATATGATACAGCAGTTAGTGATTTTTCACATTTACAAATATGTTTCATTAGTTTACTGCAACATGCCCCAACTGGCAGGAGAGACTGAGAAAAGGAACATATATATAGTTCTGACTTAGTTAGCAAAAAGATCTGGATATGTTTCCCTGGGTGCTAACTGCTCCTGAGGAGATGCACCAGGGGCATTGCAGAAAAGGCCAAATGCAGAGGACACATTTCCCTATGAAAACTTTAACCCAGGGCTCTACAGTGGCCCATTTCACTCGCATTTGAGAGCAAATATTTCATCGTGCAAACAAGGAAAACAAATCAGTCGCATCTGTGCGAGTGCTTCTGCAGCACAATAAGGAGCTGCGCACAGACGTAACGTGATGAGTGAAACGTTCTACATGTATTAAACATTAGGGGCAAACTTACACTAGGACTTCAGAACGTGCCCAAGCCTGGATCGCCCCTAAAGCGTGACACACTTGTCCAGCGCGAGTGCAACCGAACTGAGCCCGGGCACAACACCTCCGACCGCGCACGACCCCAGCATATGAGCTCTGGGTGCGGCGATGTCACTGATACAAACAAACTCCGCTTCAAAACACACCCACACCCCCTTAAACGAGGAGCGGCACCGCAGCAGGACCCACACCTGTCCCACCACAGCAGGACCCACACCTGTCCCACACTCAGTAGACACCCCTGTGCCGCTGGACTTCCTCCTCCGCTAAAGCGATCAGGTCTCGGACTCGAGCGCATTTGGACTCGGTCTCATCACGGACTCGAGGTCTGAATACTGAGTGTGGTCATGTTTCATTACGGCCGCTGCTGTCGGCACTAAACTTGCACCGGTGTGCGGGACCTGTGGCTGGAGCCCGCGGACACTGTGCAGCCCGTCACCACAGGCACCACAGGCACCACAGGCACCATAGCGCATGGCTCGTCCTCGTGTACCAGCATCACAGAGCAGGTGAAACACCCTCCCTGTCTATACATCAGAGGCACCGCTCTTCACCTTTTCACGCTCTCTTCTCCCCACCTGGAGCACAGAGGCTCCTCCTCAATGAGCTGATTAGAAGAGCAGGACCAAACGCAAAGCAAAAGTAAGTTTATGTCAGTGTTGCACAGAGCAGAGCTACAGCACAGGTCACATGTGGGCTGAAGTTTGACTAATAAAATGCCAAATGAATCTGTTTGTCACAATGTGCGTTTGGTTTAGTAAATGTGCAGAGGCAAAATACCACTTTAAAACAACAGAATGTAACTCCAGTTAGCAATTTGAAAATACAGGTTTGAAAATCCTACACACTTTTTTTTTTTTTTTTTTTTTCGCCCTCTGGTTGGCCCACCACCCACGAGAGGAGCCATAGGGGTCGGGTGCGGAGAGATCTGGGTGGCGGTCGAAGGCAGGGGCCTCGGCGACTGGATCTCCGGACATGGAGACTAGCTCTGGGGACATGGAATGTCACCTCGCTGGGGGGGAAGGAGCCTGAGCTTGTGCGGGAAGTTGAGCGTTACCGGCTAGATATAGTCGGCCTCACCTCCACGCACAGCTTGGGGTCCGGAACCCAACTCCTTGAGAGGGGCTGGACTCTCCATTTCTCTGGCGTTGGAGCTGGTGTGGGCTCATCGCCCCACAGCTCAGCCGCTGCGTGTTGGAGTTTACCCCGGTGAACGAGAGGGTCGCGTCCCTGCGCCTTCGGGTCGGGGACAGGTCTCTCACTGTGGTGTCGGCCTACGGGCCGAACAGCACAGTTTGTCCATAACGAACACCATGTTCAAGCACAAGGGGGTCCATCGGTGCACGTGGCACCAGGACTCCCGAGGCCGGAGGTCGATGATCGACTTTGTTGTCGTGTCATCTGACCTCCGGCCGTGTGTCTTGGACACTCGGGTGAAGAGAGGGGCAGAGCTGTAGAGCACCACCTGGTGGTGAGTTGGGTCCGCTGGCGGAGGAGGAAGCCGGAAAGACCTGGCAGGCCCAAGCGTATCGTGAGGGTCTGTTGGGAACATCTGGCGGAACCTTCTGTCAGTGCGGCCTTCAACTCACACCTCCGGGAGCTTCTCCCGGATCCTGGGGGAGGCTGGGGACATGGAGCCCGAGTGGGCTTCGTTCTCGGCCTCTATTGTCGATGCGGCTGCTCGTAGCTGTGGCCGTAAGGTCTGTGGTGCCTGTCGCGGCGGCAATCCCCGAACCCGGTGGTGGACACTGGAAGTAAGGGATGCCATCAGGCTGAAGAAGGAGTCCTACCGGGCCTTACTGGCTCAGGGGACTCCTGAGGCAGCTGATGGGTACTGTCGGGCCAAGCGTGCTGCAGCCCGGGCGGTTGCAGAGGCAAAAACTCGGGTCTGGGAGGAGTTCGGGGAGGCCATGGAGGAGGACTATCGGACAGCCCCAAGGAAATTCTGGCAAACCGTCCGGCGCCTCAGGAGGGGGAAGCAGTTCTTCACCAACACTGTTTACAGTGCGGGGGGAGAGCTGCTGACCTCGACTGGGGATGTTGTCGGGCGGTGGAAGGAAAACTTTGGGGATCTCCTCAATCCCACCGTCACGTCCTCCGAAGAGGAGGCCGAGGCTGGGGACCCAGAGGCGGACTCATCCATCACCCTGGCCGAAGTCACTGAGGTGGTCGGAAAGCTCCTCGGTGGCAAGGCTCCGGGGGTGGATGAGATCCGTCCTGAGTACCTTAAGTCTCTGGGTGTTGTGGGACTGTCTTGGCTGACACGCCTCTGCAACATCGCGTGGCGGTCGGGAACAGTGCCTTTGGACTGGCAGACCGGGGTGGTGGTCCCTCTGTATAAAAAGAGGGACCGGAGGGTGTGCTCCAACTCAACCAGCCTCCCCGGTAAAGTCTGTGCTAGGGGACTGGAGAGGAGAGTTCGGCCGATAGTCGAACCTCGGATTCAAGAGGAGCAGTGTGGTTTTCGGCCTGGTCGTGGAACACTGGACCAGCTCTACACCCTCCATCGGGTGCTCGAGGGTTCATGGGAGTTTGCCCAACCAGTCCACATGTGTTTTGTGGACCTGGAGAAGGCATTCGACTGTGTCTCTCGTGGTGCCCTGTGGGGGGTGCTCCGGGAGTATGGGGTCCGGGGCCCTTTGCTAAGGGCTGTCCGGTCCCTGTATGACCGGAGCAGGAGCTGTGTTCGCATTGCCGGCAGTAAGTCAGACCTGTTCCCGGTGCATGTTGGACTCCGCCAGGGCTGCCCTTTGTCACCGGTTCTGTTCATTGTATTTATGGACAGAATTTCTAGGCGCAGCCAGGGGCCGGAGGGGGTCCAGTTTGGGGACCACAGGATCTCATCTCTGCTTTTTGCGGATGATGTTGTCCTGTTGGCTCCATCGAACCAGGACCTGCAGCACTGGGGCGGTTTGCAGCCGAGTGTGAAGTGACCGAAAGAACGAGATCGCGGATACAAGCGGCCGAAATGAGTTTCCTCCGCAGAGTGGCCGGGCGCTCCCTTAGAGATAAGGTGAGGAGCTCGGTCACACGGGAGGAGCTCGGAGTAGAGTCGCTGCTCCTCCACGTCGAGAGGAGCCAGCTGAGGTGGCTCGGGCATCTGGTCCGGATGCCTCCTGGACGCCTCCCTCGGGAGGTGTTCCGGGCATGTCCCACCGGTAGGAGGCCCTGGGGAAGACCCAGGACACTGGAGGGACTATGTCTCTGGGCCTGGGAACGCCTCGGGGTCCAGGAGGAGCTGGAGGAAGTGGCTGGGGAAAAGGAAGCTTGGGAGCCCCTGCTTAGACTGCTGCCCCCGCGACCCGGCCCCGGATAAGCGGAAGAAGATGGATGGATGGATACACACTTTTTTCAAAGCAGTTTTGTGTAAAGTGCAGTGGAGGTTCTCTTGAAGAAGAGGTTCTCAAACTGTGGGGAGGGTCCAAAAATAGGTGCAGAGTGTTTCAGTGCAGTACAGTCTGTTTGGCTTATTTTAAGTCTAAATGAATATTAATCAGATAAAATGGAGATAGATTTATAAAAAAAACAAAAAAAACAACAACATTGAGATCAGGCAGGAAAAGTACAGTCATAATCCTTTTGTTTTTGTTTTTTTGTATAAAATTCCTTCAAATAACTTGGTGTTGGTGTGCGCAAGTTCTGCACTGTAATAAATGTTCAAAACAAAAACCTATTTGTGCCCCATTTTTATTCTGTGCTCCTAAAATGTTTAACTTAGGGGCACATGTGCATGTTAGAGCCCTGGTTTAACCTTAACCTTAGTTGAGAAATCATAGTTTAACCACATCAGACTTCACTGCCAATTTTCGAGTGACGCAATGGCAATAACACTGGTCCCGAGAAATCGACAGACAAACCCCATGTTAGCGGTGAACGTTAGCTTCATGTTAGCGGTGAACGTTAGCTTCGTGATGACCGTCAGTCTTATCTATTACAACGCTTTAAAAAGTGAATATTTGACCTTTACACTCCAAAATACACGTCTTTAATTACTGGTTGTCTACCAATGTAAAACAAATTATGTTAACAATATACGTCCATGGTTTATACGAACTATTCACCATCGGAGGGCTCTCGTCCCGCCATGTTTGACCTGGGAAAGGCTAAAATAAAAACTACACTGCCCCCTAGTGTTTACCATTGGAAACGTGCAGTCGTGTCATTATCCTGCCCCTAGTGGTCACTATGGGAATGGTGCTGTGCCCTGAATGAATCTTGTGAAACACTGACTGCAGAATGTTTGGTTCAAAATGATCCTCGGCGAGATCAGAGTCTGAATACACGAGGTCAGCGATTCACAAACACAGATACAAACTCCCACATGGAAAACTACAGAGTTAAAAACAAAACGTGAAAAACCACTGCATGAAAAACTCACTTTTTGAACAAATCTGTGTTTTGGGAGGATTCAAAATTGTACATAGATTTTTTTAAAGGAATGCGTAAAGTTTGTCTCAAAAATATCCACATTCACAGAGGAGAATTCACCATTTAGGTGATCCATACATTCACATTCAAATTTTCACAGATTCACAAATCCAAAACATGTTTTACTCACAAATATATATGTGCAAATCAAATTTTGCGTGAATAAATCTATAAACGCAAATTAGACATTGTGAATAAACGTGGAATTTTAAATTAAAACAATATGACACAAATCTAACCCCATAAAAAGGGTTTTCAATGTGAATTTTCTGAACATAAAAAGTTAAACACCATTTAATGCTGTAATTGTCTGAAGTCTGAACTCTGCTCCAAAACACATTAACTGACAGAAGTTTGGTTAGAATTAAAATCCACAAATTAAAATTGCACAGCTCTAATTTACTGTGACATTTGAGATTTAAATGGTTCAAATTGTACTTTTTTTGGATTGAGAACTATATTTTTGCTGTATCACATCTTTAGATTCCACAAGTATCAGACATCATTTATGTTTCAAATAAACAGAATGTATTGAACAGTCATTTCTCTTTTGATTCTCATTTTGTGAGGTTAGATTTTCCAGTTACATTTTTAGCCTTTGTTATAATGACTTGAATTCACAGTATAATTCTGGGTTTGCCTGAGTTCGATTTAATTTTGCTTTAATAACGTGTCACGAGTTTTCCTGCTTAAAAATGATGTCGCTTGAAAAAGGTCAGTAACTTTTTCTTATTATATGGGCCAAATATTTCACTTGAATTAAGGAGAAATTCTTCGAAACAAGTCAGAAACTCGTCACAAATTTAGGTCTATCAAAGAAAACCACGGAAATAAAGATTTGTACAGAGGCAGCGTCCAGTTCCTCCAGCAGCCTTGAAGCTCAAATTCAGATACAGATAAATTGTGCCAATTATTTATGAAAATCCAGTATTTGAAAACCTGCAGAATAAATGTTTGAATCTGACCATTTAGAAACATTTGCTTCAGATCCAGTCTGTAATTCTTATATCTTCTGTTCTAGACTGTAAACAGTAAACTGTGCATTAGTTAAGCCTGTAAATTAAAACTAAGTAAGGAAATAATTGTGGAGTTATACTCAAATATAACCAAATGAAAAGGTAACTCCACTTCTTCTATAAAGGACAAGTGGGAAAAGGAAGTGGGTGTTAAAATAGAGTCTACTGAGTGGGAAAACATTAAATTATGGCAACTAATTCACAAATGTGGAGGGATTTCTCTTGGAAAAATATCCTCAGATACTTTATGAAGCCTAAGTTAAACTCCAGACGGACGGGTCAGTCACCCAGAGAAGTTCTTTGCTTTGAGATAAGATTTACGTGTGTTACATTTTACTGAGGAAATATGGAGCAAAACTTCACTGCTGAAAAAGACCTTCTGAAATGTTATGACAGTGAACAAAAAAAGCTATAATTAAACACTGTCTTAGCAAAGACCCATTGTATCATCTGTATCATCACCTTAAAGGAGCATTGTGTAACTTTTCTGGTGGAGGGTTCGTCACCTGCTTGTTTCTACACGTCACTGCTCTTCCTGGAATGTTCCGCACTAGGACATTAAACAGCTTTACCTTACACATATTCTGTTTCAGGTGGTTTTATAGCTCAACAGGCATTTTGACTTTAAAAAAATATATTTTTTATTCGTTTATTTGTCAGGGACTTTACAAAAAAAACATTTTAATACAAGTACAAAAATAAAATTAAAAAGACAGTGAAATTTGTAAAATACACAGTCTAAAAAACAATAAGAGGAACGGATCTGTGATTTGAGATGAATCTGGTCACTTTCCACCGTGAGTCCCTGTGTGTTTTAGTGCTGCTCTGTTGTGAGCAGAGTCGCCTCTCCACAGATCTGACCTGTAACATGGTCTGTTAAAAATGTTTAATACGGTGAAACATTCCAGACAAAGCAATAACAGCTCCATGGAGAAAAGCATTTGACGGACCCTAGACCAGAAAAGTTACACAATGCACCTTTAACCTCAACAAACCACCGACTTTTTCCAAACACGTTTAATGTTCATGTCGGTGGTGTTTGTTGTTGTTGAGCTCACGACAGGAACTGGAGAACAGAACCAGTGATATTATAATAACACGGTGAAACAGAGAGAGGCTGAGAATCTGAAACTGATATGTTTAGTGCGAAAACAAAAGAGGCACAAAGTGCTCAGGCAAAACATCAAAACGTGTCTGAATACAAAACAAACAGAAAAAGGTGAAATCTGAACAGAGTCGTCCTGCAGCTGAACCACAGGTTTCAGCGGGCGGCTGCTGACTTATGTGATCAGATGTTCCACAGTGTTTGGGGATGGAAAAGAGCTCTGGTCTCTGGATTTGCTCCTGTGGGGAAGTTCAGTACCAGCTCAAGCCAGAGGTGAAGTGAAGAACCACAGCGCCATCTGTTGTTCATGTTCTGTAAGAGCAGCAGCTTTGCAGAGGCGTCACCGACGTGACTCACCAGAGATATTCTCCCATTGTTCCTTTACCTGAATGAAACCCTGCAGCAGAAGAGAACCAAAGTCTTTTGTTCATCCTGAAATGGACAATATTTTTTATTTTTTACTTCATGTACTGTATCATCAAAAACATGAAATTAAAAAATATAAATACAGAATAAATAAAATAATAAGGTTCTGTTTGATTGTCATGTTTCGGTAACTTTTATACCTGTAATATGACGATTTCCTTCAGATTTTCTCACTGATTCTATTGTATATTAGTGCCTTATTTGGCATTTTACACCAGATGCCCTTCCAGACACATCTTCACTGATTCATTCGTGCTTGGGATAGACAGAAAGTTCACTGGCTCATAACTCTGGTGACTGGATTTTCAGAAAAATATCAGTTCTTAACTTTTAAAAGAATCCACAGGTCCAAAGGCACAGAGCACATTCTACAGGGCAGCAGGAGTATTGACTTTTCACTCGGACAAATTGGATTTGAAATGAAGCAATGACCCAGAGGTTTAGAGGCTCAGGAACAGCTGTAATTTCAAATCAAAGATCTTATATTATATTTAAGTTGTAACCCCAAAACTTACAACTATTTGGATTCCCTGATCTATTCTGACAGGATTTTCTTATCAACTTTTCTATCTTGTTTTTCCAACTATATCTATTAACTCGAAGACCTGAGGGCAGGTTTAGTACATTTCTCCTCGCCTGGATTTTTTTCTTAATTTTGCTTTTAAAACTGCCCCTTTTACCCCTAATGAAGTGTTCTACCTCCTTTTGTTCAGTCCAACCTGTTATTTCACAATCTGCTGCTGTAGTTGTGTCATGAGGCTGTGAGAAAAGCTACAGGACCAGAAATAGAGATGTAATAAATAAATAAATAAATAAATTTCACACTCTTTTATACAAAACCCACAGCAAACATGTAGGAACAACTTTTTGGACATAAAAAATGCTTAATTTAGGGCCTGAGCTACAAAAATGCAAAATCTCAAGTCTGTAAGTAAATTAAAAATCTCCTTATTGCCCTAAAAACAAAAAAAAAGTGCAGTGGCTCCATGACTTTCCTGGTCCAGTCCTGGAAACAGCTCCTGTCAGGTCCAGGGCCAGAGCCACAGCACTTCTGCATTTCCAGGGTGGAAATTACATTTGGATTTGTTCATTTGGACTGAAATAAACCTTTAAATAAAAATAGAAAGAGATGCACAATTACACACACCAAGATGTGTCATTTTCCATGTGTGTGAGAATTAACTCCACTTAGAGCGACTTTTTCCCTCGTTATAAACACACACAGTCAGAGGAGTCGACCATCTTGACTCACTTCACTCTTTGGCAAAGTTTGGCTCCATCAAAATGGACGGAGCGCATGAGTTTGGGGAAAACAAAGTTCCTATTGGACACTCCTTTTGCTCACGTCATCACACAGCGTGAGTGTGACGTAGGATAAAGCCGCAGAAATGTACGGAAACCTCTATGTCTGCACTTTCAGAGGGGAAAAGGACGTTTCTGTCTGTTACCGTTAGAAAGTTCTGTGCGGTTATAGAAACATGTTCCTCAGTCTTCGAGGGTTAAAGGTCCTGTATTAAATAAAATGGATTCTTCTGAGCTATAAACCATGTCAAGACAAAACCACTCACATGTTTAAGCCTTTATTATAGTACAGTGAAGGTGTATGGAGTTTAAAAACACAGTGAAATTCTTGTCAGATCCCAGTGAGCCTGGTTAGTTCCACCGAGTGTGAAGTGAATGGATAAAACACAGTCTTGATGCTGTATAAATCCAGTGATTAATTCCAGTATTACTACACGTGACTACATGGGGGAGGAGGGGTTTGTGTGAGGTAAGGTTTATTTATACACCGGAGCCTGGAGGAAACCAGTCCAAATCCAAACAAATTCCACTGTGTTTTTAAACTCCATACACCTTCACTAGAATCAGACACGGGGAGAACATGCAAACTCCACACAGAAAGGCCCGTGTGAATGAAACAAAACTCCAGAAATATTTTTGATGAGGAAACAACATTGTACCAGATCAGAAAATAGTCAAATATAAACCCTCTAACGCCTTTTCTAATCTTTGTAACCACAGCCCTGTAATAAGAGTCATTTATGTGATCGCACAGCCTGGGTACGTTTATATAAATAAGCACAAGTCAAGGAGGCTTCACAGACACATTGAGCCGTACTTATACTTGAGATGACAAACTAAATCATGTTCTATATTTCATGCACAGCGTTGTATAAAAAGGGGAAATGGGGCGATAGAAAAGGAGAAAAATACGTCACATTTATCTTCTTGACACGTGGTTATTTGTTACAAAACTAAGACGCTGTTCAAACACCACTGTCCTGATGTCAGTACGAGGGCTGTGACAGGCTTCAGCTGCAGGAGGAAACAGACTCAAGTCCCGTTTTCTACATGGACGTCACTGGCAGAGCAGATCCACTGAGCCACAGGTGCTGTGATTCCAGCTCTCACAGATGGACAAGATACTTCAGTCTTTAATGTAAAGCGAGTCATATTATAGCGAGTTATATTATCTTCATAAAGGGGGTTATATTGGTATATATTATAGGCGTAGGGCTGGTTTTGTGGGTAAAACTGGCATGTGGACAGAGAAGAGATCAGCTCAGTCTTAATACTAGACTCACTGTCACTAATCTGCGCTTCAGTAAAATTATGAGTTCTAAATGTGGCTGCTTAAACTTCTCAGGTTCTTTTTTAAGACAGCGTAGTGTCTCTGGTGACGTGTTGTATATGAGCTGTTGTTACTTCCTGTAGGTGCGGTCAGCCTGATGGACAGTCTCTTTGCTGCATTGTTTGTTTTTTATTGTCTTCCCTTTTTTGTCACTAGTCAAATGTCCATTCACAAAATAACACATATCTTAAGAAACACACAGACGGTGTTAAAGGGCCCATATTACTCTGTTCTCTGATCTTTGTTATAATCTTGTTTCCTCATCACAAACAGACCTGGAGTTTAGGCTGAGTTCTTCTCTCAGACTGGAAACACTCTGCTCCACTGTGTGATGTCATACAGGTACAGGTAGTGCCCCACTGTGTTTTTAGCTCCATACACTTTGCTAGAATCCGATGATTTCAGGCCTGGAACTGTCCATCTCTAAAGGTAAACTAAAGGTAAAAGGAGCTGTTCACTTGAAAACTACCACCACATGACATCACAAGGTGGAACAGAGCATTTTGAGCTTTAGAGATGCACACAGATGAATAATAACGGCATGTGTGATTGAAACAAAACATAACTGCAGCTATGTTTTTGATGAGATAACATTAAAACACGACGCTCACAGGAGTCAGTTTTACAGAGACCTGCCATCAGATATGAAGCCGTGCAAAACCTTTAATCCGCTTTTGTTGTACACGGCCCATTAAACTTAGAATAAATTGGACACCAACTATTTATCACTCAAGGGCCTGAGACAAGCCCCTTTAGGCATGTGGGAAAATACAATAAATCATTGTCATTTCTGATGTCGTCCTCAACAAAAATCAATCAAGGCGCATTTGTCTCTCATTAATGCAGACTCACATCCCCTGATCTCGGTTAATATTTAAAGAAGGGTCACCGAAAAGAACGGTGTCACACATAGAATGTCCGAGCAAAATGAAGCAGGTATATGTGGATCAATACTTATCGACTGATCAAAGAATTCTCAAAGTATTCCCATGGTCCCATTTTAATCACAGAGAAAGTGCAGCTCTTTGCACTTCAACTCATTATGGAGAGTCCAGTGATGCTGCTGGCCACTTAGAAAATGGGGAGAAATTATTGATCCCACCAAAAGACCTGACACCCGAGCGCTCTGAAACAAAAACAGAAATCAATTTTTATTTTACCCAGTGGAGCACATGGAAGCTGCTCAGTCACAGGCTGCAGAGCACAGACATGTTCCACCTGTAGGGACACAGTCAGATCAACTCGAACGGTTCAAGGCCGCCGCACAATACAGGATTTTTTTTTTTTTCGGTCTTAAACGATTTTTAAACGTGTGACAAAATGCACAAACACCACAGACACAAAGAGAAACTTATGAGACTAAAAATCTCTGATCACAAAGTCTGCAGCAGGATCTGTGTGTGTAAAACAGGCTGCAGCTGTGAGCACGACCACGTCTGCTGTTTCCTGTCTACAGGAAAACGAGTCACTCTGAGACTCTGTTCAAAGATCAGAGCTCTGCACTTCCACTTTAGACAGAAGAAGAAGTCAAAACTGTGTTATTATTTGTGAAATGTGGAGCAATACTTCACATACAGGATTTTTAAAGCATAAAAGAGGAGATGAAGTCCACAGGAAGTAGAGTCACTGTCGCTGATCTACAGCTTCACCACATAAACAAACACACCAGGAAACACTGTGTTTTTACTTTTAAAGAGCACCGCAAACTGCATTAATGACGCAGTTTTGTGGACTGGATGTTATTATTTACAGAGGACAATTTCCATAGATAAAGTGGATCAGATGCTGCTCTTTAAATGTTCCACTTTACATTAGGTGTAATAAAGTCTTTATTTTCGCTCTGTCCTGAGTTTGTTGCGTCTCTGTGTCCGTCGCTCCTCTGCCCCTGACTCTGTTTTATCGTCTGTTTCCGTCGTGTTGTTGGTGTTCGGTGGTTCTGATCTGACACTGACTCCACATGAGGAGCAGCGGCTTCAGAATCGCACACGGAGACAAAAAGTCGGGTCACACCTCCTGAACTCGAGGAGAAGAAATCGCAGACAAAATCAGGCAAATTCTCCTGTTGTGTGTGGAAGAATTAGAGCGACAGAAATCAGAAACATAGAACATAGATCCATGGGTTTCAAAAGTAGCACAGATGTCACAACGAATAATAATTCTGTATTTATAAGTGTATAAATGGCAATACGACTTTCTTCACAGAAGCATCAAGCAGCAAATCTGAAAAAAAATAAAATACAAAAACAAGAGGTGGAGGACATATATAATCTAAGCAGCTGTTTTTTCTGTGTTCTGGCCATTCAGAGCTTTAAGCAAAGTCAGGAGGCTGTTACCTTCTCTAAAACGTTCCTGGAGTTGTGTAAACGTGTGAATGAAACACAAACTGCTCTGTTCCACCTTGTGATGGTAAAGGCAGTTTGCAAGTTAACAGCTTCCTCTTACTTTTAGTTCAGTAGAAACGGGCAACTCTAAATCTGAAATCATCCAAATTATAGTTGTGAAGGTTTATGGAGTTTAAAAACACAGTGGAGCACTTCCTGTATTAGCACATGGCAATACAACATGGGACAGGGTGTTTTGCAATAGCATTAAGGATGCTAAACTCTGAGGAATCCACTTTTGTGTAAATCTTGAATACAACAGGAAGATGAAGGCCGTGGATACGGTTTATTCCAATGGAGTGAAACACCTTTAGTGTGTTTGGGAGAATCAGGATCAGTCACTGCAAATTTACACGTTCTGGATTCTTTGTCACTACCAAAATTGTGTTGCTTCCTGTTACTTTCAGCCAATCACGGCCTCCGATCTTCTTTTTCCAGTCACCTTCAGAACATTCATATAAAGACTCTCTCTCCCCTCTCAGCCGGAGTGAAGAGTCTCCAGCCTGTTCATCTTTTTAAGCACCAGTCTCCAGGGGGAAATATTTTACCCTCACAAAACGGTCATACTGCACCTCCCATAACTCCAAAGGGCTCGTGTTACTTTCTGTGTGTGTTTCTTCATATGATGTGACGTTAAGCATTTTATATATTATTCATGTGCCGATACATATTCCGAATACTAATTCCAAGTAACTGTGTTCAGGTGCATTTACACTTTCATTTGGTGATATTTAAATTACAGTGATTTTTCTAAAATAAAGGAAAACATTTACTTCAAACTGCACAAAACTGGTAGAGAAAACAGAAAACAGCTCTTATGGGGCCTGGGTGAATTTTCCATCTCCAGTTAGTGACAGGAAATGTCCCTGTGATGGGAGATGCTTTCAAAATGGAACAAATATGAAGCTGTTTTTTTAATACTGTTGCAGTTTTACACTAATGTAAATGCAACTCAGTGTTTTATGTGTTCAGAATACAGTTCTGTGCTTGGCCCATGGATCAGAACAAGTTCCCAAACACAATTTAATGCAGGTATTTAGTATTCAGTAACTAAATATATTTTCAGAGTATTTTTCCCATCGCTGTTCACTGTAAACTGCAAAATGAATCCAAAATGACTGTTAAAATGCAGAATTAGTAAACTTTACAGTTGCATTTGATTCTGTAAGCAGCTGATTTTTATTTATAGGTGCTTTATATTTGAAAAGAAAAATACTAGACAACATTTTTGTAAAGTTAGAACAGGGAAGTGTGAAAACACACATTTTCTGAGCACTAAGCCAAAGATACAGTATTATTCAAACAAGTGAAAATGGATCTACACAAATATACACTCATGAGAAGTGGATTTGTTATAGTCCTGTCAAAAAGCCGATTTTGAGAACACTGATTTTGACTCGTCATTATTCAATCTGTAACCAGGGCTGATAAGAAGCTTATTTAATTATTCTATACTCACACATTTCCCAGAGATCAAACCAAACTTTTTAAATTTTACTTCCAATAACAGTGATAAATCTTAGCAGATTTTGCAATTCAACAGGTTTGACACTTTCTGTTTTTCCCATTTATCAACCCGCAATATTTGTCACCAGAAAATGGTGGATTTATCTTTGAATTAAAGGTGCAGTCAGTCAGGCTCATTTTGCATTTGTTTTATCATTTCTCTATAAAATGTTTATTTATCCCAAAGCCACAAACAGGAGACATCACAGCTGCACAGACACAGAGGAGTCGTGCTGACACATGTTGGACTGAGCCACATGAGCCTGTATGAAGTTTATGAGGAGCGTCATGAGCCAGAGAAACACTCTGACCTCTGCACTTCCTTCTTCAGGAACAGATCAAACATCACATTGTTTATCAGCAAATACCCATAAAATACCCACAGACACTCAGTGCCCTATTTCACACTAAAGCATTGCACACATCCTCACAGCAAGAAGGTTGTGGGGTCGATCCCCAGGTCGCCCAGGCCTTTCTGGGTGGTGTTTGCATGTTCTCCCTGTGACTGGATGGGTTTCCTCCATCAGCCCAAAAACATGCTAGAACCTCTATGAACTCAAGGACCATGACGTTGTCCGGTTCTGGGTGAACTGCTGAGAAGATGGATGGTGGTGGACATCATGGAACATTAGAACAGTTTATAATTATTTTCTTTTCTGTAGATTTATGGGTAGATTTGGTTCAGAACGTGACTCTGATTGAACTATTCCTCAAAAATGTGTTAAACCGAGTTACTTGTTGGATTTTAAGACTGTTTCTAAATAAAATGAATGAACCTGTGGAACAGTTTAACCTTTAACACTGCGACAGCCCTGCATATGATTCAACTGAAAAACTGGCTCTGGTCAAACCAAAGCTGCAGAGTCCAGGCTGTTCGTACTGTGTGTCTCTTATGGAGCTTTTAAGGATGTTTTAGTTGCCTGTGGAGTGTGGACACTGAGCTGAGTGAACACTAATGGAGTTTTGTGTAAAGTGACTCTGAATTGTGTGGTTATCTGTAGGATTGTGCAGTTGGTGAGTTTTACTAAATGTTCCTGATGTATTTTTCAATTCAGTTCAATTCAATTTTATTTCTATAGCCCAGAATCACAACAAGAGTTTCCCCAATGGGCTTCACAGTGAGACACATGGAAACATAATCTGACATAGACATCAGCAAACGCATTGTCCCATCCTCAGTCTCTAAATGAACAGACGATTTTTGACCCCTGTGACCCCTGTGACCCCTGTGACCCCTGTGACCCGTGGGACTACAGAGGGAAATGAGCCGTGTGGCCACAGTCCAGCGTGTTCACATTCATTTAATCCTGTCTGTTCATTCACAGGCACTGTCCCCGTCAAATAAACAAATACATTCAATTAAACATATTGATACCCTGCAGTGACTTCACTCTTGGGGTGCTGTGCATGTATGTCTATGGCGAGATGCTTATGATGTTACCATGGTTTAGCTGTTTGATTTTCAACTAAAAGGTGTGAGTGACCTAATTGAAAAACTTCTGGTTAATTCTATTTGAGAGAGACTTGACTAACAGCCCAAATCAAATAAAGGATCATCTCAGACTGTGTTAAAGCTCAGAATAAAGTCTAATAAAGCCTCAGACAAAGCAGAGCCTACAGTTAGCATCACCCCCCCAGCGAATGTTAATGACATCAGCTGAAAATATCAGTTGGGCTCTAATCCAGGACAATTTAGTGTACAGGTCGTTCTAATATATCAGTTCTGTTGTCTCGTTCTCAAACTGGAGCCTTAACTATGCAAAAACCTGGACTGGTGTGAACAGAAGGACTCGCGAGGGGGAAAGGAGCAGTTTGTGAGTTCAAATCAGCACAACCTCAATAACCAACCAGGGCACCAACAACAACAGGCTCTAAAAAGTCAGTCTGAATGAACCTGTATTATCAGGAGCTGTGTGCAGTTTACTATTTAAAACTACTTCACATCAGCTCTTAGCCAAGATTTGTATGTCATAAATGCATCTCCAACAGTGACTTATTTTAATTGAGATGAGTTTAATGACTTTAATCAGGCTGCATAACTGTGACTGCACATCTCCTTCCTTCATACTGACCTGTATAAACATGTATGGATCTCTATGGATAAATACTGAGCCTGACCCTCAGATGCTCATTGATCCGTTGTCCACTCAAGAAGCTTTACAAAGTCACTTCATTCAGAAATCTCTCACATATAAAATATTGCTTTGACGCCCAGTGCCTGTAGCCACTAATAATTTCTGGTGCCAAATGTCACACGGTCACAATCCTGCGACGTGATAGGTCAGCTCCACTCGCCATATTCTCCTGACTCTACACAGTGATGAGAAGAAGACTTTAAACATGTACTTAGTTACAGCAGACTGAATACTGCATTAACATGTGTTTTCTAACATATTCTGATACATGGTCCAGTCAGAGGATTGTATTCTGAATACTTAGAGTACTTCCACATAGGGCTGCATGTAAATTATAGTGTAAAGACGCAACATTGGATTAAAAACAGATTTACATTTGTTTCACTGTTTGTTACACATTTATTTATCACTGATCAGAGAAGGAAAAATCACAGGTCTCTGTTTTTCTCACTAATTCTGTGCAGTTTGAAGGATAAATTGTGTGACCAAGAACCACCATGTTTTCCTTTGATTTTAGAAGAGTATTATGTATTCTGTAATACGAGGACTTAAAGGGGAACTCCGGCTTGTTTCCTTGTTGATTTCCCACAGGCCAAAGCCCAGAAGACTCGACTGTCGACTCCAGCGGCGGCGAGAGGCTCGAGCGACAGAAGCATCGAGAATCGACTACTGACGGTGAAGAAGAAGAGAAACTGAAAGTTGTTGAAAGAAAATGATTCGGGAATGTATTTTTTTAGTGTTTTCAAAAAATATAATTCACTTGTAAATAATTGGGATTAGAAACGACATCAGCGATTGAGTCTTTTGGGCTTTTACATATGCAGTGGAAAATCAACAAAGCTAAAGCTGCTTATAAAGTTGTTTTCTAACGTTTCCAGACACTAATGAGTGAACCAGGCAGAGCGTTTGGTTTGTTAGACTCGTGGCTGTTGTCAGATGGGTTAAAGTGGTGTTAAGCTTCTTCAGTCTGAAGCAAATTGGTGTTTTATGTGGAAGTTCAGAACTTGCCCCCATCACTACACTAGTTTGTTGCCTTGACAGACTCACTGCCACAGTGAGATCTCCACCGAGGAAACACTGATCTGTGCCGTTTTTTGGCTTCTGACAGAATTCCACCTCCTCTAGAAACGGACTTTAGCTTCAAACGTGCCGGAGTTCAACTTTAAAAGTACCGGTATTCACAATATGTATTCACTCCATACAGTACGACACACATGAAAACTCCATATGCCGTCCACTTAAACTCTTATAATTACTGTGTGCCATAATAATCCCACACATGAATCTGCATTGGAGAACACAGTAAATGGCTCAGCACTGCCTATTAAGAGCTGGAGGGACAGCTCCTGTCTGTCTGGAACAGTACAAGAGAAAGACGATTTAATCCAATGGACTTACAAGGTAAATTCTAAAGTCACAGTCTTCAACCAGTGTAATTATAGGGAACATTATACAATGGCTCAGACTGTGTGAATTGTCCATACGGTGTGAAATGACTGAAGGTCAGACAAAGAAGAACGCTGTAAGGTTCTTTTGTCTTTCACACCTCTTTTGTGCTCACATCTGGCATCATGTCCTCTGCATCCTCTGTCACAAAGGTTAAAGGTTAAAAGACATTTATTCTTTACTAAAAGCTCCAGAGAGTGAAATGCAGAGTTGAGTTAGCTCCATGGAGCTTAGCATCATCGTCTTTACATGCGATTGGTTTTATCAGGTGTGCTGTACGATCGTGATCACAGTTCAGTAAATCTCCCAATTTAAGCCAAGGCATTAAACCCCACACAGCTGAGGAGTTTAAACTTTCTATATTACACAAAAGTAATTCTTGTGAGCTAAGATTTAAGCCATATTAGAATGTCTCATCATCAAGAGTTGTGGAGTCGTGTTGTTTCATTCACATGTTTAAGTCGTCGTTTATTGGTCTGTTTACATCTCCAAACCTCCAAAATGCTCTGTTCCACCTTGTGATGTCATATAGTGATAGTTTTCAAGTTAGCAACAACATTTTGCCTTTTATTCCAGTGTGACATGATTTTGGTGAAGGTCTATGAAGCACTTTCTGTATTACTGCATGACATCACAAGGTAGAACAGAGCTTTTTCTGTTTGCAACAACTTAAGGCCGCCGCACTCTACAGGAGAATCTGCCCGATTTTGGCTGCGATTTCTTCTCTCCGAGTTCAGGAGGTGTGACCCGACTTTTTGTCTCCATGTGTGATTCTGAAGCCGCTGCTCCTCATGTGGAGTCAGTGTCAGATCAGAACCACCGAACACCAACAACACGACGGAAACAGACGATAAAACAGAGTCAGGGGCAGAGGAGCGACGGACACAGAGACGCAACAAACTCAGGACAGAGCGAAAATAAAGACTTTATTACACCTAATGTAAAGTGGAACATTTAAAGAGCGGCGTCTGATCCACTTTATCCATAGAAATTGTCCTCCACAAATAATAACATCCAGTCCACAAAACTGCGGTGCAGTTTGCGGTGATCTTTAAAAGTAAAAACACAGTGTTTCCTGGTGTGTTTGTTTATGAGGTGAAGCTGCAGATCAGCGACAGTGACTCTACTTCCTGTGGACTTCATCTCCTCTTTTATGCTTTAAAAATCCTGTATGTGAAGTATTGCTCCACATTTCACAAATAATAATAACACACTTGACTTTGACGTGTATCTAAACTGGAAGTGCAGAGCTCTGATCTTTGAACACTTACGTGACTCGTTTTACTGTAGACAGGAAACAGGAGACACAATCGCGCTCACAGGTTTATATCCTGTGGTCCACAGATCCTGCTGCAGTCTGGGAGACTGAAGATTTTTAGTCTCATAAGTTTCTCCTCATGTCTGTGGTGCGCATTTTGTTGCACTTTAAAAATTGTTTAAGACCAAAAATCCTGCAGTGTGTGGCAGCCTTTAGCCTAAATATGCAGGATTTGTGTGTTAAACGTGTGTGAATGAAACAAAACTGCAAATGTTTAAAATGAGTAATATGGGCCCTTTAAGAGAAACAAATACAGCTGCTGCAGATAAAAACCTAACACATGTGCCTGGTTGAGCTGGAGGAAAGAGATCAACCACAACAAGCTGGGTTAGACTCAAAAATCGACTGTAAATTGCAAAGAAAATGCGTCAGTGATGATGCTGATTGAGTTTTGCTTTGTGGCTTAGTGCTGTGAGCTGCACTGTCAAAGAGCCTCTTAACTCCAGGGGAGACTAACAGCCATGAGCAGCAATTACACCAAACAATATGGAGCTCATCAGTTGGCCCATGATTTCTCCTCAGGCAACATCCAGCCACAAACTCTCACGTAACACCAGCACAGCCAAAGCTTTAGTGCGTAACCCGTCTGTCAGAGGCAGTGAGGGAAGAACTCCTCACGTTATTTCAGGAAAAGTACAGATACAAAAGCAAAAAAATACTCAAATATAAGTAACACATGTCAAAATCTACTACTACTAAGATGTTATTGTTGTGTCCGGGATGTTCCACAGTCTGGGATTAAACGATTCTATTTTCATGGAGCCCAAACCAGACCAAGTTACAGGTCAGATCTGTGGAGAGACACCCCCACTCACAGTCAGAATGCCTGTTTCTCTAGGTATTTTTAGCTATAAACCACCTGCAAATGAATAAATATAAGGTAGAGCTGCTTTAATGTCACACTGTGGAACATTCCAGGCAATGACCCCCAACCAAAAAGTGACATAGTTCACCGAAAAAAAGTACAAGTATTAAAGTAAGTGTTTAAAAATGTACATAGAGTATTTTGTGCAGATTTGGGGTCTAATACTGTAACGCTTCAAATGTAGTTATTTTGATAAAGATTTGTGCTGAATTTTGTTCATCAGAAACAACTGAATTGATATTTTTTTTCCAAATTGTTTTTATTTGCATAGTTTTGTTTGCTCAAACTACAAATGTGTTAAAATAAAACTCTCAGCTTTTTCTGCAGGCCTGAAACTATTAAAACAAAAAACTTTTCAGTTCTGTTCATAAACGTAATGGAGTAGAAAATACAGATATCTGCTCTAAAAGTAATCTGAAATAAAAGGAAAAGGATCCACTTCAAAATCTACTGAAGTAAAGTACAAATACCTACTTTTTTACTCAAGTACAGTACTTACAGTCCTTTTGGACCCTGGTTTAACTTTCCATGTCCACATTCAGGAAATATCTGAAATCGCCTTCTTCCATCTACGTCACATTTCAAAGATCCACCCCGTGCTCACCACAGCTGATGCTGAAACCCTGATTCATGCTTTCGTTTCATCCAGATTCGACTACTGCAATACTCTTTCTGTGGTTTACCCTCATCCACAACCAAACCACTCCAACTTGTTCAAAATGCAGCTGCTAGAATTCTCCCCGTACGAGGAAATTCAGACATATCAGCCCTGTTCTTATGTCCCTCCACTGGCTTCCTGTTAAATCAAGGTGTGAATTCAAAATCCTTCTCCTAGCGCACAAATGTCTACAGAGTCAAGCACCATCATATCTGACCTGACCTACACTCCCCGCCGCCGCCTCCGTTCACAAGAGCCTGGTCTCCTCACTGTCCCCAAAATCCATAAACAAACAGCCGGTAGTAAAGCCTTTTCTTATCGTGCTCCTGACCTCTGGAACCAGCTCCACCGTGAGAAATGCCACATCCATATGTTCAAATCCAGACTTAACACCTTTTTTCTAAATATTACACATCCAAGAGCAATAAACCACTTTGTAGGGAAGGCTTCCAGGCGTGTGTGTGTGTGTGTGTGTGTGAGTGCGTGTGTGTATGTGTGTATTTATGTATGTATGTATTATGTATGTGTGTATGTAATACATACACACATACACACATACATACACACATACATAATACATACATACATACTATGTATGTATGTATTATGTATGTGTGTATGTATGTGTGTATGTATGTGTGTATTATGTGTGTATGTATGTATGTATGTATGTATGTGTGTGTTTATGTATGTGTATATATGTATGTATGTGTGTGTTTATGTATGTGTGTATGTATGTGTGTATGTATGTATGTATGTGTGTATTATGTGTGTATGTATGTATGTATGTATGTATGTATGTGTGTGTATGTATGTATGTATATGTGTGTATGTATGTATGTGTGTTTATGTATGTATGTGTATGTGTGTGTTTATGTATGTATGTATGTGTGTGTGTGTATGTGTGTATGTATGTATGTATGTATGTGTATATGTATGTATGTATGTGTATGTGTGTATGTATGTATGTATGAATGTGTGTGTATGTGTGTGTGTATGTGTTTATGTATGTATGTATGTATGTGTGTATGTATGTGCACTTTAAACAATATGTATGTAAACATCAATAAACTACTGTATGTACTTGTACTGTGTATGTATCCACTGGTTATAGCGACAGTGCCTCAGTAGAGCATTTGTCCAAAAGTCAGTGGTTCAAATCCGCTCACGGCTTGATAAACATCATTGGTCGAGCAGTCAGATCCACTCACCCATAGTTTGCTCGTGCGATTCCAGCTCCAACAGATGAATACTGTTGTTGTGTCCTTGGACAAGACACGTACCCCTTAACACTTAACGTGTTCTCTGGTGTATGAGTGTGAATGGGTGAGTGGTTCTTTGGTGTACAGAGCCTTGAAGGTGGAAAAACATGATATAAAAACTAGACCATTCACCACATTCATGTGACATAAAGATCAGCCGTTCAGCATCAGCATCAGAGACAAAAGGATCATGTGAAGTGTGGCGTTTTATTAAGAAAGCAGCGGCACTGAGGAAACTGTAAAACTGCATGGCAACAAGTTAAATACCCAATAAAACACAAGGAGATGAGGCAAATAGACAAAAAACTACACAGTCATTTGATACACTGTAAATTATGCAAAACACGATTGTCTTTCACTTTTCAGAATGATTGGACATTTAGAGGAAAGCAGACAGTTGTTAGAGGCAGATTATGCTTAAACCAGCGCCGCTCCTCTGTAGCTCACATGGGCGGCAATAACAGCGGCAATAATGTCTGTCAATGATCCGTGCATCAGGCCTAATGTGATGTGCTGTTCATTAGAAGTGTGTGAATGTGGATGAAAGCCAAAAGGAGCGATGTTTGACTGCACTGTTTGTCAAAACGTAATAGAAAAGAACAAATAATCATAAAGGAAACCAAATTGTACTGGAAGAATTATGATGATTATTACTTGAACATTACAGTGGCGGCCGGGGCAGCGTCGAGCACTTTGGGCTGGATGAGCGATCGGGGGGCACACTTAAAGGGCCCATATTACACTTAAAGGGCCCATATTACACTGTTTTCGGGGTGCACACTTAAAGGGCCCATATTACACTGTTTTCAGGGTGCACACTTAATATTACACTTAAAGGGCCCATATTACACTGTTTTCAGGGTGCACACTTAATATTACACTTAAAGGGCCCATGTTACACTGTTTTCGGGGTGCACACTTAAAGGGCCCATATTACACTTAAAGGGCCCAATATTACACTTAAAGGGCCCATACTACGCTTAAAGGGCCCATATTACACTTAAAGGGCCCATGTTACACTGTTTTCGGGGTGCACACTTAAAGGGCCCATATTACACTTAAAGGGCCCAATATTACACTTAAAGGGCCCATGTTACATTTAAAGGTGCATATTACACTGTTTTCTGATCTATGTTGTAATATTTCCTCATCACAAACAGATCTGGAGTTGTGCTTTGTTTCATTTACACTCAGACTCTGCATATTTAGGCTGAGCTCTTCTCTCAAACAGAAAACACTCAGTTCCACCTTGTGATGTCATGTGGTAATACAGGAAGTGCTCCACTGTGTTTTTAAACTCCATACACCTTCACTAGACTTATTTGGATGATTTTAGCCCTGGAATTGCCAGCGTCCACTGAACTAAATGTAAAAGGAACAGGTCACTTGAAAACGTCCTCTTCAATGACATCACAAGGTGGAACAGAGAATTTTGAGCTTTGGAGATGTAGACAAGCTAATAACACAGGCCAACTGAACCATGTGTGAATGAAACAAAACACAGCTCCATTTATGTTTTTGAAGAGGTAACAACATTGCAACTAGAGATGTGCTGATGAGTCGATTAATCGATATTTGCTCCTTCAGACTTTGGTGGATCAGGTTCATGTTAATGGCCAAACTGAATGTCGGTGTCTGTGTAACGTAGCCTGAGGAGTCGAGGTCTGAGCACAAACTCTGGAGCCTCACAGTCCCACGTCTCGGCTCTGGCTCCTTGGAGATCCCTATATTCCTCAGAGTGCGTTTCCCTGCACATCAGTGTCCCGGGTATGATCGGGTTTTTGAGTGTCCCGGTTTCACATGTTTACGCAGCATCTGCAACGCGACATACGCACAGAACAGACTCAGCATCAGCAGAACATCCTCTGTCACAGAGAGAACACTCATATTCACTGAGTCACAGAGAGAACACTCATATTCACTGAGTCACAGAGAGAACACTTATATTCACTGAGTCACAGAGAGAACACTCATATTCACTGAGTCACAGGGAGAACACTCATATTCACTGAGTCACAGAGAGAACACTCATATTCACTGAGTCACAGAGAGAACACTCATATTCACTGAGTCACAGGGAGAACACTCATATTCATATGCGACATACGCACAGAACAGTAGTAATAGTGATAATAAATTTCATATAAAATGTTAATGATTAATCGAAAATTAATTGTTAATTTTCCCAACGATCGATTAAGAAAATGTGATCAAATTCCCGTCACTAAATGCAACATGTCTCACAAAAGTAAAATTTAAGCAATAATGGACCTTTGACGTGTTAATTTCATGTTAATTTAGAGCATTTTCTTGCCGTGCGCTCAGCCCCACCCTCACCCCCACCCTAACCCCCACCCTAACCCCCACCCTAACCCCCACCCTCACCCCCACCCTAACCCCCACCCTAACCCCCACCCTAACCCCCACCCTAACCCCCACCCTCACCCCCACCCTCACCCCCACCCTCACCCCCACCCTCACCCCCACCCTAACCCCCACCCTCACCCCCACCCTCACCCCCACCTCACTCCATGTCTGAGTCACTGTTTTAGACCAGTTTAGAGGCTCCTGTAGCAGTTTATAAAACCTGACATTGAATTCTTGTTTCATTATTGTTTGTCGTCTCATTCTGAACATTCTGTGGAAGCCATTTGAACATTTTAGCAGATTAAATTATGACAATGGGGTAAACATTTTTAGTGGAGGTCAAACTGACTGCATTGTTTGTCCAGATGTGATATGAAAGAACAAATAATATTAAAGGGAACAAATTCTACTAAAAGAGTTCTGATTATTGCTTGAGTAACATTAGGTTCTGAAGCTTTGGAGACATTGGGCAACACTGAAGTGCTTAGATCAGTTTCCTTAATGAAGGTATTTCTCGTTATGAATGTAAACAGTGCGATTTTTCCCTCTCTTTTCTGATCTTTGGGTCGGATGTTCAGATCATAAACAAAATCTGATCGGCAGTAGTGACGGTGCTCATCCCAACATCTCTTTAGTGAAATGAACCTTTCAGAAGTGTGTTTGACAGCAGATGTTATGAGCCGTACTCACTAATGTCTTTCATAAGCTCATTTTCCGAGCCTGGTTGGATCCAGTGTCGCCCGTTCATTTGTTTACTCCGCCCGTCTATATTACGGCTCCTTCAGAGTTTGGTGCTAAAGTGCCCTCTCCTCTCCCTTTTTCACTTAAGCACTTATTTGACTGAAACTCGATTGTGAGACAAGGACTCCTCGACCTTATTTGATGTGAGAAGAAAATTGCTTGTTCATTTCCTCCATTTTTATTATTTCCACTTAGACTGTGCCCTTCTGTCAATTTCAGTGTCTGTCTGCCTCCAGAACGTATCAGCAGGAAATGGGGCAAAGTCAATGGTTCTGTTGTTGAATAAATATTTGTGCCTCCATATGAACTTTATGGTTTATATTCACGGTGTCAGAATGGCTCCACCATAAGCATAAGTCTGTTTTTGGGGGGTGCTCGTACTTTCCTGTTCAGTCAAACCAAACTCCAGGGCACTGAGGCTGGTCACTGCTCTTTAAGGAGCGGCATTAAACCATTGTGTTATTTGTTTGTTTTCAGTGGATAAACAGTAAATATAGTTTTGTCAATGAATTTCTAAACCTTTTTACAATATTATGCAAAAGTAGTGTCCCCAGAAAGGCCATGGTGCTGAACATAAACTCAGAGGAATCTTGCACAGACAGGACAACATGGACTTGATTAAACTGCAGTCTTCTTCTCATTCCCTAATAGAGCCATAATCATATACAGAAATACTGTCAAATCGAGGCTTTGTACTTTTTAGTTCCTTTGCGCTGGAATATTGAGTATTTCCTTCTTCTGTGTATCTGCAGTGCAGTGGCAGATGTTTCACAGGAGGAGGACACCTATGGCTACAGAAAACGCTGATGAAGTGACTCACGCCATGTGTTAGAAAAGGAATTAACGAGTGAATGAGCGACTGTCGACTGGATTAAATATTTAAACTACTTCTTTTCAAGGGAATTCTCTGAGAGTTCATTTAATTAAAAGTGTGTATGTGAGAGAGTTCTTATATGTGCTCGGTCTGTCCCTGAATGTGGATGTGTACATTTTATATAATAGTAAGAACCTATAATGATTCAAAATAAATGTTAGACATGTGTGTGCTCTGTCTGCAGTGGTCTGTGGTATGATTTCATATGTACATTATCTAAAACTTTTCAATTACATGTTTTAATTGAAAAAAAATATTCTCAGCATGTGCAGAGTCTTTATGTGGTGGTGTAAACTGTTTAATCTCATCCTGTGACACAAACGAGAGGACGCTACAGCTTTTCAGAGGAGATAAGCACCAGAAAAGTTGCATAGTGCACCTTTAAAGCATATTCATTCTTTTTCCAACCAAAGCGGATTCTGTTTTTGCAGATTTAAAAAAAACATTTAATCTTTTCCCCCTATTGCGTATGTGTCTGTGTGAAAGGTCATAGGCTTAGAGCTGTGTCAGAGGCAGGGTGACCGCTCATCCATCACTGCTGCCCTGAACACACTGAACACAGCCCTTAACCACAACACAAACACATGCATATGTATGACATGGAAATGCCCTGGACTCAGTCTGACAGACACTTTACACATGTGGGTCTGTGGCTCCTCCTGTCAACCGGAGACTTGAAGAGCCCCAAAATACAGTACATCACATGACAACAAATATGACAAGTGTTTATTTATTTTAGTCAAATAAACAGCAGTTGTCGGGTTTCAGGCACCAAAATGAACTGGATTCTTTGCTATTTAAAAAGGGTTATTACACATGAACTTTCTGGAACGTTCCACTAGGGCCCGGCCAATATGAAGATTTTGCGAATGTTACCGATAAAATGGGAGCTGGAGCCGATATAAAAGCCGATATATTTAGTGATGTAAAAATTCACTGTAATACAACAGTTTTGTGATGCGAATGTTTCACTCTTGAACACATTCAAAACACTTCATTTTCATGAGCCCAGCCAACTTCCCAGACACTTTCATCAGCACCGAAAGAACTGGGCTCAGACGCTGTCGGGAGGTCAGTGTTGATGCGACACTGCTGACAGGGACATACAGTTATGTCAAAAAACCCAAACTATCCCTTTAAATTTTGTTTGTTTAGGCGACATTTACTGTTATTTTGCCTCTTTACATATTTAAAGTAGGGTGCATGAAATTCTATCCAGTAAACAAAGTAAAAACTACTGCTTTTAACCTCTGGCAGTAAACGTGTGCATGCTGCAGTAATTAATTATGCATAAATGCTGATCATTCACACCTCTAGGGGGTATATGGGGTGTAGGGGTTATAGGGGGTATTGGGGGTGTAGGGGGTATAGGAGTTATGGGGGTGTAGGAGGTATAGGGGGTATAGGGGTTATTGGGGGTATATGGGGTATAGGGGTATATGGGGTATGGGGGTATAGGGGGTGTAGGAGGTATAGGGGGTATAGGGGTTATAGGGGGTATATGGGGTTATAGGGGTATGGGGGTATAGGGGTTATAGGGAGTATAGGGGCTGTAGGAGGTATATGGGGTATAGGGGTTATAGGGGGTATATGGGGTATATGTGGTATAGGGGGTATATGGGGTGTGGTACGTGGGGTTACGCTGCCCACCCACTTCTCCCCACCTTTACAGTTAGGAATACAAGGCTTTTGTACCCGGCTCAGCCACAAGCCTCTGTCACCAGTATAAATAGATCAGAGCTTAATACCAAACTCTACACTACAACTTCACAAAGCGGCTGCGATGTTCAGTATTTACTTCTTGAAATGCACACGTGTCGTGATGACACTCTGAAAACTAAACTGAATCTTATTAAATACATTAACATGGGGGATACACCCTCTTTAATATGTACAAATAAAGACTTTCTCGCACTCACCACCTTCACCTTGTGGATAAGGTTCTCCCACCTCCCCATGACAGGCCCCAGAGGCATCGAAGGAAGGGTCAAAACCAGTTTGTAACCTTGAAATAAACGTGAAATAATCGCTCATAATTATGCTGTATATATTTGCATCCATTAACTATAAGAGATTAGCATTCTTTTGTGGCATGTTTCCAGTTTTCTCTTGAAGGTCTTTCCAGATCACAAAGGCCAAAGAGGAGCTCTGGCCAAATACAGAGACAGAGGCCGGTAATGAGGAAGCTAACGGAGAACCGTAGATAACGAGTACTGATGAAAAGCAGTATACAGTAATAGTGACAGCACTGGGAAGGGGGGTGTAAAACCCAATCCAACCAGGACTCCTGGAGCAAAGAAAAAGTTATATCACTTCAAACCTGCCCCTCATCAAGTCCACCTTAATCGCATTTGTTTTATATCCTATTGTTGCTTACAGCCCACTTAGACGCTTAAAGAGTTGCTGACAGTGTTACAAGACTGTGCACCTTCTCCAGAGATTGAAAACAGAGCTGGTTCAACCATCGATCCATTTGGAAGCATTGGGGATGTGTGTTTTTCTCCTTTAAACAAATAACAGCAGAGTGAGCAGACAGCACACAGTGAATTTTAACTACGGTCTTCAGAGGTTTTTACAATTCGTCAAACATCTGTGATTATACACAAGTGTCATGTATTTTTAATGCTCTTAATAAATATTCAACAATGGGTTCCATTTTTGTCAAAAACGTTTCAAGAAAGTCTTCTGCAAATTATGGCCCAGTGAGAAGCACGGGTGTATTTTCAGAGCATTTAAGATTATTACACACACAAACATACACATTAGGGAGGGAGGCCCTCAATAATTATGTCACCTTTATTTTTTTTTGATATGTTATGATTTTACTTAACTGGTCATTGAAAACAACACTGTAACTTTTTGTCATCTCTGGAAATAGAAAATTAAAACCATATTTCAGAAGATTCTCCGAAATAAACCGCAATACCATGGAATACCAGGACAAATAAGAGTCAAGCTTGTGGAGATGCCACTCACAGTAAAGCCTCTTTCACACTGGAAGGAAATGCAAAACCGATGTGGTTGCAAACTGTTTTTTTTGGGGGGGTCACCAGGGTTCACTGTGGTTCACAAGGTTTCGCTATATGAACTCAAACGTTCACCACGGCCTCATCAAGTTCGCCATCCTCTGAAAAATACAAAGTAAAGTTTCGCCAAGGCGTCATTAACGTTCTCCAGGCTTCATTATTGAATCGCTCTTGATCGTCAAGTTGCCGTTAATTCTTGCACTGGCATCTTGATGATTTAGTAGAGATTCAGTAATGAAAATTGACTAACCCTCTGCAAACACTATTCACATCCAAAATTAAACCGACATATTAACAAATAGACGAGTTTCTGGCCTACGTCACAGATGAGCTGCAGAAAAGACAGATCACGGCAGAGGCAGGAGAGGCGTCTATTCCCTCAGAACCGGAATCAGTCCATCCTTGAGCCGGGACCTTTCCCAGTGAACCAGCATCATCTCTCCCACAACTGCACCTCCAGATCCTCCGGTTAATCCAGTCATGTCCATCGAGAAGGAACCGTCTGAGGTCCCACTTAATTCCCACGGTTTGACTCATGAGGAAGTGGAACTCTGCAGTTGGTAGAGATCCTCTTATTTTCTTTACCTCATGTGACTGTATTATTTCACGAAGCAGTTGCCAAGTTGCCAGTTGTTCGCCGCTCATCAGTATTCGTTAATACTCATCAAGACGTCACTATAAGATCACAGTAACGACGTCTTTGCATCACAACCACCTCGTCAAGACATCGTTAACATATCGCAGAGCGTCGCAAAGTATCGCCAACAGTTTGTAAATATATCGCAGAAGAGGAACACTAACGATGTCCTGACGAGGTGTTTGTGATATTGTGGTCGCCAACACATCACAAATATGTCGGCAGCCAGTGTGAAAGGAGCTTAAGGATGCAGGATTTTCTTTTTTTTCATTAAAAATTTCAGACTATTGTTTGACTAAATAAGGCAAAGAAAGCAAAGAAAGCCATTACAACAAATGTAATTTATTATTTTTATAATATATTTATACACATGCTAAGATAACATAACTCTATAATGTTCTATCACTTTCAGCACTGACCAATGAAAGGAGGTTTTGCTATGAGTATATTGTATATTTTGTATCTGTGCACATTGTGTGTGCTTATGAATTCTATTGAATTCTATTGAATATTCAGTTTGGCTGGTAAAAAAATAAAATGAACTTGAGATACACACGTTATGAAGTAAAGACCCATGATGCAGTTGTGTACAAAACCACCACACTGGATGTATGAGGCACTAGAGCTGCAGCAGTGACAGAAAACCACACACAGACAAGGACCTGAGAGATTAAGCAGTGTTCAGAATCCTCCATGTTTCTGTGAGTTATTCACACAGGCCCATCTCCTCCTGACTTATCTCCACTTTGTGTATCTATGAAAGCTGCCAGGAGGAGGCGCTATCAGGAGGAGTGATGCTGACAGGTGAATCCAGCGAACCGCCTGCAGCGAGGCCTCTATCACAAACATAATGGGCTTCTGTCTGGAGAACTGGTGACGCTATAATGTTTTTGGAATAGGTGTCACGGTGTTTTTAAGCATAAAAATATAAGCTCAGTGTGTATGAAAGTGCTCGACACTGGTCCACACGTGTTTGAAATACAGATTCATACTCCAGCAAAAGGGACACGAGCGTCAAACGTGTGTTAAACGTGTGAATGAAACAAAACAGAACTGTGTAGTGTAATATCAGCCTGATACACAAATTAGACAGGATGGAGAGAGTATGTATATGTGCCTATATATATATATATATATATATATATATATATATATATACTGTCACTTCTCTTTTATGTAATCAGGACCTATAGTTTTAACTGATGTAAAATTTGAGACATCAGAATGGTGAACACATTACTTTATAAATGTTGTTTGCGTTGTATTTGTCTGTTTGTCTGTTTCACCATTTAATTTTGCCATGGTGCTAATAACCGGGAATAACTGTAGTATCCATAAGATCCTATGACATCCCTCCTCTCAGATGATGCACTGTTCAAGATTCGTAAGGGCAAAAGGCCGACTCAGGTCTGTTTTATATAATCCTTATACATTTATGTTCAGATTTATGAGTAGGACGGCTTGTTTCTGTCAAGCTGCTTTTCCCCCGTGTCCTTTCTGATTCTATTGAAAAACCTGCACAAATTCAGTCATTTTCCAGGGCTGCGGGAATGAAGCGTGTGGCACTGCGACACTGCTCTTTGACTCAGCCACAGAAAATCCTGTGTTGTGACAAATCTGACAGTCTGTGAACAGCTGAGTGACAGAGACTGGCTGCTGTCGTGTGATTGGCTGAAGGCGACTGGCTGCTGTCGTGTGATTGGCTGAAGGCGACTGGCTGCTGTCGTGTGATTGGCTGAAGGCGACTGGCTGCTGTCGCGTGATTGTGATTGTGATTGACAATCTCATCATATTCTTTTCATATCTGCGCACATCCAGTCAATCTACTAATAATCGAAGGCCAATCGTCTTCAGCCAATCACACGACAGCAGCCAGTCGCGTGATTGGCTGAAGGCGACTGGCTGCTGTCGTGTGATTGGCTGAAGGCGACTGGCTGCTGTCGTGTGATTGGCTGAAGGCGACTGGCTGCTGTCGTGTGATTGGCTGAAGGCGACTGGCTGCTGTCGTGTGATTGGCTGAAGGCGACTGGCTGCTGTCGTGTGATTGGCTGAAGGCGACTGGCTGCTGTCGTGTGATTGGCTGAAGACGATTGGCCTTCGATTATTAGTAGATTGACTGGATGTGCGCAGATATGAAAAGAATATGATGAGATTGTAGAAATATATGGTGATGACATGTTGCTATGTTTTGTGTATAGAAAGAAGTGAATTAAGTGAGACCCTGTAGAGTGGGCGAATACAAACATGTTCACACCAAAATGAGCAGCATGACAGCAGCAGGTACAGAGAAAGGGGCAATATTTTCTGATTTTCTCATTTCGTTCTCTGATTTTATGTAGTGCAACCCAGAGCACGTTAAAATGTAAGTGTTTATGAGTGAACTTTCCTCCAGTCTGTCCCTCTCCCTCGCTGTATAGACATGAGTCCCTTTGCCTGCTTAATTGGGAGCTATGACTTTTCTTATTTCATTCAAATGTTTGATTTTTCACATAAAGAATGAGAAGAAACCATCCACATGTGCAGTACCCGGCCCCCGCACACACCAGAGTCCCTCCTCCCTTTAGCTGCTAACAAATGACTGTAAATACTCTCATTTGGCTCAAAGTCGGGTGCTACATCATTTTCTGTCTGGATAATTATTGACCCTCTTTTTCTTATTTCCAGTGGATGCAGGAGGAGCGGCGGCTGCTTAAATTATGCATGTTGGTTTGTTGGTTTCATTACACAAAACAGATGTCTCCTCTGCTGGAAGAGAGAAGGAGTTTTACAGCCTATTACGCAGGAGCTTTTTTTTTCCATTACAATTGAATTGTTCAAGCATAAGAAATATTTGTGTGTGGCTGTCGGCTCATTGAAGATACATCCTGTCTGCAGGGTGGAGCTGACACACACATTTCGAGTCACACTTAGGTCTTGTGAGGCCTGTTTACACTGCAGGAGGAATCGGATTTTTTTAACCAAATGTGACCTGGATCAGGTTTTATCTAATGCCCCAATGTGACTGTTTTTATCTGAAGCATCACTCATATGTGGAAATCGGATTCAAATCTGGTTTGTTTTCTTTTACGCATAGGGAAATTTCACCCTTTCAGGAGGGGGCAGCACATCCAATCTGATTCTATCATTTGAGATACTTTTAAAGTAAGTCAGCAGCAAAAGCAGCGCTCAGATTGGCTGTACTTGTGTGGAAAAGCTGTGTATGCACCAGAAAATTAATGCATGTGGATGTGGACAATGTGCCAAAGTTTGTGAGACGCAGGGATGAGTTAGACGAGATATTTAAATTCCTACTTCCTCCTTCTGAAAACCAGGTACTCCAGCTTTAAGTAATCAAGAATCTCTTGTACACTCAATCTTTTTGTCCCTTGTTTGACTTTATTCTTATCTCAACTGGATTCACATGACAAACTTTGACAAATAAAGGAAATGCCAGTTGATACAAAAATACTGCATTTTCTAACCACATGCACTGCTAACAAAGAGTGGTCTCTTACCAAACTGAATGTGCTCTTTATTGTTCTGGTCAAGTCCTCTTTTCAGCATGTAATAACTTTGTCACATTACACCCCAGTAAACTGCATAATTCAGTCATATAATGGCTTTTGGGCACATAAAGAAACACAGCACTTTTGCATAACAGCCACACCGCTGTTTACACAGTGTTATTGTTCTGATATGAATGGCTCTGGGGTGTGTTCTGCTCTCACTGATGTATGGAGCCATATTGACCTTTTAAAGCTGCTCTTGATTTCTTTAAACCATGTGAAATTGTAATTGTGTTCTTGTCATTCAGCGCCATGCTATAGGGTATTTGTATGCTACAGTACAACCTGATGGATCTACGCTGAATGCAAATCAGCTGCTGGATATGGAGGAGCTGCGTTCAGTGGCCAGTGTACACCTCAAAGCAGTAATATCCAATCAATGCATGAATAATAACAGGTGTTGTCACAGTAGGTTTTATGCCTGAAAGGGAGAAATAGAATATGTGAGTGATGTGGTTAGGGTTAAGATACACTTTATTACCTCAAAGAGAAAACTGGCCTCTGCATTTGACCCATCCTTCATTGTCACTGGGGTAACCTGTCAGGAGAAGTGGCACTGACCCCAGATCCTCGTTTATAGGTTTAGTCAGGACTACCCGGAGGAGTTTGGACCTGTTGTGTCTTCCCCACAGACACAAAGTAAAAGTGTGATGTCATTTCAAAAAAGTCATTTCTGAAATCTGAAGTTTAAATGAGCATTATTATATGTTGTTTTTTTAATTCTTTGCACTGTTGTACTGTACTGCATTATATACGGAACCTGTGGTCAAACTACAAAAAGGAGCATATACAAACTATAATGACTGTAACCCACTTCAAGGTATGTACACATCTCAACCTCTAGGTTCGTAGGAGCTGAGAACATAGCAATAATCAATAAACACCAGTAATTTAGTTAAAGGTAAACTTTTAGTTTGAAATATGAAAGGAGTGAACAATACAATTACAATCACAATTACAACCTATGGGCCCAGAATAAACTAAAAATAAAATGTTCCTTTAAAGATGTTCTTTCCAAAGTGATGCCTTGCAACTTCAATCAATGTTCAAGTCAAATAGTCAGGGGAATAGTCAAGTCATGGGATGTATCCACAGTAGCTCTCGCTGGTGTCGGTCAGTGGGACTGACACAATCCTACCACAGGATCTGTCGTATGGAGTGATAGGGGCTCACAGTTCGACTGGGAAGGCTCGCCATCAATGGGTCATCTCCTCAACCTCGTTGAACCCAAGGCCGGGACATCACTTTTCCACGTAGGCAAAAAACCTGACCTGTATTTGCAAAACAGGTTTTACAGTCCAATTTCTCAAATGCAGTCGCAATTCACATAGATTCACATAAAGATCCCAATAGAGGTGTTGTACAACATAAACTTATCTTATCAATTGGAAAAATAACTAAAGATAGTTAATAATAGGTAGCTACAGTTATTTCCCAAATAAATGGTTCATATTGTCAAAATATATCATTTTAACCAATAATAACTACAATGAATTGTAAGGATATAATCACATTTTACCAATGAATTCACTCATGACAAACACATTCACTTGTACAGTGAATTGCGTATACCATATTCTGGTATGTCTGTCTCTTTGCAATCCTTTTTAACATAGGATTTTAGATGGTAAATAAAATAAATGAATTACATTGTTTTTAATTACAAAAATCACAGCTCTGCTGGTTTTAATCATTTTAGATAAGTAACTAATGACAAGTTTTATCTTAAAATGCTTTTTTTTCTTTCACAAAGTCACATTTAGCGTGTGTGACTCTTTTACAGTATAAACCAGCTAGCACTCACATGTTCTCATTGACTGTATGTATTATGATGCCCCCTTAAGGGCAATGCTAGCAAATTATTTTTGTGTATATTGTACATTTTAAGTTAATTTTGTAAAGGAACATATTGTTAAAATCATTTATTTGATTATTTAAGAAGGAAATTCATGGTGACACGCTCTGTCATTGAAGGTGCAGTATGTATGCTTACCAAGAAGATAAACTCAGGAGTGGTTCAGCAAAATAAAAGTACTTCTTCAGTGGTTCTGCCACTTCTAAACAGGAGTTTTGACCATATTAGAACATAAACTTCAACATTTGTAACTTTCAAACATTGCATTTTGTTTTTCATACCTTTTTCTTTGTTTTTCAACCGAGATGGGAGAGAAAAGGCCAAGCTCTGTGCATCACTGAGCAAGGGTTTAGCTATCTGTGTATCTGCGTACCACTTCCTGTCTCCCGTCAAAATAAACTTCCGGTTTTCAAAATAAAACCATATATATGTGAAACGTGAACTAAAACAGAATCTCAACACACACACACACACACACACACATATATATATATATATATATATATATATATATATATATATATATATATATATATATATATATATATATATATATAAACCTTTTAACCAGGCAGGTTACATGACTAATGCCTGAGGATTTTATTGAAAAGGCCGAGATGGGAAAGAGCAAGTCTCCTGTTTGTGTCGGCGGACATCAGAACTTTTCATGCAAATCTGCGCTGTTTAATGCACAGATTCATCTGTCGCCTTAATGACTGTGAGAACAGCATTAAAATGAGCCTGACAAACGGCAAACTCAGCACCACGAGGTACCAGTCTGATCTGTGGAGGCACTGGTGCAGCAGTTTGTTGTGAATATTGTGTTTTTGGAGTGTGTGTTTGTTCATTGTGTCTTTTTAAACTCTGGACCAAGAGTCTGTAATAAAGTTTGATCATAATGATGATGAAATGTCAACTACAGTGGAGATGTCCAAATGACCTTTGAAACCTTTATTGTAGACACCTGCTGGTCAAATGAGGGATTACACCAACTAGATTCTTTGCCTCGTCCCTCGTCCCGCCTGTGTCCACACTGCCTTTTTTACAAGTTGCAATATATAAATCAATACAAGGCATCGTCTAATAGTCAAGGTGCTCTTTATCCTCAAATATCAACTGAACAGACTGAGAACAACTCTGTTTGAGTTGCACTTTTGCACAGACGACTGGTCCTGACAGTTATTCACTTTCATTGTGTCGCATGCATCTCTCTTCCTTCAAGCCAGAGGCCATTTCCCATAAACCATTGGACATCACTGAAGTATTGAAGCAAACAGAAGTGACAACATAATAAATACAAACAATGTATTACCATTTAAAACAACATCCAGATGCTTCACTACAGGAAACACAGAGCAAACAGATTTCACTTCTGACACAGCTTAGAACTGGCAGCATTTGCAATGACTGGGTCTGTACTATATGCATGGATGTGTGGATGTGAGGTGGCCACATGGGGGCGCCATAGTGTTGTGGAAATTCTCACTGACCTAAGGGTTCACAAAAGGCTAACGCGGGTTTATGAGAATAACTTGTCTTATTTAAATAGCATTTTAGCTCCACACACAGATCACCGTCACTATAGGGAAAATGAACAAGTCCAGAGCCAAAGTTACAACAAAATAAGCTCCTATACTGTATATAGACTTCACAAATGTGCATGAGTGGATATATCACCATAAATCCTCTCCATGGGCGGTTTTTAAAGCAGCCGCCTTCATACGGTCATGAGAACAGCCTCTTCATTCACCATCACTGTTCTATGCAGTCTTATTCCTGATAAAAGTGTTGTGCTTCATAAAGGTCTTGATATTGTATTAACACTTTCTAATTTAAAGCTAAACGTCCGTCAGAGGAGCATTTGCAGAGGGGAACTCAGCGCCTCTTCCATCATCTTTGGCATTTGCAATAATTTACAGCAATCCTTCCACATCTACTGACGTCTCATTTCTATCTACGTATGTGAAGAACACAAAAAGTGAAAATACACGATAGAAAATATCTTCATAACTCAATAATACATTCAAATTTTATACAAGTATTCAGGCTTTGTTTGCTCAGTGAACACCAGCAGATGGCAGCGTAGCACCGCGTGTCATACATAATCTGAACACTTTTGCACTTCAGAGATTTGAACTCAAATGTAGTTTTAAATGCAGCACATGTCATAAAGATAAACATAATACTCTAACCCTAACCCTAACACCTGTTACTTTAAATGCTCCAGTTACAGCTCAGAGAAATGATTAAAAACTGAATACATTGAAATCCAGAGCACATTTGATTCACTGGGGAAGCGACAAATGTCAGAAAGAGTTAAATCTCTGCTTAAATAACTCAGTCACTCGTGTAATTCTCACCTTATGATAATTGTACAGGAACATGACCCACAGTTAACCTGACAGTGGACTGTGAAGAATCTGGGTGTGGACAGAATAGACCTAATGCAGCTGTACAAATGAGAGGTATTATTATATTTGTAAGGTGTAGTCAAGTTGTTAGTTAAACTGCGTAAAAGAAAATACAGATTTACTGCTAATACTACACACTGTGCTGAGTATTACCACCAATTACCTTAATATTGTTTTTTATTTATTTTCACAAAAAGGCAGAAGTCATTGTGTAATTGTTTATTATGTTGTGGGGCTAAATTCATAAATTTGGATGACTTTAATCAGGCAGTTTTAAATAATTATGAAGTCAAATGTATAAATAAAACATTATTTTAGACACAGAAATTCCCCTTATGAATAAGTGCAGGATTCATTCACTCTGTAGTTCTGCACTTTGCCCTGACAAATAAGGGAAAGAAGCACTAGTGCCTTTGTAGTACTTTTTAAAAGCTGCACTTTGTAACTTTTCTAGTGATTGTCTCCATGGAGATATGACAGTTTTGCTTGGATTATTTCACCGTGTGGAAACAGACTTCATAATCACAATGGAGACAGTTTCAGGGTCAGATCTATGGAGAAGCAAGCCTACACATGATACAAAATCATGTTTTTAAGGTATTTTGAGCTATAAAACAAATGCAAGGGAAATATGTTTAATGCCCAACTGTGGAACATTTCAAGCAAAGAAATAACCTCTACACACGGAGACGAGCAAGTAGGAGACGATCCACCTTAGAAGTTACATAGTGCATCTTTAACCTGTTAACACCCGCCTAATTCTGTCTGTGCACAACAGTAACACAAACCCAAGTGCCAAAGCTTATTAAAGAAAACCTCAGACCCACAGGTTTGTGTGATACATCATTTTAAAGCTTAGACCTTCTAGTTTCTGTAGATCTGCATATGAAGACTGTGAGTGCAGCTCACTTACAGCACAGACATTCAAACATGTCTAAAAATTGAATTTTTTTGCCTCGGAAAAAAAAAATACAAAATAATAAAGGCTGTAACTTGAGCAAACTTCATCCTAGACATTTGTGGCTCACTACACTCACTGTTGAAGCTGTGGCAACAACTGTGTAAAGTTTCAGACTCTGGGCCTCAGGGTTTGGTGCTGTGACCCTTTGTGTAAAAATATGTCAAGTGTCCAAACATGGACCAGATGTTCCAAACTGTGATAAGATGTAATGTGTAATAAATAAATCATCTTCTGAACTTTAGGCAGGTTTTCTTCAGATAAAAAACTAAAACAAGCCAAAAAATTTCTCTCCAGAGCCTCTGGTGCCTCCACCAGTGTCTGTGCGTAAGAGCAGGTCTGAGGCTGTCCTCAGGCCGCTGCACGCTGAGCTCCTCTCTCACTACAGCACCTCTGCCCCACATGGGGCCCACCGCCAAAATCGTCTTTTCATAGGCTACTCAGATCTGTCAATCATTTCCTGAAAGAACCAATGACTGAAGAGCTTTTGCCGTGGAACTGTCCCTTGGTCATGCGCAATATGCTGCTAACTGGACGCACTCGTTTTGTTCCCCGAGCTGTAGCTAAGGACGCAGAGTGAGAGAAGTAGAGAGATGCGTCGCTCATCCATTCAGACAAACTCGGACTTTCTGGATAATTTCTCTACATAGAATTATTTCATGGAAAAAACAACTGGATATTCTTTTTCTGTGGACTGTTACGGACTAATTGAGCACAGCTATTCCTGGACTGGACCCGTTTCGGACCGACAGAACCGGCTCAAAGGTAAGAAATGCACAAATATGTTTTGAATATTTTCGGGAATTATAAGTTATGGCTCTTTGGGCTGTGTGGCATAAAATGAATGATATGGTTGTTTTACTGAGGAATTAAGCTTTCAAACGATGTACAGCAGGTCAAGAGTGGAAAAATAAGTACAGTGAATATCTGGCTTGACTTCTTAATGTTGTGTAATCGCCGCCGGCGGGCGGGTGGGTGTTAAGTGGTTTTAAATAGGACCATGTATCACCAATACAGCCCAAAAATATCCTTCTATAATCTAAAAACTAATGCAAGAAATATCAGACTTTCAAAAAATAAACAAAACTCAGAATTTATAGATAATCTAACATCTAACATGCTCTACTGAATTATTTAGAACTAAAACTTTGTCCAAATATACAAGTGCTCAAAAAAGTGACTATTTCAAAACACTGCTGAAGAGATTAATGCTTAGTATATACAGGCGTGTGTGTGTATATATATATATATATATATATATATATATATATATATATATATATATATATATATATATATATATATATATATATAGATATAGTTTGTTGTTATAGTTAAGAAGCATTTGTTTTTTGTTCCGTATCTGTGTAGTTACATTATAAGTTTGCATGTTCTGTGCATTTCTGTCTGAATAAACATTCTTTCCTCCCACATACATTTGTATTACTCGTGCTTCTCTTTGCACATTTGCGCAGTGAGATGCATCAGATCTTCGTACTTGTAGCATGTTTTCCAGACCTCACTAAACTCACTCCTGTTTGTGCTTCACAGTTTCCTCTCTTCTGTTCTGCGTCGGTGTTGAATCTGAACATGACGTGCGCTCTGACGCCCCCCTGTGGCCTTTCCCTGCGTGAATACATCAGGGGAGAAGCCTTTTTTATCTCACACCCCCACACGCCAAATAACCAACCCTCTAAGGCCTCCCCACACAAAAGACATGGTAATTACACATACGAGTGCTGCCCCCTGTCTGCGTGGTGATTAACAGCAGGGGGGTAGGTCGCTGCGTTGGTATTTCAAGGTCAGGTACACAGAGTAATCCCAGTGATTTAACCTGCTAAGCCTCGCTACACATCCTTAGCCATTTTCTGAATGATTAGCTGTGCCAACATTTACAAAGAGCCAGAATCACAGAGGGTGAAGCGTCAACAACACAGGGGCAGAATCGCAATGTTGATTTAGAGGAAGTGCACTAGAATACGGCATTTTTCTGTGGTATAGTTGGTTTTATTTGCAGTAACTTTTTAACTTTGAATTGTTTTCAGACAACACAGTTTTACTCCAGAGTTTGTAATGTTCAGTATTTCAGTGTAACGATATTCTTGAGTGAGGTTTTGGGAATATTAAAGGTTTTGGGAATATTAAAGGTTTTGGGAATATTAAAGGTTTTGGGAATATTCTTCCCACTGTGAGTCTACAGTGACAAAAGCTTTAACGTGTTCACCTGACCGTTTGTGCTCTGCTCCTGATGGATTTAAGCTTTTCTTGTTAGTGTCTTTGAAAATGACAGATCAATTCGGCTCAATCAACGTTATGTTCAGATTTACTCTTACCTGATGTGTAGTTTCCCCAAATACTTTTTTACTTGTATTTTAGACATTTCTTAAACCACTGTTTTGTATTTCTTAAGTGCGGTAATATTATTTTCAGTTACTAATATGTTACTTGATACTTAAAACTTGAGTACGGTATTTTTCGGACTATAAGTCCACAGGGTTTGGGTGGTTCCTGCGACTTATATATGACATTATTATATATCACACTGACCGTCCATAGACCAAATATATCAATCCTACAAATGAATGAAAAATGAAAAGAACAAATCGTTATGTTTTTTCATTTTGGTTTTAGAAACAAATAGAGAAAAGAGTTGTTTTTTTCTTTTTCTTATTTTTGGTTCTATATTGAAAAACGAACAAACAAATGACACACGGATTCTTCTCTATTTAGTTGTTTTTATGACTATAACTTCTGTAACTCACCTTTCAAAATGAAATGTTGGTTCTTGGTCTTTGATTTTATAAAATAAATTTCCCCCAAAAAGTGCGGCTTATACATATTTTTTTCTTCTTCATTACACATTCTTTTGGCTGGTGCGACTTAGACTCCAGCGCGACTTATAGTCTGAGGCCGGAGCCCTTCACTGCGGTGCCTTCTGCTTCTGACATTCCCCCCGAAACAAGAAGGACGTCAAATGCAGAGGACACATTTCTCTGCCAAAACAGGAAATAGAACTTGAAGTAATGAAAATGTGTCTTTGTATTGTTGCTCAGTTTGCTGTGATTATTCCTGGTGTAAAATGTGCATTATGATACATCCATCCATCTTCTCCCGCTTAATCCGGCTGGGTCGCGGGGGCAGTTTGCTGCCCAATACTCATAGCACCTGACCCCCTATGAACCCCTCTGCAGGTGGAGCCCACAGGAGGACATTATGATACAGTGATTTCATAATCAACAACTATGACAAAAGAGGCTTAACATTGAATGAATGAACTAATGAAGTATTTCCCTTTAAATTCTCTAAAAATCCAAACCAAAGGACTATAATCACAAGTTTCTGGGAGTTCTGTCTCTTTCCTGTCGTCTTTCAGGTTTGTGGCAGATAAACAATGACAGACGAACAGGGGAACCATCTATTCAGACGGCCATTTCCAAATCGCAGTACCTGTTGTGTACAGTAGTGACAACACTGGTTTTTCTGTCAAAAATGAAATCTGCTCCTAAATGACCTGTCACACTATTGATCTGACCCGACTGGGAAACATGCAGAAGGGACCAGATGGAAATGTCGCTATAGGGCTTGACACTAACACAATATATATCAATAACATTTCTTTTCTGACACACTATATAAATGACTATAAAACTTTCAATATTGTTTTATAATAGAGTCGTACCTTAAGGCAGTTGTCCCCTTGGAGGATTTCAAACATATGTTCTGGGATGCATGTCCATTTTGACAGTATTGTGAATAAACTGGAATAAATCCGTCTTTTGATTTGCAGTGACATCATGCTGGGGGTGCTTTACATGTCTCTATGGTGGAATGTTCAGCAGTTACCAGTAAGACACAATGCATAAGGGTCTGAAATCTCAAGAACATGTAAACAGTGGATTTAAACAGCACATTTTCAGGAGTTCAAACTAAGTTGGCACTTTCTGGTCAGATTGTGTTAAAATAAAGATCAGGTTTTTGTCTAACTTCGATAACAGAGCTTCAGACAGAGTAGTACCTCCAGTTAGCATCATATTTCCAGGGAATGTTGATGAGTAAGATTAATATTTGCAACACAGTCCTTAAATGAGCTGTTCCTATGGAGATGGAAGGTCTGGTATGTTTTAGTTTGTTCAGTTTGTAACATCAAACTGTTTTCTAATGTAATATTTCTAAACCACATATGAGGACATCAGCCCAACTGTGTCTGCAGCTTCTATATGAGGACATCAGCCCAACTGTGTCTGCAGCTTCTATATGAGGACATCAGCCCAACTGTGTCTGCAGCTTCTATATGAGGACATCAGCCCAACTGTGTCTGCAGCTTCTATATGAGGACATCAGCCCAACTGTGTCTGCAGCTTCTATATGAGGACATCAGCCCAACTGTGTCTGCAGCTTCTATATGAGGACATCAGCCCAACTGTGTCTGCAGCTTCTATATGAGGACATCAGCCCAACTGTGTCTGCAGCTTCTATATGAGGACATCAGCCCAACTGTGTCTGCAGCTTCTATATGAGGACATCAGCCCAACTGTGTCTGCATCTTCTATATGAGGACATCAGCCCAACTGTGTCTGCAGCTTCTATATGAGGACATCAGCCCAACTGTGTCTGCAGCTTCTCTCTGTAAAAACCCCCTGAGAAACTTGGCTCTGTTTAGTGTTTGTACTTTGTGAGTTTGTTCATTACCCGCCAAGACTTGGCCACCAGCGTCTCTTTGATGCAGAAGGTCACCAGGTGGGATGTCCGCTGCAGTTGGCACTTGAATCTCTCATCATCACCTCCATAAGGAACATTTTCAGAAATATATGTATGTAAATATATGTATGTAAATATATGAATGTAAATATATGAATGTAAATATATGAACATGAATATTTCACTGAGCATTTCGAGGTTTAATGCTATTAAAAGTAAATGCTTGAAGTGGATAAGATAAGATAAGATATCCTTTATTTGTCCCACAATGGGGAAATTTCAGACAGACAGGTTTTCTTGTTTTTCTAGTCATTACTTGGTTTTGTGGGCTAGTATCTGTGGTTAATATTCATCATAGTTTTACATCAGTTAAGTGGCAGTTTGGGGTAAAAAGGTTGAAAAGAAAAGTACAAAAATGCAGGAAGTAACACTAACACTGCTCATACATTCTACTCACAGCAGCTGAGCATTTGTTTACCCATTGCTATGTCATGGTGAAGGCCACAGATCAGTCATATACAACAGTGATTTGGCTGTAACTGGAGTTTTCTCAGTATAAATAATGAAAAATAGTGATTATGATTCCTGTTAAATACTTCAGTAACTCAACCTGAATCTCATATGATGCTTAATTGTTTCTTTGCACTTCAGCAGATCAAACTGGATAAAGTTTTGGCCTGATCCTCTTGTTGTTCCTCTTCCTCCTGCAGTTGTCTCCTCTGAATACCTGAGGGCACTGCTGTTTTTGACCCTCGTCCGGGCCTTTCTCCCTTGCAGAACATCTTTGAAATCATAGTAATGGTCTCTGGCTGCATTGGACCTCACATGACGACTTTTTCCCATCTGTTTTCTTATTTCTGTTCTTCTTCTAGTGGTAGTAGTTGGAACCTTAATCTCCACCTCCTGACACAGGGATTCTTGGACCACATTGTTTGGGGAAACTTCAGCTTCTGCCTGTGTTGTCTCCGGCTCTTTATTAAAGCAGGTGAACTCATCCTCTGGTACACTGGGAGATTCCATCCCATCTACCTTATCATTTTCACTCTTTTTGTTTTTTCTTCTAGTGGTGTTAGTGGTCAAATCCTCTTGTACATTAGGAGACACCATCCATTGCACCTTCTTATTTTTGGTCTTTTTGTTCTTTGTCTTTCTTGTGGTAGAGGTGGAATCCTGGTTCAACACCTTCTCAGTCTCCTCAGGGACCTGTTCATGGTGAAGTCCACCAGTGGCACAGCATTGTTCATCTTCTCAGACTGTGTTGATGGTCCTTCTTCTTGTGAAAAGAATTTAGTCTCTCCAAAATTTGTGGCATTGATCTGATTTAGCTCCACTGCTGAGGTCTTCTGGGCTTTAACTCAGTCACTCATGTTCCTATAACCTGCAAGATTTTCTTCCTATAACTTCTGCTGGGTCTTGTTTTTGCCCTGTTTGTTTCTTTTTGTCCAAAACTTTCTCTTTTTCTGTTGATGTTCATTGCTCCATCCTCAGCTTGCATCTCAGACTGGAGAACACAAACCACACTGACAGTAGCATTCGGTTCTGCCAGTGTTGATTTGTCATCAGTATTTTCAAATATTTGCAAGACTGGTTCATTGTGAGGTCCTGTATCTTCATCTGTTGGTTCACCGTTTACAGTGGTGTCCTCTTCCAGATTGGCTTTGGTCATTTGGCCTTTATTTTCAAGTGAAATGACCTGGACCTCTTGTACCTCTGCTGCAGGGGGGTTTCTTTTCTCTATAGAAGCTGCTCCCTGGACCTTCACTCCTGAGCAGCTTTGGCCAACTCCTGCTGTTCAGGAGTTTCCAGGCATCTTCTCTCCCCTGAAACGCCCTTTCTCCTGAAACGCCCTTTCTCCTGAAATGCCCTTTCCTCAGCCCACATGATCAGTTTCAACATTTGTGAAAGTATCTTGTGGATATTTTATGAGAAAGTGCAACGTAATCAATAAAAAAATCTGAATGCAATAGAAATGTGCATTTTGCATTGTATTTTAACAGTGTACATTTTGGCTGCCCCCATCTGTATTAAATATAATTGGACAGAGGTCACCAGCACAGTGCCCGTGGGCACCAGGTCGCCCCAAGGACAACATGAGGTGCCCGCAGGCTGGTTCTAAAAATAGCACAACTCACATGTGAGCTGCATTAAAGTTTAATTTTGTTCTGTTGCTATTCTTTTGTAATCCCCCTTGCATTTATATAGATTTAAAAATGACAATATCTTATGAATATGTTCATTATACATAAAGATTAACTGGGCAACTTTGTTTTTTCAGAAGAGCTTCTCGAACTGGTGCCATTCGTATGACTCAATACCCACAAGGCAGCTCTTCAAAAAGGCTGGTGTGATGTAATCTGAAAACTGGCAATTTGAGCCATGCTAAAGAACCCTAGAACCCTTTACTTTTATAATTTTGTCAAACAATCTCATACCTATCTGAAGACAAGTTCTATCTAAAGCCTTCAAACCAGCATCAGGATACCTCTGCCTATGGCCTCTGCCTATGGCATCCACTCTGAAAACTCCACCCAATTTATGAACAATGGACACTTTTAGACACTTGAAATCCCTTTTTAACAAAATAGAGGTGTTTTGTTTTTTTGTTTTTTTGCCTCACAGCAAGAAGGTTGTGGGTTCGATCCCCGGGTCGCCCGGGCCTTTCTGTGTGGAGTTTGCATGTTCTCCCCGTGTCTGGATGTGTTTCCTCCAGGCTCCGGTTTCCCCCATCAACTCAAAACCTGCAGCACCTGAACTAACATAAGGACCATGACGTCCTCCTCCTGTGGCTCCACCTGCAGAGGGGTTCATGGGGGTCAGGGGCTGTGAGGATTGGGCAGATGCCCCCGCGACCCAGCTGGATTAAGCGGGAGAAGATGGATGGCTGGAGGTGTTTTTATCAGTCTAATTATACCTAGTGTGTAATTTAGACCATTTTTGGCCCGATGTTAACATTACGGTTGTTATATGTCAGATATGTTGTGTTCTGTCTGCTGCCCATGTGAAACCAGGAAGCCACATTAAAACCCTCACCAAAACAAAACAAAACTACTGAAGACTAGGCAAGATTTTGTAGTAAAATCGTAAGTATAATGATGTTAGCTAACCTGTCATATGCACTTGAAACTGACAGTTTGAGTTTAAGTTTGAGTTTAATGGGATCTCTTCTTACCCAATACTTAAGTGATACAGACATCCTCATTTCATTAAGTCAGGGGAGTCATTTAATTGATTGACAGGGCTAAGCACATCCTCCTTACAGTTTTAGGCTGTGGAGGGGTTTGAGCCAGACATGGTGCTATTATTGATGCAGGCAGAGGGGGCTAACCACAATCAATGCTCATAGCCTTTATAGTTAGCCAAAAATCAATCCAAAAATAAGATCACTTTCAAATGTAGTGCAGGGTTGCAGAATATAGGGCAAATATGAGACAATGAATGGAGCGATTCAAAGGCTTGGGTCTAGTACTTGCATTGGTAACATAAGAAATAGATGGTTTAAAGCATATGTTAGATCAGATAATAAAACAATAAAAATAATAACTTCGTAAAGCAAAATGACCCTCTTAAGCACTTCTGTGCCTAAAACTATAAACACAACAAATCTATTAGCAATTCCCCTTAAATGGCACTGCCTGATATACGGCTCTAAGATTCTATTGACTTTTCGTTCATAGCTCATTAAGTTTCCTCCACCGAGCCGTCTTGCATCTAATGAATGTTTCTAGCGGGTTCTTGTAACATACATGGGGTTAAACGGGACCACGCACAGATGCTATTCACAGCGCCACCTGTGCGTAAAATCCGCCACCTCGCTCAGCCTCTCGGTTCGTGTGCCGGGCGTGGCTGTGCGTCTTGTCTGCCTTGGGGGGGCTTTTCCAAGGGTATAGTAGTAGCAACTGCGGGGCTGTTGTGGATGCTCCAAGATGGATGAAGAGTGACAGATCGGGGTTAGCCGCCAGGGGAGTCCATTTTCTTTTACGCGGTCCTATCCGAGCTGAGAAAGAGGAGACGCGAGGAAGAATCACTACAAGGCGCCACAGGGAGGAGGCAGGCGCAGGGAATCGGAGAGTGGCGACCGTTTTCTCCCCTCCAGGACCACCCCTCCCTCTCACTCCCTCTCTCCTTCCCTCTCTCTTCGTGTCACTCTCACTGCCTGCATCAGTGGGCTTCACTCGCTGCTCGCCGCATTGACGCGACCACTATTCCCGCCGCTCCTGGACGCAAACCGAACAAAGTGCACAATTTTCGGATGCTATTTTTATACCTGGGATTGCATGTCGGCCCTCAGCATGTGAATCAGCGCGGAAATGCACCGTTTCCCATTTGGAGAGGAGGAAACAGCTGCAGTGCGCGAGAGGGCTTTAAGTTTTAGGCTGCAGCAGAGGAGTTGTGAACGCCGAGCCGTTGGCCGTTGGGTGTAGACTGAAGGAGGACGCACAGAGGATGCTCGTCTAAGGATTTAAATCGTTCTTGCTCCACACATACTCCCGGACCATGCCGTTTTTGCCGCTCAGGACGTTGTTTATCTTACTGGCGTGTACGCAAGTGTTACATTCCCTGTGGACCGATGGCGAAGTGCGGACTAAAGAAAGCGATAGCGCGGGCACCCACTTGACGAGAACTTTCCACTGGTCCTCTCGGGAGAGCCACCAAAACAAGGCAAGAGAGCACCACGCCACAGGTGCAGCGGCGGCAATGAGCAAAGCTGCTCCCAACTCCACGCGTCCTTGGGGGAAAGTAAAGGAGACGAGAAAACCCGCGCGTAATAACAGCAACAATAAACCCAACTTGAATAGGACACTGACAGCCGCAGAGGACACGAACGCCGCGTCACACTGGGACCCAACGCGACAACATAATGACAAGAGGATAAAGTTGAATGGCGGTCTTAGTGGTTCAGCAGGTGGACACTACAATGCGCCTAAGCTCCCCTCACTGGATATGGACGAGGAGGGAGGCGACAGGCGTAAAAGCGTCTCCAAAGAAGAGGGGCAGAAGAAAGCAGTGCCTAAAAAGGGGAAGACTCGGCGAAACAAAGGCGAAATTGTTGCGGCACAAGCGCACTCCGCGTCTTGGGAACCCCTGCCCAAACCGTTGGCGCTTACGTCCACGGATCTGCCCTTTGACCTTTTCACGAAGAGGAACGACTACTTCTACACTTTCAGGGGCGAGGAGAACCCTTGGGATGCGACCCCCATGACGCCTCCGAGCTCCTTGGATTTTGTGGATGAAATTAAGAACCCGTTTTGGCCCGTGACGAGTGAGACCTACGGGGCGTACGCGATTACGTGTGTCTCAGGGGTGATTTTTCTGGTGGGGATCGCGGGGAACATCGCTATCCTGTGTATCGTGTGTCAGAACTACTACATGAAGAGCATCTCCAACTCCCTCTTGGCTAATTTGGCGGTGTGGGATTTTGTTCTCATCTTGTTCTGTCTGCCCATGGTGGTTTTTCATGAACTGACCAAGTCCTGGCTCCTGGGAGAATTCACCTGCAAAGTTGTGCCCTACGTGGAGGTAATTCTAACTCCAGTCTCACTTGCACTTTCATTTGCACTGTCTGTTGTGCTGCGTAAAAGGAGGTACATCACTGAGCAAAACTAGGCAGTTACTGAAATAGCGGTGGAATAAAAGCAATGAGGACAGTCAAATGAGGACAGTGGATGGGGAGAGTAAAGAATAAAGCCTCTTTTATAATGTGGAACCTACCCGTACCTATACAATACATCATTCATCCAATCCACTTTATTTATATAGAACATTTCATAAACAGTTTCCAAAGTGGTGCACAGATACAAAGCAAGAACAACAAGAATAAAATAAGAATAAACACACAGATTTGATCACACACAGTAAAACAAGCAAAATAAAACAAGAGCAAGAACCAAACGCTCAGACCAAATCAGACTAGTCCTAAAACAACTGTCAAACCACAAAATAGTACAAACAGATGAAAGCAATAAACTAAGTAAAGCATAAACCGTACAGAGGGCTGCTCAAAGCCAAAGAATCTAAACTGATTTAGTCCATGTTCAATCTAATGTGTAGAATTCTTCTTTTGGGTCAGTTGTTCATGTTTTTAAAGTGTAGGAAGTAGTGGATAAAGGGATAATATATCATGCACTAATTTCCCACCCTTAGTTTGAATGTCAGAATCAGACATGTTAGTTTTGTGCACCATAACATGTCATTTTACAGTCCCCTCTATAAGGATTAAGAGTTTCGGTGTAAAATCCAAACTGTACCTATAGGATATCACCACTCTGCAGGTACAGACACTCTGTTTGTCACTTAAACACTTGCTGTTGGAAACTCTACCTCCCCGAGCCCTGAAGGCAAACTCCACGCAAACATACACGGACCTATTAGCACCACTTGTGAGGCAGTCGCTCCCAATTACTGAAACCCTGTCACTCCGTCTTCACTAACAGCCACTCACTCAACTGTCGGAAATCTCCTTATTCCTCCTACATCTTAATGACTTCACACGTATTCATTTGTTTTTTTCCTTTTCACATTTGAATATGTTTAATTGGCACATCAATCCAAAAGGGCGGAAATTAGCTTTGTGCAAAATCATTATTGACGATTAAAGCGGCTCAGTGGGACCACACATAAAAAGGACAAAGCGCTGGAGGTGAGCGGCATCATGACTCCGCCCCTTAGTGATAAGACAGCAGCAGGAGAGGAACATTTCAGGCTTTTCAGCTGGACTCTGTCATTAATTTGCTATTTTTAGCCTTTTGTCTTCATAGTATTTATTTTGCACGACTGAAACAACATCTTTCTTCGTAATGAGATCAACCACTGCGCTTCATTCAGAAAATGCAGCTTTAAAAAGTAGTGAATAAATGGAGTGACCTTAAACCACATTTTTAAGACCAGTATTTTGCTACAGAGATATACTGCCATAAACTATAGTATTTAAACTACTGTAACTGCAACAATAATGCAAGATTCTCCCAGTGAATCATCACAGAATGTTCCACTGTTGGTAATTATACATTACAGCAAAAATACCAAAGCCTCCACACGTCTATAAATAAAATGTCCACACAATAAGTACTGAGCCTTTCATATTATTATAATTATTATGACAGATCTAGTTAATACACTATATACTACACAGAAATTAGTATGGATCTTGTCAAAATATTCTTCTATTTCAGTTGAGCAAAAAGTGAACAGAAATCACCAAATGCATTTATAAAGATTCTCTATTCTCAAGTTGCATTTAACATGTTTTATATTTATACGGCCTTGTTTTCTCAGCACGTGCATCTGCCCTTATATTCCACCTCTTGATGAGTACATATGTTTTAATCATAAAGGGATCAGAGCGAAAGTGTCGCCTCCTACTGTTACTTCACATGTGCTGCGCCCTGTAACCACAGGCTTTTATTGAATAACTCTAATAACCACAGGCCTCACACCGGGGAACATACTGTACATATGGGCAATAAACATCATGTATAATTATGTTTTCATAATTTGCTTTTTGAAAGAAAGGGGGAATTAGAACCAACATAAAATATTGTACAAACAGCAAAGACAGAGGGAAATATTTTCTGCACTTTTGTAGTTCGTCTTAGAGCTTAACATTTCTGTTGGATGGTTTTGTTTTCATGGTGATTGTGTTATTGCTTTGCCTGGAATGTTCCGCAGTCTGGCATTCATCTTGTCTGTCTCCATGGAAACAAGTTGGTACAGCCTCCATATCAAGTTACAGGTCAGATCTGTGGAGAGCCCTGGTCTCAGTAGGAATGCATGTTTCTGAAGGGATTTGAAGCAATAAAAAGGTAAATAAGTGTGTTAAACACCATAGTAACATTTAGGCAAAGTCATTTCCATGGAAGCAACTGAATGTCGTTCCCCCACTAGGAAATTTTACACCTTGCACCATTAAATAAGACACATTTACAGTGGATTATATCACATGTGATGGTCTGCTTCAATATCATCCAGTTGTTGTCTTTGGTCAAATGCAAAATGAGAGCGTGAGATGAACTTTTGCCAACAATATCACTGTCAGCAACTCCAGTCTATACATTTGTGTGTGAGAATAACCCAGGGCCCTGTGTCTCTGGGGCATTTCTGTAACACACACCTGCCCTGTTCATCCACACATGTTCAGTCTTCACTTCACCCAAAGATCAGGCACTGGGACTTCAGCGTTTGGCCCCTTCTCACAAACAGGCTCCTGTGTGACTTGAACACAGCACAAATGTGAGATGAAGTGTGTGCAGCCTGCAGTCAGTGTGCATAAACAAAACAGGCTCTAGATAATGTTGGTACAGTGCAGGATTCAGATATTGTATTTAGAAACGAGAGACCTGAACTTGGAGAGTAAATTGGTGTCAATATTGTGCTTTTGTATTTGGAGTGTTGATGAGCTGCTCCCTCTGCTGGTGATGAGATGCAGTTGTTTGTTTTTTAGCTGCATTTTAAATGATACACGGACCATTTTACGAAGTATCTGCACACTGTTACTTACTGTCATTCTTCCTCTGCCCAAGTACTATACATGAACATGAGGTTTTAGCCAAATCTGGCCTGTGCAATACATAAAAAAGAAATAAAATACATCAACCACTGACACACAAATAGCTGAAAAGCCCAAATAACTGCTAATAATGAGTGCTTTCTCTTGCCTCATAATTACACAATATAAACACTGACAGAAAGGGCATGTTTGTATGCAGAGAAGGAAATATTCAATTTGCCATGGATCATTCAGAGGTACAACACTGCAACACAATGATTAAAATGGTTCAGGCCCATTACCCATAGAGACAAACAGTTGTGGTTGGAAGTACAAGAAGCATTAAGTTTGATTAAGTGAGGTCGCTGTGTTTATTTTAATCCACTAACTGTAACCAGACTCTACTTAATGTGTGAGCAAAGCACTTCAGACAGCACTGCCATTAGGCTGTTATAAATCTGCACTGGAGCTACGGCCTTTAATCACCATAGCAAGTGTATATTTCAGAGGCTCTTGTAATATTTATGCTTTCCTATAGAGTTTTCTCATGACTAAAGCGGGCTATACAGGAATCCATACATTCTGTTCGCTCCGTGCCTTCTTGTCCCATGGTTTGAAACATCTGGCCCATGCAGTGTGTGCAGCCTGCAGTCAGAACTATAGACTGTCCTTGATATGGTACACTGGGCTTCACAGAGGCCAACTGAGGCAGAGAAGATGGAGCAGGAGAAACAGGGAGCGATTCAAACAGGCAGTTGCAGCTTTCAACCGTATAGAATGGAGAATACTTTGTGGATTTGATAATGTAATGTATTTTTTAGTTTCCAAACAGCCTAGAACAGGACCAAATCAAGGACTAAATTAGACACAAACCAGGACCAGAGAATAGGGACCAGCGCCGTACGGGTCTCAGATGTGGGCACCACCAATACTGAGAAATGTCCTAGATTGGATCGACTTCCAAATGTTTCAGCTGATATCCTGGGTGAACATATAAACTGATAGAAGTTTGTTTACTGGTCGGCCCACAAGAATGTTTTAACTTTTATTGTACAAAGTGGTTCTGTAGTTTAATATCAGGTATTGGCAGAAACATACAACTGTAGTATTGGAATCTGTATCATAACTGAAAATGACGGCGTGGTGCATCTACAAGAGAGAATGCCATCATACACTTGGCATGTGAATGTTTGGCATGTTTTAACCAAAGTTACAGCCTGGATTCGAGATCCACTCTCAATTTACTATAGGCTTAAGAAAATAGCACCACCCCTGGCTCTCATAAGGGATTTAGAGGGAAAAAATCTTAAGTTGAGGTGAATTCAAGTTGTCAAGTTTGAAAAAATCCCACTTTACCCATAGCTGCGGGTAAGGTGAGGTTTTTTAACCCTCAAGAGGAAGAATATGAATAACAGAGCATTCTGAGCTTTGGAGATAGACTGGCTAATAATAACACATGACTTAAACATGAATGAAACAAAACACAACTCCAGGTATGTTTTTGAGGAAGTAGCAACATTATAACATGGCTTAAAGCTCCTAAAGACCTTTAAAGTGGGCCTTATGAAAAAAAATGCCTGCAATGTTAGTGTAAACTACTGCATATCACAGTTCTTTGGTTCAAACAGGAGACAAACCTATCTATATGTGCTTGAGTTCTTATCACTCAGTGTACATCTGTTATAAGGATGCGGTTCCTGTTGTCAGTCTGCCTGCTCAGCTGGCCTCCATGCTGCACACAGCAGAGTCTGCTGCAGATGGGTGGGCTGGCCCCTGATTCGTGCCCACAGCTTTACTCTTCTCCTCATGTCTTCCTCTCTGCATCAGCTATCTGTGATTAGAAATGAGCCCCAGGGGAAGCACTAAAGCAGTTACATAGATACTCCCCTTACACTATCCAAACAATGCACCACTGCATCGTGGAGGAGCTACAACTACACACACATCACACAAACACACAAACACACATGCCACGGCCCATCTTAGGCAAATGAGAGTTAATTGCAGGATATGTAAATTACACACTGTGTATAATTAACAGTTCTGCATTATGCATGTTGGCCAGTCCATTCAGCACTGTTGGTACAGATGAAGACACACAGTAGTTTTGAATGGTGATGACAAGAGCCGACACGAAGGAGGTGTTGGGTCAATGAACTTATACACACACTTATACACACTTATAACTTATACACACACAGAAGGGAATCAGAATCAGAAAGGGTTTTTATTGCCATATGAGTGAACAGGTTCACAACATTAGGACATTGCTGCGGTGCTTGGAGCAGATGTAGACAAACACTGACATGCAACAAATAAATCAAATAAAACAAAGTAGAAACAATGAGCTATAATATAAGATATTGTTTCTGCTTTAGTTCGATCAAATGTACCGGTCAGAACAGCATCTGGAGTGAATTTAACAGATACAGGAGCATTATTAAAGCTCCTCTATTATGTGACTCATGTTTGAATGTTGTTACCTCCTCAAAAACAGAACTGGAATTGTGTTTGGTTTTATTCACACATTTTAGAAATCCTCCATTATGAGTCTGTCCACATCTGCAAAGCTCAGTATGCTCTGTTCCACCTTGTGATGTCATGAAGCGGTATTTTTCAAGTTAACAGCTCCTTTTACCTTTAGTTCAGTAGAAACTGGCAATTCCACAGCTGTGACAGTGGAGCACTTCCTGTATCACCACATGACATCACAAGGTGGAACAGAGTGTTTTCTGTTTGAACTCAGCTGAACTAAATCTGCAGGTTTGTGTATGAAACATGTGAATGAAATAAAACACAACTCCAGGCCTGTTTGTGATGAGGGAGCAGCAGAATAACATATGTGCCCTTTAAGCTCTGAAGATAAACGAGGCATTATTTTACTTTATGTTTATGCAGTATTTACATTTCCACACAGAGGCTTTTGCTGTGTTCAGTTAGATTCACCCATATGGCTGTGACTAGTACTGTGCATAGAAAGCATTTAGAAAAACCTGTAAATTGTAGTATTTCTTGCTCACAGATTTATAAATATATAAATATACAAATAAATAAAAGCTCCATTGGCTCTGCATAGCTCCATGATTTAGCGTCAGTCTGGGCTCAGTGATCAGTGTTTTATAGCAGCCGTCCAATGTACACTTTCAGCAGAATATATATTTTAATGTCCAGGGAAAATGTGCCGGTATCGTATAGAATTAAATGGAGCAGAAATTTATTGTCTGTGAGAAATACTGCCCCAGACGCACTGAAAGACTAAGGACAAGCAAAGCCACATCAAAGTGTTGAGAAGAATATAACATAGAAGAATATAATATGAATGTGCATTTGATATATTCCAGTCACACATGTGCTTTACCCAATGTAGAACCACGAGTAGAAACATTTTATTGTGAACTATTACAAAAACTATGTGGGCGAGGCCAACAGACAGTTTTAACAGCTTCTAATATTAACACATACTTTTCATTAGGGCCCAACCGACATGGATTTAGTTGCAGCCGATATAATGCTGATAAAATGGAAGTTAGAGCTGCCGAAATAATCGCTGATATATTTATGACATAAAAATTCACTGTAAATCTTCAGCTGTTTATACTTTTGGCTCTATTGGATTTTCAGTCTGTTTATTTAGGCGACATTTATAGTTCTTCTGCCTCTTTACGTCATATTTAAAGAGCTGTTCGGCCTAATGGTGTTTTTGTACGATATTCAAGCCCATAAAGAAAGTGCTGTAAGTAAACTACAGCTATTAGCCTTTAGCGGTAAATGCGTGTGCGCCGCGGTAATTAATGATCTGCTAAATGCAGATAATTCACACCTCTGTTCACAGCTCATTTCCATATCAGTGTGTGTCCAGTAACATATATACGGCCACTAGAGTCACTTTACAGTCGCTAACAGAAAACAGCCTGTTTATGTGTGCGAGCTACAGCAGCTAATCGCTAACCAATGAGAAAGAACCAAAACGAGCTTCAAACCGACACATTTCAACACTCAGCCTCACACAGGCTCCTCTCAGATCAGCACTAAGAACTGTCCTTTAATCCAGACTCACACTGAGCGGCCGCAAAAACAACAGGATCTCAGTGTTGTGCAGGTGGATCTGAGGCTGCGGCTGTAAACAAACGCACATGGTGATGCGTTCAGGGGCGGGACGGACACAGACACATGACTCCTCAGATAAACCCTGATGCCCTGCCACAGATCAGGACATTTATCTGTCTGTAAATTGGATAAAATGGGCAGAATAGAGTCTGAGCTTTATAATGAGGTAAAACATGTCCACGTGGAAAATCGCCCATTTATGCAAGATTTAGGCCGATAACTGATATGTTTCCAAGTGCTCACATCGGCCGATAATATCGACCAACCGATATATCGGTCGGGCCCTACTATGGTTTAGAGCTGTGATAAACGGCACACTGTACATGTAGCCTGTAACAGCTTCTATACCATGTTGCCAAGTCCCATGAGATCACGTTGTGAGTAGTTATATTTTGCCATTATCTTCCTCTTCAATCACGCGCTGGCGCTTTTAAAATTGGCGAATTGCTCGTAAATCACAGCTCGCTCACAGTGCCGTAAACCCGCCGGTGCCACAGGCTGAGGGAGGGCACTAAAACATGTCTGTCCGACTACACAGAGACACGCCCATGAAGAAGCCGCTCACTGCCGCTCCCATCCACACAAAGGCAGCTGTGAGATGGATGGGGCTGTCACCAGAGCAGCGTCTCCACTGAGAATTATGGTGTGAGGAGCTGGCGCTGGCTCACACTGAACACGGCAAACGCACCGGCTCAAGACACCTCTGCCTCTGTGCCGGGTTCAGTGTTTAAGTCTTCACTGTCTGCGGGGGACGGGTCTGTAGAATGAAGCTATTTTTAGACCAAAACGGATCAGTTCAATAAAAGAGTCACTAGTTAGTTTTAATATTACGATTCTTTTCCACTGGGAGATTTGCTCTGTTCATTCACAGGGAAATTTTACCTCTAGTACATTAGTGTATAGTTTTTGTTTTGTTTTTTAAGATTGAGACATTAAAAGCATCCGTTTTTGCTGATGATAGTGACTTTTTAAAGCTTTTATAAGGTTTATTTTAATATTTGCGCAAACACAGTATAATACAGTACTCCAGTAACAGAAGAGAACAAAGCCATTCAATGTTATGGCTCAACAAACTAGCAGCCCATTGCCTTAAAGTTGCATTGTGGAGCTTTTCTGGTGGGGGCCCATCAAATACTTTTCTCCATGGACATGTTATTGCTTTGTCTAGAATGTTTCACAGTGTGGCATTAAAAAGACCAAGTCATAGGTCGGGTGTGCAGAGGCCACAGTCACAGTCAGAATGTCTGTTTTTCACATATCCAGAGAAGCAGGTGACGGACCCCCAACCAAAAAGTTACATAGTGCATCTTTAAAGCTCCTATATTACACCAAATGTAATACTCTGAGCTTTAAGCCATTTTATAATGTTGCTGCCTCCTCAAAACAGACCTGGAGATGTATTTTGTTTCATTCACACATGTTTGCGTTACCCTTTATATTTAGTCTGTTTAACTCCAAAGCTCAAAGCACATTCTGACACCTTGTGATGTCATGAAGTGGTAGATTCAAGTGAACAGCTCCTTTTACCTTTAGTTCAGTAGAGATGGGCAATTCCAGGGCTGAAATCATCTGAATGAGTCTAGTGAAGGTGTGTGGAGATTAACAACAACTGTGACCATGTGACATCACAAGGTGGAACAGAGCGTTTTCGGTGTGTAATATGGCCCCTTTAATAGTGCACAAAGTAATAACTCCCTGGAGACAAGGTAGTGGTGGTGCACCTTTAAATCTAGACTTCATTAACATCTTTGTAAGGATTAAATGATGCATGTTTAATTCATGGAGCAGTGTAAGTGGACTTGATACTACAGCATTAGACTGTAGTAGCCTGGGCCTGACCTGGCACTGCCCATTACCTCTGACAGAAGTGCTCCTCACAGCTCGGCCACACAGACTCCACCAGGCCCAATTAGAAGACGATTAATAATACAGGACTTAGCAGCAGCAGCTCTGTGGATCTTTAATCAGGAGGGTAATGGAGTATTATGAAAAGTGTAGTCGGGGAAAACACGGTCTGTACCTACAGAGCAAACACACACACTCATAGGCCTGGAAATACTATAGAGACACTTTAAAGACTTATTCAATACATAAAAGATGGAAAGATGTAAGTTTTGGGGGTGAGTATTTGGTAATTTTTTTCTTTGTACTAGTGGGAAATTGGTTATTTGTCTGTACGACAAAGAGATCTGAGCTGTAAAAGGCAGAATTATGAACTTCTGTGGCTCATTACAGATACAAACTTAATACCTACGTGTTGCATTTTCTTATTTATTGCAGCATGTTTTATTTAACAATATTTAAGATTTAGAATACTTTTTGGGGGGTAATTCTGCTTTATGATTTGGTTTCAGCATTATCCTTTATTGTCTATATTTAGTTCTTTAGTGTATCAGACTTCAAAATGTGTTATTGCGACAGGCCTGGACACAACAAACTGGGTGAAATTTAACAGACTGGAGTTAAATAAATGTAGAACAACCACAATCTGACCAGCAAATGTCATAAGTAGCCAGAATGTACTTCATACTTTGTACTTGTACTTGAATTCAATTATTCAATTAAATGTATTTCATTAATATTTGAAAGAGTAGACGCTAAATGAATCAGTTAGTAAAATAATTGTTAGTTGCAGATCTAGAAAAAAGTCTATTCTGGACTCCAATATTAGATGATGTTTATAACTGAAATCATTGTGAACAAAGGGAGAAGCCTTTATATTCCCACCAGTGTTTCCCCGTCTGATGAAGCGGCTCAGATCCCGGGTGTATCCTGGGTTATCTAAGAGCAGGCGGCTGTTACTCTGAAGAAGATTTACTTCCTTAAACCATCCCTGAAAGTGACGCAAAACTCCTTCAACCAAAATCTCACCAGCTGCACACGTGGAGATAACCAGAAAATGCCACGACATTGATGAACTATTGTGAATTAATCTTCCACAACATTATATCTATAAAGCACAATGTTGTTTTCCCACTGTGGGAACTCTACACCTAAATATATGACGTGACATTTCACTTTTTTCATGGTTCAGGGGAATTTCACAGCGTCGTTCTAACCCGAGGTCATTGTTCATATTGTACAGGAAACTGGACAGGGTCAAGCTGCTGTTTACAGAACTGTCACTTACATTTAGCCAGAACTGTACAGCTCCTGGATCTGACTAAAAGGAGGTACAGTGCAAATGCTTTTCTACCAGGTTATAACATGGTTTCCTCATCAGTTTGTGTTGTGATGGCGCTTTGAAGGGAATGACTTAGTGCAAAGAGCAAAGGAGACGAACTCAGTGTGTCAAAAACTAAAGTGAAACTTAAAACACTTTTCTTTTTCTGCGAACATTTTCATAACAGTAAATGTGTTAGCTGTTAATTCCCTTTAACTTTAAACATCTGTACTGTGTAATTACATTTTAATCAAGTCGATATGTTGTTATTTCTAATATTATTATTTCTGATCAATAATCAGCTTGGGTCTTTTTCATCAAGAGATCTATAGCCCTATAGCCAAATAGTAAAAGTATACAGAGTTTGGAGGAAAACCTTTGACCAATTTGTGCGTTCAATGACACTCAGAAGTCTGTAATGTTTATGTTGGGGAAATTAATAATCCCAAAATCCATTTTTATAGGCAAAACCTAAAAAATCAGATCAGAATATTTTGCTCTGTCAATATATTTTTCATATACCGAGTCCTACTTATGACCCCTTGTCTTTTCTGAATAAGACATTTCGGCCCCCAGACGTCGCTCCCTCCCATGTTCCTGCAGAACAAAGCTCAAACTGTCCACCCGACCCTGGCCCCCCCCCACCCCACAGTGATCAAAGCTGCTGCAGCGCTGCTCTGTGACAGCCTCACAGCCCCGTCCCGCTCTGTGCTTACATCCATGAAATATTCACTGCATTCTGCACCTGCCTCTGTGTGTTCACTCACACTGGAAGCATAGAACAGAGTTTAACAGGAAAACTGGGTCACATGTACTGCAAGATATGATGCAACTATATGATACAGAGGACAGCGTAGCATCAGTCTGGGATCTACAATCAGATTTGTTTGCCATTGTTGAAGTTCTTTTTTATGCCAGTTGATTCTGTTTCCTTATATTAATTAAAGTTACAGTAAACGCCATGGAGCACCTTACAGGTCAGATCTAAGAGGAGGCAAGCTCTCTCAAAGTAAGAATGATTGCAATATTCTTAAGGTATTTTTAGTTGTAACACTGACTCATTGCACAGTAAATCAGCTAATGTCACAGAGTGGGACAATTTAGGCAAAGCGCACACAGGCAGTTGTCGGACACCCAACCAGAAAAGTTCAGAGTCGCCTTTAAAGACTGTCCATCCATCCATCCATCTTCTCCCGCTTAATCCGGCTGGGTCGCGGGGGCAGCGTGCTGCCCAATACTCATAGCACCTGACCCCCCCTATGAACCCCTCTGCAGGTGGTGAGCCCACAGGAGGGTGGACAACATGGTCCTTGATGTTAGTTCATAGGGGTGCGGGCATGTTTTGGGTTGATGGGGGAAACCGGAGCACCCGGAGGAAACCCATCCAGACACGGGGAGGAACATGCAAACTCCACACAGAAAGGCCCGGGCGACCCGGGGATCGAACCCGCAACCTTCTTGCTGTGAGGCTTGAGTGTTGCCACTCAGCCACCGTGCCGCCCTTTAAAGACTGTAGATTAGATAATTATAGACACTTGGCTATACAAAAATATGGTTGCTGCTAAGATCCAGTACTGGGATTTCAGAAAATACCAGGAATGATGCATTTTGTCCCAGTTGCACGTGTCGGCGTCTTGTTTTGTGCGCGACTGTCGTCCTCCCAAAGGTTTAGCTGCCATCAAACATCCATTAAACGATAACGTGATCCTGTCAGATCCTGAGAAATACGGCCTCCCCTGAGACCCACAATGCTTTTCTGCTTTTGTTCAAGCTAAAAACAGTCAATACGCACCATGAAACAACAACATGCATACAGTTAACCTTTATATGTTTGTACATCTCCATTTCAAAGCTGAGGTAGTTTGCAGTCTAAAGACACACAGGGCAGTTCAGCTCTGATCACTGCAGACTGTTGTTGTGTCCTTTGCCCATGTTTCCTGAGTCTGACTGTGAAATGTGATTGAAATTAGCAGTTGGCACAGATTCCCAGGGCAACTCTGGCTGTAATATTAGCCTAACACCATCAACTGTGGGGAGCAGTGATGCACGATTCAGCTTTTTCAGTTCTGATACCGATTCCGATACTTCAGCTTTAAGTATCTGCCAATACCAGATACCAACCAATACCAGCGCAGGGACTAATAATAGTATTTTTTTTCTTAACTTTAAACTAAACTAAACTAAGATAAGACCAGCCCAAAGATGTGATGTCATTTATCTCTCAAGTAACAATAGAACAGCTCTGTATAAATACAAATTCAAACATTATGAAACTTTCTGGGCCAGTAAATAGTCTTATTAAATCAGTTTATATGTTCAACCAGAATATTGACTGAACCGATATCTGGTTTACCCCTATGAACTAACATCAAGGACCATGTTGTCCACCCTCCTGTGGGCTCACCACCTGCAGAGGGGTTCATAGGGGGGGTCAGGTGCTATGAGTATTGGGCAGCACGCTGCCCCCGCGACCCAGCCGGATTAAGCGGGAGAAGATGGATGGATGGATGGATATCTGGTTCAGCAAAAGGTTCCGTATCAGCACCAGTCTGTGATGTAAGAATTATATCGGGGAATCCCGAGTGGGGAGTGGAAAAATAATCCAAAGTATGAATGAAAAGTGGTAAAAACACATGATATTCTTTGTTCAGTGCACGTACAGTTTATTTAATAAGATAAACTAATAAAGCTAAACTAAATGTAATTGTACATTTGTCAGTCTTTAGTCACTGTGATTATCTCCATTCACCCATGACCCCTGAGGAGAATGAATGAGCCCGGGTATCACAGACAGGCTACGCTAACACAATTACAGCCCTATACAGTAGCATCCACTCACCAGGATCATTGTTAGCACAGGGTCAGTGCCTGTTAGCCTGCTAGCCTCTCGTCTGCCCCAGATTTTCCAAATGATCAGTCATCATTAGCCTGGTTATCTGCTTCCTGTATGTCGTAGGGTCACTGAGCATGAGCGTCCGTCGTCTCTATGCTTATATTTCATCTGTATCCTTCCACACGCTAAATGTGATTGGGGCTCTCAAACCAGATTCGCTGGGGCCATCTGGGAAGCTGGCGGCTGTAATTAAATCAGATATGAAGGATGGGAAGAAGGGACTAAAGACGTACAAATGGGAATCAATGGTGAGAGGAGATGTGACGTTTGGAAAAGAATGGCTATTGCCTGGTGGGGGGACATTGGTCTGTGGCAGGTTTAGCGCTGGAGGCTAAACCAGGAGAAAGAACGGTTCAGACGAGGACACGGCTCATGGGCGCTGTGGCGGCTGCTGTGGAGGAGGCGACTTTACCACTCTGCCAAAATACTAATCCAAACACATGCTGCAGAGACAGGAGTCCTTTCCCTCCATTTGTCAGCAAAGTGTGGAGGCGATAATGGCTAATTAGACACTGCAGGTTTTCAAAGCACAACAGAGGTAAACTGACACAGTGACAATGCATTTGTTTATTCACTATTTCTGGCGATAAGATGAACTAAAAGATGTGAAAGTGAATTTATTGAGTATGTCACAGAGTCAATATACAGTAATAATACCTGACACATGTGCATGTACGTGTAGACATGAGAATATAATTCACTTTACATATGGAAACATATCTCAAAGGTACAGAAGAAGAAGAAGTCCCTCCCCTCACATTTACTTAAGCTTTTTTAGCTTTATTATCTTCATCATTTATCTGGTTTTACCTCCTGTACAAATATTTCCAGTGTTTACAGATAAAGCCATTTACACTCATGTAGTACTAACCATTACATCACTGCATCACTATAACGACTAGAACAATATTAGATTTGTATAAGGTTTTCATCTGCTTCATGTCTGAACAGTGTTTAAGTCACTCAGGCTGTTCCATATTTTCACCCCACAGACAATACACAAAATCCATAATGCATTTGTTCTCTGCAAGTGGAATTTTATCTACAAAGCTGTTTAATAATTGTATTACATTTGTTCAGTAATTTAGACCTCATCAAACATGGTTTAAATACTATAAAATTATTCATCACGTTGGCATCTATTCTACTTTTCTATTCTACTTTTCTTCAAGTATCCTGTGCACAACTCGGCTTCCTAAACGCTCATTCATATGAAAAACATTACTACTACTGTAACTGTATTTAAAGGTGCACTCTGTAACTTTTCTGGTGGAGGGTTTATCAAATGCTTTTATAATAACAAATTAAGTATGATTAAAACATACAGTTAAAGTGGGACAGTGTTTAATTGATTGAGTTTAATATTGTATTTAGTGTTGTATTTTATTAGTCTTTAGTATTGTGTTATGTATTAGACAGTATTTTAATTGATTGATTTCTTTCTCTGTGATGTTATTGCTTTGTCTGGAATGTTTTAGATTATAGTATTAAACTTTTACAGGTTAGTTACAGGTCAGATCTGTGGAGAGACAACCCCACTCACACTCAGAATGTCCTTTTCATGGTATTTTTGGGCAGTAAAACTACCTGTAGCTGAAATGTAAGGAGAGCGCCGCCTCCTGAGCAAAGTTAAGCCTTTTTTGGGCCTTAGTGATCAGAGTACTGCAGTGCTCTGTATACAGGAATTAACCCGTCCTCTCTGCACCGCCTACAACTGGTACAAAATGCTGCTGCTGGAAACACCATCACATTACACGTGTCCTCCGCTCCACCATTGGCTCCCGCTTCAGTTCAGAATCCAGTTTAAGCTGCTTTTGTTTGTGTTTTGTGTAATTAATGGTCTTGCAGCTGCCTGTGTGAGACTCTAAAACTCCATGAGCCCAGCAGAAGCTCCGCTGGAAACATCTACTTTAGGGGAGATCTGCCTTTAGTGCAGGTCCTAAACTCTGGAACACGCTGCCCATTGAAAGTGGAGTGTGTGAGTGTTGGTGGTGGTCGGAGGGGCCGATGGCGCAGATTGGAGCCTCACTTCTGTCAGTCTGCCCCAGGGCAGCTGTGGCTACAGGAGCAGCACCGGGTCTGAGTGAATGAATAAAGCGTCTTTGAGTGTCCTGAAAAGCGCTGTATAAAACTGATGCATTATTATTATTATTGAGTTGCACATCACAGACCTGCTGCTGTTTAAAGCTGAAAACGTACAGACCTTTGGCACTTTACTGTGACGTCTGTAAACTGTCTTCATTTATTTATGTTGTATATGTGACATCCTGTTTCATTTGTGTAAAGCACTTTGGGCAGTTTTTAATTGTTGTAAAGTGCGATATAAATAATACATTGATTGACTGATTGAGCTGTTTAATGTTATACTGTGGAACATTCCAGACAGAGCAGTGACATATCCATAGAAACAAGCAGGCAAAGTTACAAGTTACAGCCAAAAAGTTACATAATGCACCTTTAAGCAATTTAAGGCAAAAATGATATGCATAGGATTAAAATGCACAATTCCTGAACAGTCTATATCAGAAGTAGAATCTGACCACACGCAATTACAAGAAAAACTGTTGTCATTTTGTGTTTCAAGTGCAATATCTGTCAGAGAAAAACACTCTTCCGAATATTATCTAAAATTGTCCATAAATGCTGTGTTTTATGCTCCTCGTGCTTTGGATTAGGACAGGAAACAGCTCATGACCATAAGCAGCTTCCTGTCCTTTTAGTGCCTGATCAGAACGACTTAAGGGCCCCTCGAACACTTCTTATCACTGGGCCAGAGAGTCGAGCCTCACGTCTGCATCCTGTTTCCAAGAGGCTGTGGTGCCTGTATAAAAGCTGCAGCTTCATATTTAGTGTCATCCACCTGAACAGAAGAAAATACGACTTCTTAAAGAAATCGATTCCATTGTTTTCATTGAATCTTGTGTTTACTTCTGACTGTTCAAGTGTAAAATCAATTAACAAAACTCAAATAAATTGTCTACAAATATCATTTAAAGCTATTTTTATGTGTCTTTTATGGTAATGTTCTAATTACTTTTCCTTTCAGTTATGGGAGGCAATTAGGTTATTTCACGGTTCAGTTCCCACTTTATCTGTTTAGTTCTGATCTAGATTTGGTCTGGTGCTGGTCGAGTCAGGCTTGTTCATACTTTGGCATTGGGGCCAAATGCTGATCTCAGACCAGTTTTTCTTGCCTCTTTTCTTGGTTAGGGGTCCTTCACTTGCTTGTTTCTATGGATATGTCACAGCTCCGCCTGGAATGTTCCACAATACAGCTCCAGCTTACATTTATTAAATAACAAGTGTTTTTATAGCTCAAAAATACCTAGAAAAACGTGATTCTGATTGCGTGTGGTATTGCCTCTCCACACATCTGACCTGTAACTTGATCTGGTTTGGTCTTGTATTGTGAAACATTCCAGACAAAGCAATAAAATCTCCATGGAGAAAAGCATTTGGATGGACACTCCAGCAGAAAAGTTGCACAGTGCCCCTTTAAGCAGTACTTTTCACTGCAAGTCTCAGCTTAACTTGTCATAAACACTTATGTTTGAGTTCTTCACTGTACTGAGCACCAGTCTGTGACCCTGCACTGGGTCTATATGTTTTTATATGTGGCCCTTGATGACAAAAGTTTAGACCCCGGTCTAGTCCATGATTAGTTTCAGGTTTTAGTTCCACCAGTTTTAAGGCGATGTGAGGCTAAGTGTAAACGCACTGAGTAGGTCTGCAGTCCATTTATGAAAATCTTGTTATTTTCAGATATTCTTTTTGTTAACATCCATTTTCCTTTCTCCGCAGGTTGCTTCTTTGGGTGTAACTACATTCACGCTCTGCGCTCTCTGCATTGACCGCTTCCGTGCTGCCACCAATGTCCAGATGTACTACGAGATGATCGAGAACTGCACCTCCACAACTGCCAAATTAGCCGTCATTTGGATCGGCGCTCTGCTTCTGGCCCTGCCCGAGCTCCTCATACGACAGCTGGTGGTCGAAGACACCGGCATCCCTGACGAACCCCCCGTGGAACGCTGCATCATCCGCATTTCCACCTCTTTACCCGACATGCTCTACGTCCTCGGCCTCACCTACGAAGGCGCTAGGCTGTGGTGGTGTTTCGGATGCTACTTTTGCTTGCCGACTTTATTCACGATCGGTTGCTCGTTGGTGACTGCGCGGAAAATCCGGCGCGCGGAGCAGGCTAGCGTCCGCAGCAACAAGAAGCAAATCCGGTTGGAGAGTCAAATGAACTGCACAGTCGTGGCATTGGCTATAGTCTACGGCGCATGTGTAGTACCAGAGAACATTTGTAATATAGTCTCTGCGTATATGGCCGCTGGGGTCCCGGAGCACACCATGTCTGTACTCCACCTCCTCTCCCAGCTTTTGCTCTTCTGTAGGGCTGCCGTTACCCCCGCCCTGTTACTCCTCCTCTGTAGACCCCTTGGACGAGCATTTTTAGACTGCTGCTGCTGCTGTTGCTGTAACCATTTGCCCTCTTCAGCGACTGGCAGTGATGACAATGAACACGAGTGCACCACTGAACTGGAGTTGTCCCCTTTTAGCACTATCCGCAGGGAGCTGAGTAACTACACCCCCGCTGGCTCCAACTGCTAAGGGGGCAGGAGGGGCACAGATGTTAGCGCCTCTGCCAGATTAGGGCACGTAGCCTTACATCGTGTGGTCAAACGGATGGGTGCACGAGTGAGTAATGAGTAACCACATTCGGACAATATTACAGAACGTTTACAGTGACTTTTGAACCCTTATGTTTAGAGGAAACTACGCTCAGTGCTTGGAAACTTGTTCCATATCTTTGCAATAATGCACACAGGTTAACATTACAATCTTCACCACTTCTGCTAATACAAAGCCAACGGTGGCGTGGTCTTGTGTGTTCAGTTCAGATGCTCTTCTAGACTCTTGTTTGTGGACTATGGTTACAGCTTCTTTTATCAAATCGACTGAATCTCCCAAAGGATAAACTGTACAGATTAAGTTGACAGAACTCAACTTTTACGGCTGTGCAATGTACATACAGTTTCAGTAATGTTACAGTGTGGTACTTTACATCTGTGGCCAGTAATCTAATATTCTGTACTGTAATTTAAATGGTACTGGTACTAATTATTGCCAATCAGATAGTTATGTGTCATTGTGAACGCAGCCTTGTATAATACTTCTAATGAAGCTCTCAGTTACACAGTGGGCAAACACTGCCTATACAATGGAAAGCCTTCGTTTACAATTGTAGTTTCTGTAATGGTGCACACACGCTGAGCCTTTGTGACTGGGGACCTAGGCTTTGGATAATTAAACAGTGAAGTCTTGTGTTTGTAAGAGCAGACAGAGGAAACCGAGGGATTAAAGTGTACTCTTTATAACTCTGGATTATGTCGAGGTGTGTCAGTTCTGGGCTGGTCTTAAAGGGGCTATATTATGTTTTACTTGTTTAAAACATTCTCTGGCTGCACATATAACGTGTTTAGAGGACAGAGAATTGTTCAGTCAGAAACTAATAAGTTAAAACAGAATCAAAAAAGTGAGTGCTTAATATTGTGCATAATCGAGCCCCTTTAACTGAAATTCCAGGTTAGAAATGAAGTTTAAAGGGCCCATGTGACGCTATTTTCTGATCTCTGTTATAATGTCGTTTCCTCATCAAAAACATACCTGGAGTTGTGTTTTGTTTCATTAACACGTGTTTAAATTAACACACAAACCCTGCAAATGTAGTTCTTCTCTCAAACAGAAAACTCTGTTCCACCTTGTGATGTCATTTCAATTTCAATTTCAATTTCAATTTATTTTGTAGCGCCCAAAATCGCAACAACAGTAGCCTCTAAGGGCGTTCCAAGATATGGATGAGTAAAACATACACACAGACATATCAAAACAGGAATAAACAACATTCATGTAAAGCAGCAAATGAAACATTGTCCAGTCATCCCTGTCCTTAGACCCTCCTTCTCAGCAAGGAAAAACTCCAAAAACCCAGGGTCCTGGGAAAAAGAAGAAACCTCGGGGAGAACTACAGTGAAGGAGGGATCCACTCCCATGGACGGACAGGCTATAGATGTCCAGGCCCGTGGGCCAGTTCAGTATGACCACAGCTACCCAGGTGGGGAAGGAGCCGGGCGAGGAGGAGGAGAAGAGGGCGAGGAGGAGGAGCCGGGCGAGGAGGAGGAGCCAGGCGAGGAGGAGGAGCCAGGCGAAGAGGAGGAGCCAGGCGAGGTAACACGGGAAGCGCTCCACTGTGTTTGATCATTTGGATGATTTCAGTCCTGGAATTGCACATTTCTAGTGAACTAAAGGTAGATGGCAGCTGTTCACATGAAAACTACTACTTCATGACATCACAAGGTGGAACAGAGCATTTACAGCTTTGGGGATGTAGACAGACTAATAATGCAGGATTATTCAAACACTGTGTATGAAACAAAACAACCCCAGTTTGTTTTTGAACAACTGTTCCAACATGGCAAGAGACAATTTGACACAAGGACCTTTAAGTTGAGTTGATGTAAATGGCTGAAGTGTCCTGCTCACTCCTCCTCTGCTCTGTAGAAATGTACAGTTCCTCTGGTGATGCACTGGAAACATATGGGCTCAAAACAAAAATCAATGGTTTCAAAACAAAATGCAAGACACTGAACAGTGTTTGGTGATACTGGTCAAGAAGACAGATCACACCACAGCAGTGCGAAAAAAAATCAATTCAGTTTAACTCAGAAAACGGTTTATTTTGATGACAGTCCATATCAGTTTTTCATTTCATTCATCATATTGTGTTCTGCATCATTTAATTTACAACACTATAATTAATCAAACCCAATCTTAGGCATTAGCTAATTGCATTTTTAAAGTATCTTGGACCAGTTTCAGATCGACTGGAGTCGTACTGTAACAGTCCTGTACATTCAGGAAACTTTCAGTGTATTAACCACTTTAGTTTCTGGGGAAATCATATTTGTCTTCTTGTTCTGTGTGATCCACACTTCAGTCTCTTTCATTTTATGTGAAAACCAATGAAGTCTGAAAATGTGCACGTCACTGTACAGTAAATCTGTTTTTTCTTCAATGTTATAGTGGAAGATCATTGCCACTGTGAGGTAAAAAGCTTAGTAACAATATACTTTACCTTTTTATCACAGTGGCAGAAAAAATGCTGTATATTTCAGACCTTGGTCATAAAAAAGTTTAAAAGTTTAATTTTTTGTTCATATTTTCATTCTAATATTTAGTTTTATTTATCATATTATATTTTATGCCACGTCATGTGAATGTTTGGCTGGACTAAACATAACCAGAGCATTTCAGGCACACATGCCACTTCAGTGTATTTGTGTATGTTCTAAACCAGGGGTCTCCAGCCTTATATATGAGAGTCAAAGCGAGTTAGCCCTGCCACGATAACACGTTTTGAAGTGCTGAAGTAAATAATCTGTAATGAAACCAAAACCACAAACCAGAATTATCCCCCAAAAGCATTCTAAATGTACTAAATTGTTAAAAAAAAAAAAAAAGAGCCCCTATAAATACATAACAGAATGCAACACTTAGGTAGTTATGAGTCATAGAAATTCATAAATCAACTTTTTACAGCTCAAATCTAATGTAGTACAAAACAATAATCAAAATGTCCCACTAGAACTAAGAAAAAGTTCCCACGCTAAATATTGACCCTCAAAAATGATTGTTCCGTCTGTCATGTATTGAATATAGTAATTATAATAACAGGCCTTAGATACACAGAAACAAGGCCGTAGTACAAAATTCTGGGCAAACAGTTCCCTTTACCCCCCCGTCCGACGCCCCTGACTATAACAGATAAACCGTTCTTCATTTATGAGTGCACAAAGTTAGGCACAAACCCTATAATTCAGAAATGCCTGGTTGAGTTTGAGGCTGGAGACCCCGGTGCTAAACTCTTTTGACCTCGGTCTGATGATGTTGATTCCTGGTGTACTGTACATACCACTGTATAAATCGCCATAGGGTTCTGCACTGCCAAACACCTTCTCTTCTCTTTGTTGTGCTCTTGTGGTAGTAGCACTTTTTGGTTGTATCTGAAGTTTGTGGGTCAGATTGCTCCATCTAAACAGGAAAAATGAAACTGTAAACTGGCAGCAAGCAATGCCAGTTTACAGTTAATAGCAAAAATAGCAAAAAAAAGTCTGGATGCTAGTATTTGATCTCCTTTTATCTTGAGGCAGGCCTGTCTTTGGGCCCAACAGCCTCTGTTTTATGGGGAGGGCTCAGGGCGAGTGGTGCTACCTGCTGTTCCAGGACTTTACAGAGGGAACACAGAGGAGCAGAGGCGCTGAGCTCCCTGCAGGTCGCCTCACAATTCTTTTTATTACCAGGGAACTGTGGCCAATGTGTCAACCTGTCCACAAGCTCATTTATATAACACCGCATCAACATTTCAAGCAGGTTTTGGAGTCAATTGAAAAAAATAAAAATGTGTAAGGCATAACATTATGACCACCTGTCTAATATATCTAGTTTGACCATAGACATAATAATAATAATAATAATAATAATAATAATAAATATAGCCATGGCGGCGATGATCGACCCTCGCTAGCTCTCGCAGAACTGCATAGGGCGCTAACGCGCCCTATTCCTCCCCCCTTTTTTAGGCCAGTTTGGCTATGGTGATTTTGCTGGGCAGTGTTATTTTGTCTATTATTTATTATTTATTTAATTTTATGTCAGTCTCAACGACCAGTTGGGGTTCTTTTGAAAGATGTGCCCACATTTGAGGTTGTAGCTGTTTTTACAGTTTCATAAATGAAAATGTGGCAGAATTAAATGTCTACATAGGATTACATTATGACGTTTAATCCAAGATGGCGGACTTCCGGTTTTGTCAGGGGCGTGGTCACAATATATTTTTATGTTCCTATTCCCATGATGCATCTGTGTACCAAATTTGGTTCGGCCCTACTGTGAAAGTTTTTGTCGGGCGTCCTATTGATAAGGACAGATGTTTGGGCTGTTGTCATGGCAGCACAATAAGAAATGGTGTGGTGGTGACATTGACTTTTTATCAAGATCCTGTCACGAATGTGTGTACCAAATTTTATATGTCTACGCCAAAGTAAATTTTTGCTGTTCCATGTAATCTCCTAGAGGGCGCTATAGTGCCCATTTGAGATTTTCTTGTATCATTCTGTTCAGGGTCGGGGTGTCCACCAATGCTTAAAGTTTGAATGAAATCGGCCAACATTTGTACGAATTATCGCTCTTGAAATTTGATAGCGAGCCACAAAAAACAAAACCGTAATTTGAGTTGTTGTCACGGCAACACCGTTAAATTTTTTAAAAAGCTTTTAACAACTTTTAATGTCCCACTCGTCGAGATGACAGAATGATTCTGGTGAGACTACGTCAAAAACCCTAGAACGAGTTCATTAAAAATATGACTACAAGGAAAATGTGCCGTTGTCACCAGGTTACACGGTCTATCAATATGGCCGACTTCCTTTTGGTTGCCTAGCTAACCCCGTAATATACTTTTTGTTCCCTATTCCCATGATGCATCTGTGTACCAAATTTGGTTCAGCTACGCCAAAGTTTTTGTCGGGCGTCCTATTGACGAGTACAGATGTTTGGGCTGTTGCCATGGCAACACGATGTGGCGAAAAGCGTGGGCGTCATTGACTTTTTGATCGAGACCAGGTCACGAACGTGTGTACCAAATTTTATATGTCTATGACAAAAGTAAATTTTAGCTGTTCCATGCAATCTCCCTGAGCGCTATAGTGCCCATTTGATTTTCATATATCATTCTGTTCAGGGTCGGGGTGTCCACCAACGATTAAAGTTTGAATGAAATCAGCCAAGGTTTGTGCGAATTATTGCTTGTTGAAGTTTGATGGCGATCCGCAAAAATGAACCCGAAATTTGAGCCATTGTCACGGCAACACCGTTTAATTTTTTAAAAAGCTTTTAACAACTTTTAATGTCCCACTCGTCGAGATGACACAGAATGATTCTGGTGAGGCTACGTCAAAACCCTAGGACGAGTTCGTTAAAGTACGATGACATGAAAATGCGCCTTCGGCCGCCAGGTCGCACGGTCTATCAATATGGCCGACTTCCTGTTGGTTGCCTAGCAACCGCGTAATACTCTTTTTTGTTGCTATTCCCATGATGCATCTGTGTACCAAATTTGGTTCGGCTACGCCAAAGTTTTTGTTGGGCGTCCCTATTGGCGAGGACAGATGTTTGGGCTGTTGCCATGGCAACACGATGGCGAATGGCGTGGGGCGTCATTGACTTTTTGATGGAGACCAGGTCACGAACGTGTGTACCAAATTTTATATGTCTCGACCAAAGTAAATTTTAGCTGTTCCATGCAATCTCCCTAGGGGGCGCTATATAGTGCCCATTTGAGATTTTCTTATATCATTCTGTTCAGGGTCGGGGTGTCCATCAACGCTTAAAGTTTGAGCGAAATCGGCCAAGATTTGTGCAATTACAGTGCTCGCTCTTCGAAATTCGATGGCGAGCCGCATAAAACGTGCCGAAATTTGGCGGTTGTCACGGCAACACCGTTAAATTTTTTTAAAAGCTTTAACAACTTTTAATGTCCCACTCGTCGAGATGACACAGAATGATTCTGGTGAGGCTGCGTCAAAAACCCTAGGGACGAGTTCGTTAAAGTACGATGACATGAAAATGCGCCTTGACGCCAGGTCGCATACGATCAGTCCAATATGGCCGACTTCCTGTTGGTTGCCTAGCAACCGCGTAATATATTTTTTGGTTTGGAAGCGACAAGACCCATCCACCCGAATTTCGTTTGTCTACGACAAAGTTCATTTTTGGTATAGCCATAGGCGCAATGTATTTTGATTTTGCAGGGCGCTGTCGCGTACTTTCTAATTTTGGATGTGGAGTATTTGTAAATTCCTACTTTGGCGTTCTTGAATTTTGTGCAAAATTTCGTGAGTTTTCGTCGGCGGAAGTTGCGAACTCTGTTCGGGCGGAGAAAAATAATAATAATAATAATAATAATATAGCCGCAGCGGCGATGATCGGCTCCCTCGCTTGCTCTGGCAGAACTCGCAGAGCGCTAACGCGCCCTATTCCCCCCCTTTTCTTAGGCCAGTTTGGATATGGTGATTTTTGTTGGGCAGTGTTATTTTGTCTACTATTTATTATTTATTTAATTTTTATGTCAGTCTCAACTTTGACCAGTTAAGGGGGTGCTTTTGAAAGATGTGCCCACATTTGAGGTTATCGCTGTTTTTACAGTTTCATAAATGAAAATGTGGCAGAATTAAATGTCTACATAGGATTACATTATGACATTTAATCCAAGATGGCGGACTTCCGGTTTGGCAGGGGGCGTGGTCACAATATATTTTTATGCTCCTATTCCCATGATGCATCTGTGTACCAAATTTGGTTTGGCTACAGCAAAGTTTTTTGTTGGGCATCCGATTAGCGGAGGACAGATGTTTGGGCTGTTGCCATGGCAACACAATAAGAAATGGTGTGGTGGTGACATTTTACTTTTTATCAAGATCCTGTCACGAATGTGTGTACCAAATTTTATAAGTCTCGACAAAGTAAAATTTTTGCTGTCCCAGTCAATCTCCCTAGGTGGCGCTATAGTGCCCATGTGAGATTTTCTTATATTATTCTGTTCAGGGTCGGGGTGTCCACCAAGTGCTTAAAGTTAGAATAAAATCGGCCAACATTTGTACGAATTATCGCTCTTCGAAATGTAATGGCGAGCCACAAAAACGAATCCGAAATTTGAGCTGTTGTCACGGCAACACCGTTTAATTTTTTAAAAGCTTTTAACAACTTTTAATGTCACTTGTCGAGATGACACAGAATGATTCTGGTGACTCTACGTCAAAAACCCTAGGACGAGTTCGTTAAAGTACAACGACAGGAAAATGCGCCTTTGCCACCAGGTTACACGGTCTATCAATATGGCCGACTTCCTTTGGTTGCCTAGTAACCGCATAATATACTTTTTGTTCCTATTCCCATGATGCATCTGTGTACCAAATTTGGTTATTTCGGCTACGCCAAAGTTTTGTCGGGCGTCCTATTGACGAGGACAGATGTTTGGGCTGTTGCCATGGCAACACAATGGCAAATGGCATGGGAGTGTCATTGACTTTTTGATCAAGACCAGGTCGCGAACATATGTACCAAATTTGATATGTCTACGACAAAGTAAATTTTGCTGTTCCATGCAATCTCCCTAGGGGCGCTATCGTGCCCATTTGAGATGTTCTTATATCATTCTGTTCAGGGTCGGTGTCCACGTTAAAGTTTGAATGAAATCGGCCGAGGTTTGTGCGAATTATTGCTTGTTGAAGTTTGATGGCGATCCGCATAAAAATGAACCGAAATTTGAGCGGTTGTCACGGCAACACCGTTTAATTTTTTAAAAGCTTTTAACAACTTTTTAATGTCCCACTGCGTCGAGATGACACAGAATGATTCTGGTGAGGCTGCGTCAAAAACTCTAGGACGAGTTCGTTAAAATGCGATGACATGAAAATGCGCCTTGACGTAGGTCGCACGGTCTATCAATATGGCCGACTTCCTGTTGGTTGCCTAGCAACCGCATAATATACTTTTTGTTGCTATTCCCCATGATGCATCTGTGTGCCAAATTTGGTTCGGCTACGCCAAAGTTTTTGTCGGGCGTCCTATTGCGAGGACAGATGTTTGGGCTGTTGCCATGGCAACCACGATGGCGAATGGCGTGGGCGTCATTGACTTTTTTGATCGAGACCAGGTCACGAACGTGTGTCCCAAATTTTATATGTCTACGACAAAGTAAATTTTTGCTGTTCCATGCAATCTCCCTAGGGGGCGCTATAAGTGCCCATTTGAGATTTTCATATATCATTCTGTTCAGGGTCAGGGGTGTCCTGTACCAACGTAAAGTTTAGTGAAATCGGCCAACATTTGTACGAATTATCGCTCTTGAAATTTGATCGCGAGCCGCATAAGCATTACCCGAAATTTGAGCGGGTGTTACGGCAACACCGTTTAATTTTTTTAAAAGCTTTTAACAACTTTTAATGTCCCACTCGTCGAGATGACACAGAATGATTCTGGTGAGGCTGCGTCAAAAACCCTAGGACGAGTTCGTTAAAGTACGATGACATGAAAATGCGCCTTGACGCCACGTCACCGATCGGTCCAATATGGCGACTTCCTGTTGGTTGCCTAGCAACCGCGTAATATATTTTTGGTTTGGAGCGACAAGACCCATCCACCACCAGTTTGGTTTGTCTCGACAAAGTTCATTTTTCGGGTATAGCCATAGGCGCAATGTATTTTGATTTTGCAGGGGGCTGTCATACTTTAAATTTTTGGATGTGGAGTATTTGTAAATTCCTACTTTGGCGTTCTTGAATTTTGTGCAAAATTTCGTGAGTTTTCGTCGGCGGGAAGTTGCCGAACTGTGTTCGGGGGGGGTGAGAAAAATAATAATAATAATAATAATAATAATAATAATAATAATAATAAGATAATAATAATAAGAAAAAAATCCCAAAATAACAATAATAACAATATAGCGCCAGGAATGGGGGCACATATCATTTTAAAGCACTCGCGTCCAGTAACGCACCCGTGGGGTCAAATGTCAATTACGAGCGCGTTGCGCTCGTCATTGACCTCTTCGGTTTCTCACATACCCAGTGCACGTTTTTGGCGTTTGCCCGCGTTAACGATTACAATTATGCCGCTGTCGCGGCAATGGGCAGTGCCAGTCTGTACTACTGGATGCCATGAGTGTCACTGATGAGTGGCATTGAGTGTTTGAGAAGAGGCGGGCGCTTCGCGCTCGGTTTTCATGACATCATGCACTTCGTGCATGATGTCATGTGCGCCCGTTTTGGGTGAGACGATTACAATTATGCCGCTGGCGCGCCATGGCGATGCCACCGTGCCAGGTCAGCGGGCACCAGTCAGTGACATGGTGATGCCAGTGTGCTTGGAAAGGGAGAGCGCTTCGCGCTCTCTGTTTCGTGCGCTCCCGCTTCGCTCTCCGCACTCCAGCGCAGCAGTGCTTCCGCACTGCTGAACAATCACAAGAGGCCCTACGCCCTGTGGCGCTCGGGCCTAATAATAATAATAATAATAATATTATTAATAATAATAATACATTTTATTTCAAGGTGCTTTTCAAGGACAAAGACAATTAAAAACAGGCAATATATAAAATACAAAACAAAGAAATTAGACAAGCAGTACAAGCAAAAATGGACGATCAGCAAGGAGACGGATCATTCAGTGGGGAAGGCTTTTCTGAAAAGATGGATCTTAAGTCGAGATTTGAAAACTGGTAATGACTGAATGTTCCGGAGGTCAGGGGGAGTGAGGTAGTCACGTATATAAATGGACATATGAAGCCGCTACATTCCTAATAGGAAGTGAAAATGGGGCTCCATCCACTCCATTTCCAAATGACTTTACACTGAAAAATTGTCATCTCGAAATTTTGGTCTTAAAATGCTTAAACTGCTCGAATCATGAGCATCATTTCAGCTTCAGTCTATAAGTTTGACTTACTGTGTCTCTATATATTGGGTCAAGTTATGGTTATAGATTACTATTTGTGCAAAAGAACACTTCTCCAGATCCTGGGTTCTTGGAGTAACTCCTGTAGATGAAGGCTTTGAAGGCTTTGAAGGCTTTGCTTTTAGTTGCCAAAGTCACTCAAATGCCAAAGCAATGAGGGAGAAAATGAAATGATTCCACCTGGGACGGCACAATATTGTAAAACATTGAGAGAGCTGCAATATCAGTATAACTGCAACAGTTCAATATATTCCTAGACACAATAGGTTTTTATATTAAAACAAAAATGTACATGTCTTACTAGTCGGGGGAAAAAATCATGGATAATATGGACGTTGCAAAATCATTAATAAAATAAGTCATACTTTAAAGTTTTGATTAAAAACATTCATAATTTTTGGTCTGATGGAGAATCTCTGATATTATTCATTTGTTGCCACTTTGCTTTTCGCGTTAGCCAGTATTGCACTATTGATATTTTTGTGTTATATTCTGCAGCCTCATCCCACTAATTAATACAGAGGTCACTGAACTATGGAGATTCCTGGACTGCAGAGAATGTCATGTGGTCATAATGTTCTACCTGCCTGATACACACTGCTCTGATTTCTGCCTGTTTTCGATGGACCAATGTAAACCAAACTGACCTCCATCTTCCTAGGACTGTAGCTCTTTCTAAATGGCTCAGTGTGTTCGTTAACGTGGTTCAAACTATTGATGACGTCTTGTAAATCGATTCGTGAGACATTTACGTCTGAACTTTTGTGAACAAAAAGTGTCTGTATTTGATACCCAAACAATGTAAGCACATGACCACTGTCGTCTCCAAGTCTAGTCACTGGTTTCTAAATAGCTTTTTATATAGCCAAAAATGTCCCTTTTGTTTATGAGAGAACTCTATCTTGAGAACTGTATTAAAAACCTAAATGTACCATCAGTATGGAGTCTGTGCTATTTAAAGACAAACTCACGGCTCCTGCGCCTTCATCTTAATCTTTGATCTCCCTTCACTCACATTTACAGGCTGAAGGAGTCGGTCTATTCACAGCAACAGAAAAAAGATGTTGCTATGGATACTGATAAAGGAGCATTTCAGCAACTTAATGTGGTTTAGAAAGCGAAATAAAGGTGGTGAAGAAGAGAAACCCAATTGTAGTTTGCAGTGGTGCGTTCTGAACTGTGTGGATCTGAGAGCTAAACCAGCTTTAGAAAAATGCTTCTGTAGATACCTGGGGGTGTTTTACATGTATCACTATGGTGGAATGTTCAGATGTTGCCATGGTGATACAATGCTCAAAACAAACACTGCCAAAAATGTTTTAAGACTGTGATCAGTGCAAGTGTTCATGGACCTGTTTAGGTATTAGACAACAAAAAGGTGAGTGTCTAACTGAAAAACTGTTAGCTAAAGCTAGCTAGCGTGTGGCTGATTTTATTTGAGAGCGACTTGTTTAACACCACAGATCACCTCACCTGTTCCACCACAGATCACCTCACCACAGATCACCTCACCTGTTCTAGTTCCAGCTAAATCCGATTGTATTAAAACACAGCTCAGATTAAAGTCTAACAGCCTCAGACAGAGCAGCGTTTGTGCTTTTGTGCAGCGGTCAGATTTTCCAAATCAAACTGGGACTCCCCCAGTTCGAGGGTTTGTAATAATTACATTGTAAAACGGCGGCACGGAGGCTGAGTGGCAACACTCAAGCCTCACAGCAAGAAGGTTGCTGGTTCGATCCCCGGGTCGCCCGGGCCTTTCTGTGTGGAGTTTGCATGTTCCTCCCCGTGTCTGGATGGGTTTCGGGTACTCTGGTTTCCCCCATCAACCTAAAACATGCCCGCACCCCTAAGAACTAACATCAAGGACCATGTTGTCCACCCTCCTGTGGGCTCCACCTGCAGAGGGGTTCATAGGGGGGGTCAGGTGCTATGAGTATTGGGCAGTAAACTGCCCCCGCGACCCAGCCGGATTAAGCGGGAGAAGATGGATGGATGGATGGACATTGTAAAACGAGTGCATAATTAAAGAACATTTTTCTGCACTCGGCCGAATCATGACCAACATGTGAGTATAGCCATATTTTCTTTGTGTTTTGGTGATTTTTAAGCATCTTTTCTGTATTTTACCTAAACAAATGACAGTTTATGCCTCTTTCCTGTTGGCAGGGATCAGATTGGGCAAAAATAGGGACACCAGGGACATTTCTTGTATAAAACTGGTTTTAATAATAATAATAATAATGCATCAGTTTTATACAGCGCTTTTCTGGACACTCAAAGACACTTTACAGAGCATTATTCATTCACTCCAGACCCGGTGGTGGTAAACTACTATTGTAGCTACAGCTGCCCTGGGGCAGACTGACGGAAGCGAGGCTCCAATCTGCACCATCGGCCCCTCCGACCACCACCAACACTCACACACACACCACTTTCATACTAGGCAATGTGGGTGATGTGCCTTGCCTAAGGACACAACGACAGTATTTGCAACTGGCCCCACTGTGGCACCTGGAATTCCCTGTGGTCTCCCATCCAAGTACTGACCAGGCCCTGCTGAGCTTCTGAGATCTGACGGGTTCAGGCTTCGACGAGCCGGTATGGCTCGTAGATTTGGATAAATCTGCTGGGACAGGGGACACGGGGCTCAAAACTGAGACTGTCCCGGGGAAACAGGAACATCTGGTCACCAGACTTTTGTGATTCCCTGGTTCATACACTGAGCAGTTTTTTTTTTTTTTTTACTTTTTTGTTTTTTGAGCTTTTTAATATCATATCATGAGATTAACCAACTAAGAAGTGCAGCATGTGCAGTCCACAGGACACAAGTGGAAGGTTAGGGTTATGGTTAGGGACTTTTGGATTTTGTTAAATGAACTGTATTTTATTCCCGTCTCCATGGAGACCGTGCAAGAGACGAGCTGTTCATATGTAGACATTTGCTGCCATCTTATGTGGCTCAAAAGAGCTTCAGAGGAAAGACTTTGAGGGAATGAACACAAGGGACTGATTGGGTGAAATGAACTGTTTTTCTTGTATCAATGGAGACTGTTTAAGATGCTAGCTAAGATGCTAGCTAAAATGCTAGCTGCTAATGTGTGCATTGTATCAGCCATGGTAAATTATTATTTTCTTTGGGAACAATATTTTTATGCCTCATAAGAAAGGAAACATGAGCCAAGAAAGTTTATTTTAGATGTTGCACAGTTGCTCTTCTTTAACACCTACATCTCTTGTACTTTAGCATCACGTTAGCATCACGTTAGCATCACGTTAGCAGCCTGTGGAGTGTTTCTCACTTCCTTCCACAGAACCAGATTAACAATTTGTCTGTGGCCCATTTCCTCCACATCTGCACCACATCAAAACTGTCTCCATTTTTCTTTTTCTCATAATGGTGGATCCTCTGAAATATTCATGGCTGCTGCATCACAGCTCTGTTCTGCAAGCTCTTCCCACACACACACGCACTATACACACACTATACACACACTATACACACACTATACATACACTATACACACACTATACACACACACATAAGCCCCGATGAGGAGCAGCCTTTGTCTCTGCTGTCCAAAGAGTTACACAATGCTGACGACAGTGAAGCCCACGTCCTGGCTCCAAGTCTCTGCATGTGAGAAATGTCCAGTGTCTAAGGACTAAACAGAATCACTGAAACATGTGCAAAAGAAACTAAGCACAACTCCAGCAAACTCTGCTGAGAATACAGCATCACAACATCATTAAAATGGGAATTCTATTGGAGCATTTTTCATTAATTTTCCAGTTTAACTCATTTTGAACCTGTTCTTGCCCATTATTGGTTTAGTTTGTTTATTGAACATGCACTATTCACTGTTTCTGCTGGGAGAATGTAGATGTTATTGCTTTGCCTGGAATGTTCCACCATACAGAATTAAACTTGTATCTAAAGTGAGACAATCCAAATTACATGTCAGATTTCTATTTATTTATTTATTAAAAGGGTCAATGCATTAAAACAAGACAATGCAAAAATATACACCTGTAAATATGCTCTGTAGCCAAAGCTGCTGGTGAGAGAATCAGTAATAATAAAATGCATGTTGTTCACCAAAAAGTTACATAGTGAAACTTTAAAGTGGTGACTCATAGGAAGACCAAATATCATCCAAAGAATTAAAGTAAAAAGCCTTGAGCATTTTGTAATGTCACCACACTAACAGCCTCAAAGTCCTGCCTCCACCCTCCTGCCATAAGACTCCTCTGCACTTCCCTCTGCACAGGCTGACAGCAGATATGCCACTCAACACGCTCATTTCCCTCAGATATCTGGACCCCTGCCAGTGCACTCAATCAGCCCCAATCAGCAGCTCGCTCTCCAAACACCAACTGAGACTTTCTGCCTTTCTGTTGTGTTTCTAATTAGATCATTTGATTAGTCTTCAAATGCTTAAACTTCTGGTTTCACTTCTAAACACATAAAGCGTCTCTGATAGAACATCACCGTGAAGTTCTGCTTTGTCGCGTTTGTTCTATTTTTGTTTTTGTTCCAAATGGGCAATTTCTGAGTGAGTTATACAATTCTACAATGCACATCAATGAAGCATTACATGACAAATGGTAGAGAACAGCAAATGTGTTTGAACTCGTGTTGTCAAACGATTCATTTTTAAAAATCAGATTAATCACACTTTAGAATTTTGATTAATCACAGTTATTCTTCAAATAAAGACTAAAATATTTGGACAAAAATGCAATTTATTATCAAAAAGTTATATTATTGACAACATTGCTGCGCTGCCAATGCTGTTTGTGGCGCTCGGTTTGTTGTTGGTGCAGTGTCGTCGTTGCTGCCGCTGAATCAAACCCGTGTTTTGCTTTAAGTTGGTGTTTTAAACTTCTGTGGAAAGTTCATCACTGCGACATCTGCAAACCACCTCAGTTTATCTAAAGTCGCGCATGGACAGACCTGATCACTGACCTAATAACCTGCGCTTTCAGGTCACCATCACGCTCTTGATAGAGGAGCATGTGTGTTCAAAGTAAATTGTGTGATTAATCTGCGTAAAAAAAAAAACAACTGATATTTTTAGTGATTATCGCATGTGTTAACACGCTAACGTTGACAGTCCTAGTTTGAACATATAGAAATTCTGTATTGGCAGTTTTCTAAATTATGTGTTAGCATTAGGAACATGATTTGAAGGATTTAAGAATAAATAATAATGTATTTTATTTTTAACGCACCTTGTGCTGCTGAACCAGTAAAAACAACAAAGACAATATACAGATAAAAAGCAGCTAATGGAGATACAATCAGCTGTGGACTTTCCTGCACAAAAATGTTTATTTGACCCCTACTCCCAGTGTTTTCACATAAGATACTTTTCTGGTTCCTGATTATCAGATATATAATCTGTATAATCTGTATAATCTATATAATCTGTATAATCTATATTTATACACTCATCCATCCATCCATCCATCCATCTTCTTCCGCTTATCCGGGGCCGGGTCGCGGGGCAGCAGTCTAAGCAGGGGCTCCCAAGCTTCCTTCTCCCCAGCCACTTCCTCCAGCTCCTCCGGACGGACCCCAGGCGTTCCCAGGCCAGCCGAGAGACATAGTCCCTCCAGCGTGTCCTGGGTCTTCCCCGGGGCCTCCTACCGGTGGGACATGCCCAGAGCACCTCCCGAGGGAGGCGTCCAGGAGGCATCCGGACCAGATGCCCGAACCACCTCAGCTGGCTCCTCTCGACGTGGAGGAGCAGCGACTCTACTCCGAGCTCCTCCCGTGTGACCGAGCTCCTCACCCTATCTCTAAGGGAGCGCCCGGCCACTCTGCGGAGGAAACTCATTTCGGCCGCTTGTATCCGCGATCTCGTTCTTTCGGTCATTACCCAGAGCTCATGACCATAGGTCACTCATGAATCAGGAATAAATTATTTCATAGATTATAATACATATTTGATGGCTCCCTCCAAGCACCGAGCATTCACTGCACACACACATAAGCAGCCAGGACGGCCAAATGTCTTGCCCAAGGACACAATAATAGTATGAAGTAAAATGAGCTGGGATTGAACCTCCAACCTGCTGTTAACCATGGACACTACACCTCCATATTACCTGAGTTCTCTGGACATGCAGTACACAGGCAGTGTTTGACGGACTGTGTTGTTCCCGTGTCAGAAACAAGAGAAAGTGTCAGACGCTGCCAAGAAAAGGAGGAATAACAAGGAGGTATAGGATTTCTGTGAGATGCACAGGTGACAGCCTGTGTTTACTGTGTAAGGCATCTGCAGTAAGAGCTCCACCCTTTACTGTTGACTGGAGGTGACAAACACTCTGAAACCAGAGCAGAGGAGATAAGTGGTGCAAATGAAACAGGACCATGAGGGTACGAGCAGGAGGAGCAAATGACATAATCTTTCACACCATTTACATTAAATAGGTCATATGCTAAACAGAATTCACTCACTACAGCTATGTGTGTTAGTGGGTTGGAAAATATAACAGCATCTTATGAATATATTTTTCTGCTCTGTTCTTACATAATCCACTTATAAGAGCGATAGGCTTCGTAAAGCTTGTGTGAAAGGAGGCTGTACTTTTGAAAATCAAAGTCGGACGGATCATCTGATCCGGTCTTCATACTTTGGTGTTTGGCTGAGCATCATGAGAATCATCTACACAAGCTTTTCTATACGTTAGACCCAGAGCTCAAAAGGTTCTCGAAACTCTAAACTCATACTGAAGTTATCTGACCTGCCAAACAGTTGAGACACTGGGCTTTTTCTTTTTTACTTTTTGGGTTTTGAGCTCAGTTTTAATCACATGATGGGATCTCGTAACCTTCAGACCAAAATATAGAACTTCTTTACCTGAGATAATAGTTTAGCTTCAGTTTGATTCTGCAGAAATCCATGCAGTTTCTGTTTCTTTTATAAGTGTAAGCAGCCATGTTTGTTTTTGACACAAACAAACCCCCGAAATCAGGGAGAATAAGGCTCCAGATCCACCCGACTTTGTAAAGTTTTGTCTTGTGGTTCAGCTCACAGCAGGATGGATTCTCACGATATCTGAGTAAACAAACTCAGGAGAATTCACCTTGGAGAGCACCTGCTGAAAGGATCATGGGCCAGGAGATATACATACTTCAGCAGATTTTATCAGTACGGACTATTTTGTTTGTGAAAACCACACAGGAGGTAAGCGCTTTGTGCCTTTGTGGACAGAGAATATGTCTGTACTTTCTGTTGTGTTTCTAATTAGTCTTCAAATGCTTAAACTTCTGGTTTCACTTCTAAACACATAAAGCGTCTCTGACAGAACATCGCTGTGAAGTTCTGCTTTGTTGCGTTTGTTCTATTTTTGTTCCAAATGGGCAATTTCTGGGACATAACTGAGTGAGTTATACAATTCTACAGTGCACATCAATGAAGCATTACATGACCACTGGTAGAGAACAGCAAATGTGTTATAGAAATTCTGTATCGGCAGTTTTCAAAATTATGTGTTAGCATTAGGAACATGATTTGAAAAATTTAAGAATAAATAATAATGCATTTTACTTTTAACGCACCTTGTGCTGCTGAACCAGTAAACATTAAAAACAACAAAGACAATATACAGATAAAAAGCAGCTAATGAACTTTCCTCAACTGGATGTAACTAAAGTTTGATTTTTCAGCTTGTTCTGCTTTGACTAATTAGATTCAAATATTTGTCATTACATTCTGCATCTGAGTGCTTTCACTGAGAGACAGACAGAGAGATAAAACCTTTGCAGTTATGAAGAGATTGTGCATATTCCACACAGAAGGACTTTGCTGCTTAGAGGCTGAAGGTCTGACCACTAGACGTCCATGGTAACGTAGAGGTCTTTAAAGATTATTAAATTAAACATATTACCACTGGATAATGTATGTAAGATAAGATAAAGATAAGATCAACTTTATTGTCCCCCGAGGGAGAAATTTGTCTTGGGCACGTAGTGCTGGGTGCAGTCAATAAATACAATACAAAACAATACAATACAATGAAATACAAAAATAGTACGAATATAGAGTAAAATGCAGAATGCAGTACAATGTCATGCAGTAGTGCAGGACTAGTAAAGAACTAATAAGGTGACCTCAGCATAGTCTGTATAAAACAGAACCAGCAGATGTGGCTTCCAGAGTTAATGAGGATGGAGTGGGATTAAGTGAAGTAGAAAAAGGGTTGGGGATGGGCAGAGGATCCACAGCTGTAGGCCTCCCCCCTGCCCACAAGGAGGCAAAGGTGATCTACAACACCCTAACCCTCCCCAAACTGGGAGGGTTGAGGGGGGAGGGGCTAGGGTAGTGGATCCACAGCAGAAGGCCTCCCCACTACCCTCGGAGGGACGTGTGGGGGCCAGGGACCGAGCTGGTTTTATGTGTTTGTTGCGGAGGGATATTGAGGTGGGAATGAAAGACTGTTTGAATCGGTTGCTCTTGCATCTGCTGCTCTGTAGCGCCTCCCAGAAGGCAGCAATTCATGTTCAGAAAATAAAACATGAGATGGATCCCTTAAAATCTTATTTGCTTGACTAACAACAACTTCCTCATAAAGGGACTGTAAGGGCTGTTCAGCAGGTTTCTCTGCAGCTTTAGAGCCATTATTACCATTTTTAGTAGTCTGGCCTCACATTGGACAGTGAGTGAGCCGTACCATGTGACCGTGCCATATCTAACAGTACTTGCTATGACTGCGTTGTAGAATATGGCCCTAATCTCCGACTTCACACCAAATAAGCGCAGCCTTCTGAGAAAGTAGAGTCTTTGTGCCAGTCTGCTGCACAGACAGTCCACATGAGCACTCCAGCTCAAACTGTTGGACACCATTATACCTACGTATTTATACGACGCCACCTGCTCAATTACAGTGTTGTTCATTCTCACTGGATCATGTACAGTAACCCCTCTAGGGTCAAAAATCATTTCTTTCGTTTTTTCAAGTTCAGTTTAAGGTGGTGATTATCGCACCAAGATTTAAAAATGTCTACTTCCTTAAAATACACTCTGGGGTCATCACTGGCTTCCAGCAGAGTGAGAATGATGATGTCGTCAGAAAATTTAATAAGGTGATTCTTAGGGTGTGAGCTTCTACACTCGTTTGTACAGTGTGAATAAAACCGGAGAACTTACACATCCTTGTGGGACACCTGTATTACTTTAAGGGCTGAGATGGAGCCATTTATTGACACCTGTTGCAGCGATTTGTTAGGAATGAATAGAACCATTTCGAAATAAAAGGATTGACATTTAAATCTATTAGTTTTTGAGTGATCAAATAAGGCTGAATAGTATTAAACGCAGAACTGAAGTCTGCAAAAAGAACTCTGGCATATGCTTGAGAATGCTCCAGGTGTTTGTTAATCCAGTGTGTAACAGTAATGAGTGCATCCTTAGTTCCCCGGACCTGCTTATAGGCAAACTGTAGAGGGTCAAGACCGTCAGTCACTTCAGTTTTAAGCATGTTAACAACCATTTTTTTTAAACATTTCATTATAATTGAAGTTAATGCCACAGGTTGGTAATCGTTATTTGTTGCTGTATGTATATATCTGTATGTTTTATGTATCCGTGGTTCTTGTCTATCGTTCATTGCTCCTGAACAGACCGATCTATATGAATGTGTCCTTGTTCCAGTCCATAACTTCGCCAGCTCAGCCTTGGTTATGCTTCAGTCTCTTCTCCACAGTCTTGTTCTGTGACTACACAGAATTATTCCTGATGTCTCACACAGATCCGACTTGTTCAGTTGAATAATCTTTTCCAGAAGTGTATCTCTGTGCCATCTGCTGCTATCGCTCCCCTTTTCCCCAGTTCATTTGGCTCCACGCCTCAGTTCGCTCCTCCCAGACAACCACCGTTAGACAAGACACAGACAGGCTGCTTCACACACTCTTCTTTTCAATTACACGAGTCTCATATATTTTTAGCTCTCAAGACTGAATCAGGGCAGAATTAACAATTATAAATACTCCAATCAAATAAAAGACAATTTATGGAGTGCAGATAATAGCAGATTGTTGTGCACAGTGAAGGCTCCATGCAGATGTTACTTCATATGGCATTAAATTGATCTACTGCACAGAGGCAGTTGGTGCCGTCAGGCCAGTTACAGGTCAGATCTCTGGAGAGGCGACCTAGCTTTTTTTCAGCAATAAAGATCTTTGTGATGAAATAAATACTGTAAAGATATATGTGGAAAAGCAATAATACAGTGGGACAAGGAAGTGTCGGACACCAGTTTTTTTGTAACTTATTTGTATCTTGATCTTTTCTGTTGAGAACCGTAAAAACTGCCATTATTTTGATGACTATAGTTTATTTTATTTTAAACCTATAACATCGCACACGATACGAGGAATATGTTTCTATAACCGCGCAGAACTTTCTAAGTGTAAAAGACAGAAACGTCCTTTTCCCCTCTGAAAGTGCAGACATAGAGGTTTCCGTACATTTCTGCGGCTTTATCCTACGTCACACTCACGCTGTGTGATGACGTGAGCAAAACGAGTGTCCAATAGGAACTTTGTTTTCCCCAAACTCATGCGCTCCGTCCATTTTGATGGAGCCAAACTTTGCCAAAGAGTGAAGTGAGTCAAGATGGTCGACTCCTCTGACTGTGTGTGTTTATAACGAGGGAAAAAGTCGCTCTAAGTGGAGTTAATTCTCACACACATGGAAAATGACACATCTTGGTGTGTGTAATTGTGCATCTCTTTCTATTTTTATTTAAAGGTTTATTTCAGTCCAAATGAACAAATCCAAATGTAATTTCCACCCTGGAAATGCAGAAGTGCTGTGGCTCTGGCCCTGGACCTGACAGGAGCTGTTTCCAGGACTGGACCAGGAAAGTCATGGAGCCACTGCACTTTTTTTGTTTTTAGGGCAATAAGGAGATTTTTAATTTACTTACAGACTTGAGATTTTGCATTTTTGTAACTAAGGCCCTAAATTAAGCATTTTTTATGTCCAAAAAGTTGTTTCTACATGTTTGCTGTGTGTTTTGTATAAAAGAGAGTGAAATTTATTCATTTATTTATTTATTTCATCTCTATTTCTGGTCCTGTAGCTTTTATCACAGCCTCATGACACAACTACAGCAGCAGATTGTGAAATAACAGCTTGGACTGAACATAAGGAGGTAGAACACTTCATTAGGGGTAAAAGGGGCAGTTTTTTTTTTTATCCAGGCGAGGAGAAATGCACTAAAATTGCCCTTAGGTCTTCAGGGGTTAAAGGAGCAGGAGCATTAATGAAAGACACAGTGAAGAGATGCTTTGTACCAGACTATAACTATCATTTCCACCTCCAGTCAGTAATAAAGAGATGTTGACAGTTGTTATGTATTATTTTTATGAGTAAAGGCTTTAAAAATCTGCATAACCTCAACAAGAGAAGTGAATAATTGACAGACTCATGGTTGTCTGTGTGATGTAAGTGAGTCTCTGAACTCCACCTCTGTATTTTCTGCATATTCACTCCTGTCCCTGCTCTGTGTGGTGTGTGGGGCTTTGTAACGATGAGAATAGGGATGCATTCATTAAAAGTAGGAAGTGTGAGCAGACCGGTCCGTCAGGCTGACGCTTTCCTGCTGCTCTGTATGAATAGTTGCTTGGAGACCAGGGAGTTAAGTTTCACATCTCTAACTTTCTCCTATTTTCAGCCCCTGCAATGAGAAAAACCCGTCCTATACAACACAAAAGACAAGTGCACATGCCCCTCTGTAGATTCTATCTACTGAATAAGAATAATGCAGTGTTTAAAAAGAACAAACAATAATTTGTGCTAATATCAGTTGTAATCAGTGTTGGTAAAATGTTGATATTTGTTGTAAAAGAGCAAATTCCACAATCTAGTTATTAATATAATCAACTAACTTCAACATTTGTGAATTTAACTTTTGGATATGATATGATATGATATATGATATACAATGTTATCAGTAAGAAAGATTCTAGAAAAAAAGGGTTAAATATGAACTCTTGTGCTTGTGTCTGCTGTATAGTTCTGCCCGTGGATAATTATAGTTCTATATTATAGTTCTATCTGCAGCCTGTCCACAACAGCCTGAACTGTCACGTAGCAGCAGGTTCAGCTTCTTTAAACATCCTCCCTGTCCGTCTGCCTCACGTCAGCGGACACAGGCTCCTCCTCAACAGGCTGATTAGAAGAGCAAAACACACTCTAAACTTATGTTACTTATGGCACAGAGCAGAGCTACAGCAACATGTGGTTGAAGTTTTGACTAAATGCCACAAATGCATCAGTATTTGTCAGGACGTGTGTTTGGCAGAGGCTGGTGACACTGCAAAACCAGGAAGAGAATGGAACTCCAATTAGAAATTAAAAAAAAAAAAAACAGGTTTAAAATCCTACACACAAATCTTCACTTTCTTCAGTTTTGTGTAAAGTGCTGGTGGAAGTTCTCTTAAAGAAGGGTTCTCAAACTGTGGGTGAGGGTCCAAAAAGGGGCACAGAGTGTTTCAGGGCAGAACAGTTTGTTTGGCTTATATCAATCTTAAATGAACATTTATCAGATAAAATGTAGACAGACATATAAAACTTACTTATGTGACTCAGCCTTTGCCCACATAAAGATCATTAAATCCAAGCACCGTTCCTCCATGACTGATTCTCTATATATTTATAATTGATAAATGGTTTGGATTCTTGTTGAAAATGTGTCTCATGTTTATGAACACATTTCAAGCTCAAACTGACTTCTGAGTTTTAATATGAGACTATTTACTGAAGCTGACTTTTCATTTTGAAGACTGAGTGTTATTTAAACATAATATTGTCGTCGTTTTTCTCTCGGGTTTTGCTTGGCTGTAGTTTTACCATCTGCCGCTCACATCTCCATTCATTCCTTCTCCGTGGCCTCGGCCTCTCATACATTTTAATAGCAGCAGTTTTGATCCAAGTGGCCACAAAACATTCAGAAGCATCCATGGGTGTGGAATAAATGCATAATTTAGCCACACCAGTCAACTACTGCTCAGCCTACTGGAAAAGACAAGATAAATATTGGGTTTTTGACAGAGCAGGGAGGAGAAGGAGCCGTGTGTGGTGAGCGTGTCTTTTACAAAATGTGTGACTTGGAATTTCAGTACAAGCTGTAGTTTAGTGGAAGATAAAATGGAAAAACAGACAGTTACACTATACATATTTGAGACGAGGGAAAATGTTTCTTGAAAAGCTCTTTGTGTTGCATTTTTTGTATGAATAGTGCTCTGTAAAGAAAGTTTGATTGATTTAATGGATTTAGTGGAAAACTCTATTCACGTTCAAAAGGCAAATTTCTGGGATAGTCAAAGTGTTGCTGTCCTTGTTCCTGAAGACCACAATGGAATTATACAACAATATAAGGCAGGACATGCAACACAGATACTAGTAAGACTGTATAAAAAAGTTTTTATCGCAAGAAAAAAAACAGGATCCTCTAGAGCAGGTAAACATGAACATTTGAAGACCAAAGGGTCACAGCAGCAGGTACAGGGAGAAGGTAAGGTAAGGTAAGGTTTATTTATATAGCGCTTTACACAGACACATGTCCCCAAAGTGCTTTACACAGCATTTTACAGAGAATTCTTCATTCACTCCAGACCCGGTGGTGGTAAGCTACTGTTGTAGCCACAGTTGCCCTGGGGCAGACTGACGGAGGCGCTTGGCTGCCAAGCCAAGCGGCGCCAACGGTCCCTCCGACCACCACCAACACTCACTCGCACAACTTTTACACCTACAGTGCATGTTTGCATGTGCATGAGAAGGGCGACAATAGTCCAATGCCGCATGCAAACTTCCTATTTGGATTAGTTATGTCCATTTATATGTACAGTCATGTGAAAAAGTTTGGACCCTGATCATTTTCAAGATTTTCCTTTATAAATCATTGGTTGTTCGGATCAGCAATTTCAGTTAAATATCTCATATAGCAGAAAAACACAGTGATATTTGAGAAGTGAAATGAACTTTATAGGATTTACAGAAAGTGCAATAATTACTTAAACAGAAGTAGGCATGTGCATAAATTTGGACACCAACAGAAAAATGACATCAGTATTTAGTAGCTCCTCCTTTTGCAGAAATAACAGCCTCTAAACTCTTCCTGTAGCTTCCAGTGAGGCTCTGGATTCTGGTTGAAGGTATTTTTGACCATTCTTCTTTACAAAACATCTCCACTTCAGTCAAGTTTGATGGAGCCCGAGCATGGACAGCCCGCTTTAAATCACACCACAGATTTTCAGTAATATTCAGGTCTGGGGACTGAGACGGCCATTCCAGAACATTGTACTTGTTCCTTCTGCCTTAGTAGAATCTGAGCAGTGTTTAGGGTCATTGTCTTGTTGAAGTCTCCAGCCCTGGGGCAACTTCAACTTTGTCACTGATTTTTGAACATTGTTAGTTCAACTTTAACAGGATTTCCAGCACCTGCACTGGCCACAGGCCCACAGCCTGATGGAACCACCACATTTTACTGTGAGTAACAAGTGTTTGTCTTGGAATGCTGTGCTCTTCTTTCACCCTGCACACCGCCCTTTGTTATGTCCAAATATCTCAGTTTTAGTTTCATCAGTCCACAGCACCTTATTCCAAAATGAAGCTGGTTTGTCCAAATGTGCTTTAGCAGAGCTCAATCTGTGGCCTGTGCACAGAAAAGGCTCCGTCACATTCCTCTCCCATACAGCATCTCCTTGTGCAAAGTGCTGAATAGTTGATCGATGCACCGTGACACCATCTGCAGCAGGATCATGTTGTATGTGTGTGGAGCTGGTCTGTGGGGTGAGTTTGACTGTTCTCACCTGAACTAGAACTGTGCCTGTGCTCTTCCATTTCCTCACTATGTTCCTCACAGTGGAAACTGACAGCTGACATTTCTGAGCTAGTTTTTTGTATCCTTCCCCTAAACCATGATGTTGAACAGTCTTTGTTTTCAGGTCATAGTTCTTTAGAGGCTCCCATGTTGCCACTCTTCAGAGAAGATGCAAAGAGGAGAACAACATGCAACTGGCCCCTTAAATCCCCTTTCTCCTGATCAGCTTCACCTGTGTCTGTAGGCCAAGGGTCAGTGAGCTGAACAAACTAATTTTGTGTTCCAATAATTAGTGCTAAAGGTATTAAAATCAGTAAAGTGCCCTAATTTATGCACATGCCTACTTTTGTTTAAGTAATTATTGCACTTTCTGTAAATCCTATAAAGTTCATTTCACTTCTCAAATATCACTGTGTTTTTCTGCTATATGATATATTTAACTGAAACTGCTGATCCGAACAACCAGTGATTTATAAAGGAAAATCTTGAAAATGATCAGGGTCCAAACTTTTTCACATGACTGTACAGCCAATGGGACCATATTAGGAATAGGAATGTACATATAAAATAGCAAATTAAAAATACCTGAATCAGTAGTGCAGGTTAATAACGAACATTTTAAGACCAGAATGACGAGGCTCAGTGAAGGAGCCAGAAGCCCCATGGTCACTTCCTAATTGGAAAGCAGCAGCAGCCCATTTATTTCCATTTATAGAGTCTATGGTAAAATCATGAATAACTACAAAAAGAAAAACATTCAGATGTCAATGTTGATGTAGAGTCAGAAAAGAATAGTTACCGTATTTTTCTAACTATAAGTGGCACTTTTTTTCAGGGTTTGGTTGGTCCTGCAGCTTATCCTCCATAGACCAAAGATATCAATCGTATATATGAATCAAAAATGAAAAAACAAATAGATATCTGTTTTTTCATTTTAGTTTTAGAGACAAATAATAAAGAAAAGAGTTCTTTTTTTGTTTTCTTATTTTTGATTCTATATTGAAAAACAAATGAACGAATGATACACGGATTCTTCTCTATTGTTTTACTATAACTTCTATAACTCACCTTTCAAGATGAAATATCGGCTCTTGGTCTCTGATTTTATAGAATAAATTTCGCTCAAAAAGTGTGACTTATACATGTTTTTTTTTCTTCTTCATTTCGCATTTTTTGGCTGGAGCGACTTATAGTCTGAAAAATACTTGAGTATTTGGACTAAACAGAAACATGCGTCGTATGTGTGGCATCACCTACATACTCCTACCTGGGAGTCTCATTGCAATTAAATTGTGTTAAAATGTCTTTTATTTTATATTTCAACCACAGACAAAGAGCAGCATAATAAGCAGGTCAAATGTCACCATGAGGGTCTTTCACAGAATTTCAGTAATGCCGACAGGCGCCAACGGCCCCTCCGACACCACCAACACTCACTCCTACAGTGCAGGTTATGAGCTGATGGGGGAAACCGGAGGAAACCCATCCAGACACGGGGAGAACATGCAAACTCCACACAGAAAGGCCTGGGCGACCCGGGGATCAAACCCGCAACCTTCTTGCTGTAAGGCATTCAATTCAATTCAATTCAATTTATTGTTGTAGTGTCCAAAATCGCAACAACAGTTGCCTCTAAGGGCGTTCCAAGATATGGATGAGTAAAACATACACACAGACATATCAAAACAGGAATAAACAACATTCATGTAAAGCAGCAAATGAAACATTGTCCAGTCATCCCCTGTCCTTAGACCCTCCATGAGTGCTGCCACTCAGCCACCGTGCCGCCATAAACAGTGGGTCAAACAGTAATAAGCAGCCGGACTGGAGAACAGCAGAACTTGTATAACCTACAGGCAGAAAGGCTTCACACTGTCACTGTTTCTAACTCAGGACCTTCTGATTTCTGTGCCACATGTCTAAAAGCAGTAAAATATTTATATCATAAATGTAATAGAACCAGAAAAACTCTCATGTCAATCACTGTTTCATCTTTGCAGTTTCTCCTTATGACCTCTTGTATAGAGCTGAGATATATTTGTTTTATTCCTATATTTAATTTTTACTTGTACACATACGTTTATATACATGTGCCTTATTTGACACCAGTCTTGGTATTTTCAGTATTACCATTTATATTGTTGCTCTTTTGTTATTATAATATAATTTTATGTGTGAGCTACTGTGTCCAAATCATTTCTCTTGCACATCAATAAAGTTTGTCTAAGGCTAAAAGAAATGACCCAAATATTCCTTTAAATTCTTGTGCCATATTTTAATCCCTGAGGTGAATCTCTGCAGATATAGAAGCTGCATCTTCTCTTACATCTAAAGTTAAAATAGTTTGTCTGAGTCACCCCTAAAAATATCTGTAAATTGGGTTTTTGGGCAGTAAACGCTTTAGGGACTTTACACTTTCTTATCCTCCTAAATGTTGCCTCCTTTGCTCCTGTGTGTTAACAGCAGAGTGGGAAAATCCTTCACTCTGTCATCCCCCCTATTCATTTTCTTAGAATTATAAAGCATCTTTCAAGATATTAAAAAAACAAAACCTTAACTTTGTATTTAAGCCCCACGCTCTTGTTTTTGTAATCGAATTCTGCATCTGCTCCTTGGGGCATTTTTCTCAAACATTTTTTAAAGCAGAAATATTATGCAAAATGGACTTTTCAGAGCTTTTAACCATGTTTTAGTTGTTTCCCCTCTCAAAGTTGTATGAGGAGTGATTCCTGCATGTTTGAACAATCTTTAATCACTTATTTTCAAGATGCCATTTTGCCAATCATCCCCCGTTTTCACCGGGAAGCGACATACGCCCACTACTCTCACCTTCTATTTTCTTCATCTGTGATACATGTAGGATTCGGCATCATAGTAATTGTGGTACAAATGAAAAATAATCTGCTGCTCACTAATGTGATCTGCAGTTATTCATCAGGGTTGTTGACTCTTTGTTGTAGTGAAGTTTACTGCGACTGTACTGCAGTTTTCTAATGCAGAAGTCAGAAGGTTTTTTTTATTACATAGTTTAGAAGTGAGCAGTTTCAGTAGTTTTTTTTATTATTGCAATTTAAAATATGCAAATTATAAGAATGATTCTTGGATGTAATAGATTTTAACTATAGAGCACAATATGTGTTCTTTAAGCACTCAGTGGGGACACATATTCTTATATTCTTATTTTGGAGTGATACAAAATGGCAGCCTGTTTAGTTCCTCTCATCATCCATTAACTGCACAAATCACTTAATGTTTGTTTATAAAGGTCAATATCGACAATGTGCCTCATAAAACTGCTCTTAACAAACCTGCAAAAGAGCATGACATACTAAACGAATACTGCAAAACTCTTCTCGGAACCATCTCTGCACGTCCTGTGGAAGAACGCAAGAATAACAAGAGAAAACTAATCTTCCCTCCATTACTTCTGTGTCCCTTCGAAGGAAAATAGTTCTTTTTCAGCCTGTACAGATGAGCCTTTGTCTACAGCACTGCAGATTTTCAGTTCCTTTCTGCTCTTCATGTTTATGTATCGTGCTGAGGCAGTGGGTCAAATCCTCAGCCTGTTTCCAGTGTGCACAGTGCATGTGCCACTGCTGCGTAAGCTCCACTCAGAACGCCATGTCCTTTCATTGTCCCTTTGTTCAGATAAACACTTGATTCCTGTCCCCAATCGCTCCTCCTGCACTAGAAACTGTGCTTCAGAAACTCCAATAACAAGACTTCTGCATCTGTGAGAAGAGGTGTTAGTGTGGCTATAAGGATGATACAGGATGTTACAGGATGTTACAGGATGTTACAGGATGATACAGGATGATACAGGATGTTACAGGATGATACAGGATGTAACAGGATGTAACAGGATGATACAGGATGTTACAGGATGATACAGGATGATACAGGATGATACAGGATGTTACAGGATGTTACAGGATGTAACAGGATGATACAGGATGTTACAGGATGTTACAGGACGTTACAGGACGATACAGGATGTTACGGGATGATACAGGATGATACAGGATGTTACAGGATGATACAGGATGTTACAGGATGATACAGGATGTAACAGGATGATACAGGATGTTACAGGATGTTACAGGATGATACAGGATGATACAGGATGTTACAGGATGTAACAGGATGATACAGGATGTTATAGGATGATACAGGACGTTACAGGACGATACAGGATGATACAGGATGTTACAGGATGATACAGGATGTTACAGGATGATACAGGATGATACAGGATGTTACAGGATGATACAGGATGTTACAGGATGATACAGGATGATACAGGATGTTACAGGATGATACAGGATGTTACAGGATGATACAGGCTGTTACAGGATGATACAGGATGTTACAGGATGTTACAGGATGAAAAAACATGGCAACGCCAACAGACAAACTTCAGTATAGTTTACCACAACTATGGTCTATTTTATTTGTGAAAAATGTACAGAACTTAAGAGGCCTGTGAGTTTCTCACTGGATGTAACAAAAGTTTGATCTGCTGTTGTGATGCTTTGACCAATTAGATTCGAATAACATTGTGCAAAAACATTGTCACATCTCTGAATTTTCAGCTGTAGCTATAATACCTATAACACACACACACATACATATATTTTAAGATTACACATACTTGATTCAAAAGTATTCTGATACCAAAGGTTGATAAATCTATTTACCGTAGTGACCCAGCAGTTAATCATGTTCTCTTCTTAAATATCTCTTTTAAAATATTGTTTTGGGTGATGCATACACATTATAATGGCCCAAAGTAATACAGTAAAGCTGCACCTGCTCTATTCCCACAAACTGCAAGAATTTTTTTTAAAAGTCATTTGAGTCCCAGACAAGTCTTAGCAATCAAAAAGAGACCTTAAAACTTACATCAAATGCTGAATGCTCAAAATGTGGAAATGTAAATGTCCATATTATTTAAACAATGCTCCAGTTTGTCCCTTTCCTGCCATTTATTTCTGCCCATGTTTGTCCTGAGCTGAAATGGCACTTGTACCACACAAAGGGAGGTATGTTCCCCGTACCCCTCATTACAGAGAAGAGAGTCTTCAGAATAATTGCATACATTTGTGCATGTGGCAATTACTTAAGCCTGTTGCTATGGATACCAAAATAAAGGAACATTAAAAAACTATAACATCCCAGTGCCACACGATAGATTTTACACAACTAATGAAGACATATGTGGTCTATCAGACACATGATGGGGAAAATACTACACCAACACTGTATGTTTACTGCTCTATTAAAGCCTAAAGAAAGACTTGATAAATAATGAACAAACAGCCTGTTAAGAATGTGAGGGACGCCTCCAGGCTCATTCTGCACTCTTCTCTTTTAGCTGTATAATGATTATTTATGATTTGATTGTTGTGATTTTCATGTTTTTCTTTTTTGAAGCATTTTGAATTACTTATGCCACAGTAATAAACTTTTCCTGCCTTCATGTTCAAAGGGGATGTTGTAAATGAATTGTTTTAGACCAACTGAGAACTGAGCAAAAACCCAAAACTAAACCTGGACTAAACCAGGGTCAAACCGAGCCTTACAGTGCAACTAAACTGGGCTCAAGCCAGGATCAAATAATGCTGAACACACCCTTAGAGTTTAAAGACTTTGTGTTTCAAACTGTCAAACAGAGAAAACAACGGACAAGATATAAAAAGAAGTTTAAATTTAATAAAGTCCAAAGTCATTTAACCCTAACCCAAACTGAAGGAACTTAAAGTCAACTGAACACAACCAAAAAATAACCCAACCAGACAGGGGCAGGTCTATATACCCCAGACAGGGGCAGGTCTATATACCCCAGACAGGGGCAGGTCTATATAACCCAGACAGGGGCAGGTCTATATACCCCAGACAGGGGCAGGTCTATATACCCCAGACAGGGGCAGGTCTATATACCCCAGACAGGGGCAGGTCTATATACCCCAGACAGGGGCAGGTCTATATACCCCAGACAGGGGCAGGTCTATATACTCCAGACAGGAGCCAAGAACTCACTGAACACAGAAACTTATTTAAAGCAACACAAAAACAAATCCTTATACTACAGAAAATAAAGGCTAATAAAGTAACATTAACTAAAATAACTTAAAGTAAATATCAGCGATGGTCTGGTCTGGGTGATTCAAACTGAAAAAAGGAAAAACATTAAACTATGGGCTATAAATGAAAATATAAACTTAATAAAATACTGAGGTTTACACCACACAAACTTATTTGTAAAAAATGCAGCAATCGATATATATTTTTATTAGATGCAAAGAGAAACATTTAGCTTAAAAACTTAGATGTGTTATATACAAGATGTTCTTTCTTAATTTAAGTATAAAATATTTTCTTATGTTAAGTATAAAACATCTTGTTCCATTGGTGCTTATTTTACTCCAGTCAAGATAAAACTTTCCTAAAAAGGTGCACTATGGAACTTCTAGGGTAGAGCATCTGCTATTTGCTTGTCCCTATGGAGATGCTAAGTTTTTGCCTGGAATGTTCCACAGTAGGGCATTAAACACATCTCCCTTACATTTGTTCAATTACAGGAGGTTTATAGCTCAAAACTACCATAAAAAACAGGCTTCTCCGTAGATCTGACCATTAACCTGTCTCCATTAGGATTACAAGTTTATTTCCATAATGTGGAATAATCAAGGCAAAAGGGTGATATCTCCATGGAGACGAGCAGGTGGAAAAGTTACACAGAGCACCTTTCAGTCAAGTGATGTTATAGACATATATACTGAAGTTTTTCTGTGCATAATTTAGTAGCAAAATGTCTCTTGTTCACTTGTTTAAACTCTAGATCACTCAGACTTTTCCTAACACCACAGCACTACATTAATCACTCCATTGTCCATCAGAATATATTCCGTATATATTATAATTCTGGTGAGCTGCTATGGGGACATGAATCCAGATCTGAACCACTCTAAATCAGTGGTCTCTTCTGGCTCGTGTTAGCCGGTGGTCTGTTTCTAGGTCAGTGGGGGAGCTATAACGGCTGGCTGAGCTTCAGACGTGTTCACTGGAGGGTTTTCATGTGAAGCTGTCCATGTGTGCACGAGCGTGAGGGCATCTGAGCAAAAGAGCAGCACCTCACAGCCCCTGCACACAAATACACTGTACTCACGCAGAACAGAGCCTATAGAAACGGCAGAGCAGCTTCACCTGCTCACATACACAAGGCTCAGAGCTGCTGTGTGAAAAGCTGGAGGATTGGGTCTGTTTTGGTCGTGGCCCAGAGCACTACAGGAACAATGGGTCTGCACTCTACTATAGGCCTGTCACCAAGGGAAGAAGCAATGGAAGAAATGAACGTTTTACATTTTACTGTTGTCCAGCCGAGGCAACACACTTTACTGAGATGTTGGTTGGTTTAGCAGCTCTGACTGTCCCAAATCAGGAGAGTCTTCGGTTTTATTCATTTTGAATTCAAGTATGAACCTTTTTCACTTATAATTGGAGGAAGTTGACAGCAGTATAGTACCATAAATGGTCAAAGCTACATGCCAATTAAATAAGTACTTTCTTTTCATTTCGTATTAGTAGTACAGAAGAAGCATTAGCATTAGTACAGGCAGCAGCAGTAGTGGCATAAGTAATAACCTGAAATAAGCTAAATTACTCTACTAATAATTAGGGCCCGACCGATAAGGATTTTGTTGTGGCCGATTTGATGCCAGTAAAATGGGAGTTGGAGCTGCAGATATAATTATGACTAAAAATTCACTGTAAATCTTCAATTATTTATTTAACTTTAGTTTGGCTTTATTGGATTTTCAATTGGATTTATTTAGGCGACATTTATTGTTATTCTGCTACTTTACGTTATATTTAAAGACAGTAGGTCGGTCTAATGGTGTTTTTGTACGATATTCAAGCCAGTAAAGAAAGTGCTGTAAGTAAACAGGTCACGTTTGTAAATGAGAAGTGGTTCTCAAACAGTTTATCTGGATGAATAAAGGTTAAATAAAAAATAAACTACCACTATTAGCCTTTATCGGTAAATGCGTGTGCGCCGCAGTAATTAATGATCTGCAAAATGCAGATAATTCACACCTCTGTTCACAGCTCATTTCCATATCAGTGTGTGTCCAGTAACATATATACGGCCACTATAGTCACTTTACAGTCGCTAACAGAAAACAGCCTGTTTATGTGTGCGAGCTACAGCAGCTAATCGCTAACCAATGAGAAAGAACCAAAACGAGCTTCAAACCGACACATTTCAACACTCAGCCTCACACAGGCTCCTCTCAGATCAGCACTAAGAACTGTCCTTTAATCCAGACTCACACTGAGCGGCCGCAAAAACAACAGGATCTCAGTGTTGTGCAGGTGGATCTGAGGCTGTGGCTGTAAACAAACGCACATGGTGATGCGTTCAGGGGCGGGACGGACACAGACACATGACTCCTCAGATAAACCCTGATGCTCTGCCACAGATCAGGACATTTATCTGTCTGTAAATTGGATTAAATGGGCAGAATATAGAGTCTGAGCTTTATAATGAGGTAAAACATGTCCACGTGGAATATCGGCAAGATTTTGGCCGATATGTTTCCAAGTCGGTCGGGCTCTACTAATAATGTTGATTCCTTAAAAATGAACCAGTTTCAATTACAAATTAAATTCCGTTGCTGATGAGTACTTCCACCCGGGCACATGGCCACATCTTTATATTGCGCTGAACCATCAAGGCTCTCGCATTACATCAAGGAACCACTGTCCCATCCACACACACATACACCAGTGTGCACACGCTGGGGACAAGGGGGGGTCAGTGTATTGCCCAAGGACACAACAGCACTCATCTGTGGGAGTGGAAATCGAACCTTTGGATCAGTGGACAAACGCTCCACCGCCTGAGCCACTGTCTCCACAGTGAACGGCCTGTATCTCAGTCACAGACATCTGCTCACTCTGTATTTCACGGTACCGCAGTTCATCTCTTTATTGAATGTGACTGATCCGTTCTGACACACAGTAAGTATGTTCTGATAATATGCTCCAAAGGTCTCCACACATGTCATGTTTTCAATGAAGGTAATGAAGCCAGAACAAGACTATTTCTGCCCCCGTCTATGAGCACCACTTTGAATTATGTATAAAACAGACAGCGTAGGTCAAATGACTGGGTGCTGTAAGTGGATAATGTGGTGACAATGCAGGCAGGTATTTGCACTGATGCTCTCTTTTCACTGCCTGTCGTCATGGAGATGTTATTGCTTTTGCCTACAATATGGGATTAAATACGATACGAGCAGGTGACCCAGGCTAAGTTACAGGTCAGATCTGTTAAGAGGCAAGTCTGCTGACTGAAACAATGCATAATATTTTGGGGCAATAAAAACACAGTTACTAATAAAAGCAAAATGACATACTGTGGAACATTCCAGACAAAGCAGTAACCGTTGTATGGAGAGAAGGTAGTGGACCACTGTTTGAAATCAGTTTTGTGGGTGGAGTTTGTGTTTTCTATCTTCTCCTAAATGACTTCATATCACCAAAGACACCGGGCCGGCATGATGAATGGATCTGAGGCTAATTGGGCGATTTTGTGACTGGAGTTAAAGGTAATTGTCTGGGCCAGTTCTTCAGAGTATTAGTGTTAGCGTGTTTTTGCTGAGAGTTGAGTTTAAGTGGTGCTTTGTGGTTTTGCTCCAATTACTGCGTCTAGGTCCAGATTAAGAGATCAGAGGGAAGAGTCCTGGTATCGGCACAACACTGTGAGAACGAGCTTAAAATGGATTTGTTTGAGCATCTGTCAGTCATTCTGAAAAAAATCTGTATTTTGAAAAAATCCAAATAACTTTTTCCATTGCAAAACGCACTCTCATGGGAATGTCTGCAATTGCTCTCTGTTCAAGCGAATTTCATTTTCCAAGTTTTGTTTCTCTGTGTTTCTGTCTGTGTGCTCTGTTAAACTGCAAAATGGCTGATTCTCAAATTCATCCAGCTAAACCAAACCAAAAGAAAATCCAAGTTTGTTACCTGGACATATGTTTTTAGAGTCAAAGGTGACAAGGTATTCTATTTTATTTATGTTGAAGGATTATAGAAATATGACAGTTCACACTTGGTGTATGTGAAAAGGCCTAATTAACAACTATGTGTGTTTAGTACTGTATTTTTCAGACTATAAGCAGCATTTTTTTCATGGTCTGGGTGGTCCTGCCACTTATATACGTTTTTTTCTTCTTCATTACACATTTTTTGGTTGGTGTGACTTATACTCTGGAGCGAGTTATAGTCTGAAAAATACGGTATCAGTACAGCTGGGTTCACGCTTCAGACAAATATAAGACACCAGGAATCTGACCAGAACTGAAGGAGCAGCTTGGATGAGCAGTGAAACATCTTCACTCTCAAAACCTGTGTCCAGTCGACTGAACTGAATTTTCCTTATTTCCAAATGAAACATAAGCTAATAAAAATAGTCATATATTTACATCAGTATATCAAATGAAAACCTGCTTTCCCATTTGTCTGTAGTTTATTGCTTAAATTATTTGTACGTAATAACCCCCCTGTTTGAGATGTATGGAACATTTAACATCTTTGTCTCTCGTACAGTTTCTGAATCCGCTGACCTTTCTGTTTTTATAACATTCTGCTTTCAGAACACACAAAGAGGAGAGGAACAAGGGAAATGTTCTCCTTCATTTAAAGCTCCTGTCCCCTGTGTCAGGCCTGTGTCGTTCTCCGCCTCCTCCTCTAACACCAGGACAGAGCAGAGCGGCGTTTGTCACATCACAGCTGACACCAAACCAAGAGTCCACACAAAAAGATCCGCTCAGAGATGCTCAGATCATATATTTGTACCTAAAAGAATCGTACATTCTTTTAATGCAATTTATTGTAATAGATACTGACATGCTATAATCTCATCGCACTTGTAAACATCATACATCATTTTTTATTGTTTATTTAGTCTCTCACGCACACGTTTAGGGCCATGATTGTCTTGCATAAGGACACAACAACAGGATGTATCGCCAACCTTCAGGACACGGTGGTTACAAACTCTTGTCGTTCCCACTAGAGGCACAGTGGTCGCCTGAGCTTTCTGTGTGCAGTTTTACATGGTTCTTCCTGAGAAGTTTCCACCATCAAGTCCTGACTAGTACGAGTAGAATCTGTAGACTACTTTGTCCAAACTGCACGTGTAGGTTAGTCCCAGGAGTCACAATTACTGCAGTGTCGGAGTCGCCCCACTCATCTGAAGGTAATTACTGTTGTCTTAGAGTCACAGCCTCCAGTCTGTGAAAAAACACTGCTATTGTTTAGGCCGGTAACAAGACCAATCATATGGAGAGTTTCAGAGGGAATATGATTACCGCTGCCTATAGTGCAATCATGAAACAAACACATGTATAGACCAAAGAGAATCATTAGCTGGATTCATATAGAACTCTTTATCGAGTGGTGAATAATGTTCGGTTTGATTTTTTTAGACATTATTTGTGAGGAAATGTGCTTAGCTGTGCTTGTAATAAAAGCCAATATTTATAGCATCCTTATTGGATAGGCCTGTGATAATGCAAGCTCTGTATATTGCTTTATGTTGAGCCATAAAGGAACTGCAGTGAAAGATTTTATTGACCATACAGAATGGACACTCAGAATGTGCCAGTGGAAGTAGTCAACAGTTTCAATTTGGAAATGGTGCTTGTGAGAGGTTACATCACTTTGGAAAGTGCAGGTGGCAGACACAGACCATATATACGAGTGGACAAAGCTAACGCGTTAGCCGCCCTGTGCCAAATAGGAAATGCTTCATGAAATGCTCCTTCTGACCCTGGCTCCCACTGACCTCTCTCTGTAACTGCTGCACTGAGCCTCGTCATTTTGGTCTTAAAATGTTTGGATGAACCCACTCTACATGGTCCTGTTTTTTTTCCACTATTTTGTCCGTTAAAAAACTCCTATTCATAACACAGATCCTGGCTCCAGATTCACTCCTGTAACTGTGGCATCTCGAGCACTATGGGTGACGTCACATTCGCTTAGTCCACTTTTTTATACGGCCTATGGTGGCAGCCCCATCAGTAAAGTTGGTGCAGTGCTTTTGTTTTATATTTTTAGATGTTAGGCCATTGTGAAACTAAACTATACTGTCTTCAATGTCTGTACTGTTAGATTACTTCTACCACTATTGCCATGACTTATAGACACTGCACTACCAGGAAAAGTTTGGACACACCATCATTTTTGGTTCCTCTGTATTTTCGTAGGGTTAGGACTATTTACACTGTAGATTTACACAAGCATGAAAAACTATGAATGGACACATGCAGAATGGAGCAAACAAAAATTTATCTCAAAATAAGTCCAAACTACCCTTTGTTTTTAATCACTGCGTTTGACAATCAGCTCCTTGATGCTGCCATGGTGCAGCTTGAATTCAAAAACATTTCAGGTGACTTTGTTATGAAGCTCCCTGAGGAAGGCCAAGGGTTTGCAGCAGCACTTTCGACAAAGTAAAGAGTGGCTACTATAAGGAATGTGAATCTAAGATATTAAAAAAGACATATTTGTCTTCTCTATGCATATCAAATGAAAAGAGTAGCAAACAAAGAGAAAAACACTGATTGACAAGATGTGTTAAAGCTTTTAACTGGTGATGTTCTTGATCCGCCTGAGCAGCCAGTCCCGTCTACATTCTGAGTGAATCCAGAAGGGGCTGGAACCGGACCACAGATTGTGAAAAACCTCTGCCTGAACTTGAGATGATCCCAACCACAGACACTAAACTGTAGCATGTGTCCTTCACATGTGGAAGATACCTCCTTTTAAAAAAGTCATAACATTCACAACAAAATATATAGAACTTCTTTTACCTGAAATAATTTGGTGCTTCTATTGTTTGTCTTTGTTCTGTCAAAGCGTGTGGTTCTGACTGGCCAAGTACCTGACGATATTCATGACTTATAAAAAGAAAAAAATGTGAGGTTTCTAAGGTGTAAAATCTGAAATGTCTGAGCATGACAAAGCATTAATCTTGTCTTTAGCTCATAAACACGACAGACCCGTCACTCTTATCTGTGGTTTATTACAGTTTCTTATTACAGCCCATTTCCTCCACATACAACTTAGAGCTACATGAAAACCAAAGGAGACCAAATCCAACCAAATTAGCTTGTGTGAGTTACTGCAACAAAGTGCAAAGGATTTTAATGAACACTATAGTTCACTGTGAAATAGCGTCTGCATTTCTGTGGGGCTTTTGACAAATGCTGTGATCTTGCCTGATAAGGGCAGTTCAGAGTAGATAACTCACCCTCCCACAGCGCCAAGGGGAGTGGAATAGGACATGTAGTCTTCAAATGAAAGGTCTGCTTGTGTGTTAATCTGGCTTTCTGTGATGAGAACAATGTGATGCAACCAGACAGAGGGAGCCACAGTAATTTCGTTTTTAACAAGCAAACTCCCACAATGCCTTTGGAAGCAATTACTGTTTCATTAAGGGTCCATGTTCTGCAAAATTGCCTCTTGTGACCTTTTAGCCATGTTATAATGCTATTACCTCCGCAAAAACATACCTCAAACTGTGTTTTGTTTCCTTCACACATGTTTGAGTAACACTTTATTATTAGTCTCCAAAGCTCCAAATGCTCTGTTGCACCTTGTGATGTCATGAAGCAGGAGTTAACTGTGATCTTTTCCCTTTGGTTCTGTAGAGATTGGCTGAAAATATCCAGATGATTCTAGTGAAGGTGTGTGGAGTTTAAAAACACAGTGAAGCTCTTCTTTTATTATCACATCATGAGGAGATCAGGCTCACACCATCAGTATCTTTTAAATCACTTCTTAAAACCCATTTTTACCGGTTCCTTTAACTGGTTTAGTCCTTTTTATTCCCTACTTCTTTTTATTCTCTTATCTCTTTTATTTATTTATTAGATGATTTTTTTATTTGTTTATCTTTTATTAGAATCTATTTATTAGAATGTATTTATTTAAATAATTAATTAGTCGCATCATTGACTGTTTTCTTTGTTTTATGTGCTTCATTGCTGCTTCTACAGAACTTTGTAAACCCTGTTTTTAAAAGTGCTTTATAAAAAAATAAAAATAAAGATTTATGTCAAGGTGGAACAGCGCAGAGAAGAAATCCACCTATAAATGTGCAGGTTTGTGTGTTAAACATGTGAATGAAACAAAACACAACTCCAGGTCTGTTTGAGGAGGAAACATCATAACAGATCAGAAAATAGCTCAATATCGTCCATTTAAATGAGGTAAATGCTTTGATTCACTTCAATATTTTCCATAGAACTTTTAATCAGGCTTCAGTTTCACTGGGTTTTGTGTTTGGATGCTGCAGGTTGAGCACATGTTGGGGTGAGCACAAAGGACTCGAATACTCGTCTGGCACAGTGGCACATTAATATTCATGAAGCTGTAGAGACACAGGAGCATATGGGGCAACAGCACCAGGGTAATAATGTTGATTTGAGTGTTCACACATCACAGACCTACAGGCCTTCACCAGGGTTTATTGGACTGGCCTCTCGTTGCTCTAGCGTTTTTGTGGGTCTGTAGTTTGAGGCTTCACCTATAAAGTCAAAGGTTGGTGCTTCAACTCCAGCAGTCCAGTCCAGAAGTTAATTTCAAGGCAGGTTCATGAATATTCAAACTTTTCACAAATGTTGAGCCTGGTTGTTTTTGTTAGTGGCTCAAACTCACAATATTCAGTGATTATTATATTTGTTTTAGCTGCCACCATATACATATTATTGGTAGAATGTTGTGATGTCATTTGAAATCAAGTGATGCTGCCGTTGTGTCCTTGACCAAGACACTTTACCCACCAGGCCCATGTATACGAGAGAGAGAAAGTACAAATGCGCAGCTGCTTCTAAAATTCTACCCCAGGTCAATTGTGGTTACAGAAGTAATCTGCCCCACAGAGTGCAGGGAGTGAATGAATAATGCATGAAAATGTTTGGAGTCATCAAGGCCCTTGAAGCTCTGCAGAACAGTGCAATACTGTACTTTTTATGAAGTATATTTAGTTTTTCAATTACAATTTATAATTCTAATAATTGAGGTTGGTTGATATAATGGGATGTGAAGTTGAATAATCAGATTACAACCACCAAATCAGATTATAGACCACAAAAAAGACCACAAAAAGACCACATCTTGATGCTGTCACAGCCAAATATGCTACAAAAACTATTCTTAATCCCATAGGAAATGGAAATGCCTAAAAGTTCTGTTTTCTGCTGGAGGTACAGGGAAGATCTTTGGTCATAGCAGCTGTTCTCCTCTAGATACAAAGCTCCTCTTGGGCTTAAACTGAAGCTTAGAAATTTGGGAAGTTTTTTATGTACATTTGAGTCACTGATACATGTAAGAAAATGCTTGAAAATGACTCACTTTGGATGATAATTTGTCAGGCAGACAGACTTTTTTTGTCTTTTGTGGTATGTTGAGGGTGATATTTGACAGTAAACATGCAACAAGCCCCAGAATATTTTTCTACTAGTTTCCCCAATGTGTCAGGATACAACATGCAAAATTGTAGGTTTATCTGACCATTTATGCAGTTGCAGCACCTTAATATTTACAATTATATAATTCCGCCAATAGCTTTCTAAACAGGGTTTTTCAAACCAAACGGGGCCGAGTTGGGGTTGGTCCCTGTCCACTCCTGATGGCCCAAGATATAAGATAACAGGAAATAATAGTGAAAAAAGGAGCAAAAACCATCCTGAGGAGTGGACCTGGCTCCCAGCTTATACATTCTGTCTCAACAGAAGTGTATGAGACATGATTTGAGGTATTGTGTCTATCGTTGCCCTTTTTTATCCTAGCAACTGTGTTCAGTAGTCATCATATTATTTTCCTTTACTGAGTAGAAGGTTGTTGGTTCAATCCCCATTTGTACCTGTATATTGTGTCCTTGGCCACTTAACTTACATCCTTGTCTGCACACACTGATGTCAAAATGGGTGTGAATAAATCTAGTTCCTTGATGTAAAGCACGTGCCGTATTGTGACTATAAGTCACACTTTTTTTCAGGGTTTGGGTGGTTCCCGCGACTTATACTTATACTTATATATTAGGACTTATATATTACATTTTTCACACAGTCCATAGACCAAATATATGAGTCGTATATATGAATCAAAAATGAAAAAACAAATCGTTATCCATTTTTTCATTTTGGTTTTAGAGACAAATAATAAAGAGTTGTTTTTTTATTTTATTATTTTTGGTTCTATATTGAAAAACAAATGAACAAATAATACATGGATTGTTTTGTTTTTATTGTTATAACTTCTATAACTCGCCTTTCAAGATGAAATGTCGGTTCTTGGTCTCTGATTTTATAAAATAAATTTCCTCAAAAAAGTGCAACTTATACATGTTTTTTTCTTCATTTTGCATTTTTTAGCTGGTGCGACTTATTCAAACAGTCTCCTTTCCCAGCGTTTGGGTGAGATTCCCTCGTTAGCCCCACTGGCCTGTGTTTAGAGTCTGTGTTTAGAGTCTGTGTTTAGAGCCTGTGTTTAGAGTCTGTGTTTAGAGCCTGTGTTTAGAGCCTGTGTTTAGAGTCTGTGTTTAGAGTCTGTGTTTAGAGTCTGTGTTTAGAGCCTGTGTTTAGAGCCTGTGTTTAGAGCCTGTGTTTAGAGTCTGTGTTTAGAGCTTGTGTTTAGAGTCTGTGTTTAGAGTCTGTGTTTAGAGTCTGTGTTTAGAGCCTGTGTTTAGAGCCTGTGTTTAGAGCCTGTGTTTAGAGCCTGTGTTTAGAGTCTGTGTTTAGAGCCTGTGTTTAGAGCCTGTGTTTAGAGCCTGTGTTTAGAGTCTGTGTTTAGAGCTTGTGTTTAGAGTCTGTGTTTAGAGCCTGTGTTTAGAGTCTGTGTTTAGAGCCTGTGTTTAGAGCCTGTGTTTAGAGCCTGTGTTTAGAGTCTGTGTTTAGAGCTTGTGTTTAGAGTCTGTGTTTAGAGTCTGTGTTTAGAGCCTGTGTTTAGAGTCTGTGTTTAGAGCCTGTGTTTAGAGCTTGTGTTTAGAGTCTGTGTTTAGAGCCTGTGTTTAGAGCCTGTGTTTAGAGCCTGTGTTTAGAGCCTGTGTTTAGAGCCTGTGTTTAGAGTCTGTGTTTAGAGCCTGTGTTTAGAGTCTGTGTTTAGAGCCTGTGTTTAGAGTCTGTGTTTAGAGCCTGTGTTTAGAGTCTGTGTTTAGAGTCTGTGTTTAGAGCCTGTGTTTAGAGCCTGTGTTTAGAGTCTGTGTTTAGAGCCTGTGTTTAGAGCCTGTGTTTAGAGTCTGTGTTTAGAGCCTGTGTTTAGAGCCTGTGTTTAGAGCCTGTGTTTAGAGCCTGTGTTTAGAGCCTGTGTTTAGAGTCTGTGTTTAGAGTCTGTGTTTAGAGCCTGTGTTTAGAGTCTGTGTTTAGAGTCTGTGTTTAGAGTCTGTGTTTAGAGTCTGTGTTTAGAGTCTGTGTTTAGAGCCTGTGTTTAGATCCTGTGTTTAGATCCTGTGTTTAGAGCCTGTGTTTAGAGCTTGTGTTTAGAGTCTGTGTTTAGAGTCTGTGTTTAGAGTCTGTGTTTAGAGTCTGTGTTTAGAGCCTGTGTTTAGAGCCTGTGTTTAGAGCCTGTGTTTAGAGCCTGTGTTTAGAGCCTGTGTTTAGAGCCTGTGTTTAGAGCCTGTGTTTAGAGTCTGTGTTTAGAGCCTGTGTTTAGAGCCTGTGTTTAGAGCCTGTGTTTAGAGTCTGTGTTTAGAGCCTGTGTTTAGAGCCTGTGTTTAGAGTCTGTGTTTAGAGTCTGTGTTTAGAGTCTGTGTTTAGAGCCTGTGTTTAGAGCCTGTGTTTAGAGCCTGTGTTTAGAGTCTGTGTTTAGAGCCTGTGTTTAGAGTCTGTGTTTAGAGTCTGTGTTTAGAGTCTGTGTTTAGAGCCTGTGTTTAGAGCCTGTGTTTAGAGCCTGTGTTTAGAGCTTGTGTTTAGAGTCTGTGTTTAGAGCCTGTGTTTAGAGTCTGTGTTTAGAGCCTGTGTTTAGAGCCTGTGTTTAGAGCCTGTGTTTAGAGCCTGTGTTTAGAGCCTGTGTTTAGAGTCTGTGTTTAGAGCCTGTGTTTAGAGCCTGTGTTTAGAGTCTGTGTTTAGAGCCTGTGTTTAGAGCCTGTGTTTAGAGTCTGTGTTTAGAGCCTGTGTTTAGAGTCTGTGTTTAGAGTCTGTGTTTAGAGCCTGTGTTTAGAGTCTGTGTTTAGAGCCTGTGTTTAGATCCTGTGTTTAGAGTCTGTGTTTAGAGTCTGTGTTTAGAGCCTGTGTTTAGAGTCTGTGTTTAGAGCCTGTGTTTAGAGCCTGTGTTTAGAGCCTGTGTTTAGAGTCTGTGTTTAGAGTCTGTGTTTAGAGCCTGTGTTTAGAGTCTGTGTTTAGAGCCTGTGTTTAGAGTCTGTGTTTAGAGCCTGTGTTTAGAGTCTGTGTTTAGAGCCTGTGTTTAGAGCCTGTGTTTAGAGCCTGTGTTTAGAGTCTGTGTTTAGAGCCTGTGTTTAGAGCCTGTGTTTAGAGCCTGTGTTTAGAGTCTGTGTTTAGAGCCTGTGTTTAGAGCCTGTGTTTAGAGCCTGTGTTTAGAGCCTGTGTTTAGAGCCTGTGTTTAGAGCCTGTGTTTAGAGCCTGTGTTTAGAGTCTGTGTTTAGAGCCTGTGTTTAGAGTCTGTGTTTAGAGCCTGTGTTTAGAGCCTGTGTTTAGAGTCTGTGTTTAGAGCCTGTGTTTAGAGTCTGTGTTTAGAGCCTGTGTTTAGAGCCTGTGTTTAGAGCCTGTGTTTAGAGCCTGTGTTTAGAGCCTGTGTTTAGAGTCTGTGTTTAGAGCCTGTGTTTAGAGCCTGTGTTTAGAGCCTGTGTTTAGAGCCTGTGTTTAGAGTCTGTGTTTAGAGCCTGTGTTTAGAGCCTGTGTTTAGAGCCTGTGTTTAGAGTCTGTGTTTAGAGCCTGTGTTTAGAGTCTGTGTTTAGAGTCTGTGTTTAGAGTCTGTGTTTAGAGCCTGTGTTTAGAGCCTGTGTTTAGAGTCTGTGTTTAGAGCCTGTGTTTAGAGCCTGTGTTTAGAGCCTGTGTTTAGAGCCTGTGTTTAGAGCCTGTGTTTAGAGCCTGTGTTTAGAGTCTGTGTTTAGAGCCTGTGTTTAGAGCCTGTGTTTAGAGCCTGTGTTTAGAGCCTGTGTTTAGAGCCTGTGTTTAGAGCCTGTGTTTAGAGCCTGTGTTTAGAGTCTGTGTTTAGAGCCTGTGTTTAGAGTCTGTGTTTAGAGCCTGTGTTTAGAGCCTGTGTTTAGAGTCTGTGTTTAGAGCCTGTGTTTAGAGTCTGTGTTTAGAGCCTGTGTTTAGAGCCTGTGTTTAGAGTCTGTGTTTAGAGTCTGTGTTTAGAGTCTGTGTTTAGAGCCTGTGTTTAGAGTCTGTGTTTAGAGTCTGTGTTTAGAGCCTGTGTTTAGAGCCTGTGTTTAGAGTCTGTGTTTAGAGCCTGTGTTTAGAGTCTGTGTTTAGAGCCTGTGTTTAGAGCCTGTGTTTAGAGTCTGTGTTTAGAGCCTGTGTTTAGAGTCTGTGTTTAGAGCCTGTGTTTAGAGCCTGTGTTTAGAGCCTGTGTTTAGAGTCTGTGTTTAGAGTCTGTGTTTAGAGCCTGTGTTTAGAGTCTGTGTTTAGAGCCTGTGTTTAGAGTCTGTGTTTAGAGTCTGTGTTTAGAGCCTGTGTTTAGAGTCTGTGTTTAGAGCCTGTGTTTAGAGCCTGTGTTTAGAGCCTGTGTTTAGAGCCTGTGTTTAGAGCCTGTGTTTAGAGTCTGTGTTTAGAGCCTGTGTTTAGAGCCTGTGTTTAGAGTCTGTGTTTAGAGCCTGTGTTTAGAGCCTGTGTTTAGAGTCTGTGTTTAGAGTCTGTGTTTAGAGCCTGTGTTTAGAGTCTGTGTTTAGAGCTTGTGTTTAGAGCCTGTGTTTAGAGCCTGTGTTTAGAGCCTGTACAGACCCTGGCCTCACTTTATCAACTTAAAAGAATATATAAAGAAGCAGACTGAGTGTGACGTTTGTTTAAAAAAAAAAAAAAAAAAAAAAAAAAAGGGTTTTATTAAAAAAACAATACTGAAAAAACAGGAGGATCATATCGGGTGGTTTAGTACGAACATCTTAAGACCAAAATGACAAGACTCACTCATAGACTGAGTGACTGTGACGTCTCCACAGCGTCGCTCACATGAGGCTCCTGTTGCCACGGTTACAGGAGCGAATCTGGAGCCAGGTCCATATTTGGAAATCCTCCCGCGAGTATCATAGCATCACAAGAGCCAATCATGAGTGAGGAGGTTAAATGTTTTATCTTGTCATTTTATTTCAAAAATCATCACTCGGGGGAAAGCGGGAAGGGAACTTACTTAGCAGCAAAACAATCAAACTTGTTGCTAACGCTAGGGGGAGGGGCCTCAGGGATGAAGGCGTCTGATTGGTCCGTTATTTATGTTCAGATCTTGATTTAGGAACAAAACAGAGAAATTAAAAGTTCAGGATCCTGTGTGGCGGCTTCAGACGAACAGTTTAAGTCCAGAATGATGAGGCTCAGAGCAGCAGGTACAGACAGAGGGACGAGAAGATCCTAATGTGAAGGAGCCCCAAGAGCCTCCTGGAGCACTTCCTGTTTGGCACGCGGCGGCTAAACGGGTTAGCAGCTAACGAGTTAGCTTAGTCCACTCGTATACACGGTCTATGGGCTCACTGCAGCAGTTACAGAGAGAGGAGCTGGATGAGCCACATGCAAACTTCCTTTATACAGTCTATGATAAAACACAACTGTAAATAAGGGAACAGTGTTATTAGATGGTTAAAGTCAATTTGAAAGAAACCTAATCTTGACTCATCTACTCCCATGACAAATATTAATCTTCGTTCTTGTATCCGATGCTGATTTTTTTGTCTTCCGTTTTTTCAGTGCAGGACACACTCCTCTGGAGAGCCTGTACCTGTGAAGTGAGTGCTGCCGTCTGATGATTGATAGATTACGTGCGGTTGATTCGGCGGTGGGGCTGTCTGTGGGGGGCCGCAGACGAACACCTGCTGAGGATGATGGGACCCTCCTCCTCCTCTCATCGTCATGGTAACTCACCTCTACACACAGCGGATCATTAGCGTCGAAAGATCTTTCTCCTTTGTGTCCTGTTGCCGTCCTTCAGGATCCCGGCAAATTGCACTGCCCCCTCCCTTTCTGCCCCTGCCCGATGCCCACCCCCCACCGCGACTGCCCCTCCACACAGTTTCATCTTCTTATCACACGTCCTTCAATTTTTAATATCCTTTTTTATCTGGGCATCCATCAAACACGCCCAATTTCTCACCATTATGTGTGGGTACATTTGATTCTATTCGGTCTGTTCAGTCTGTCACGGTTTGCACTTTGAGTCCTTGTGATTTCCAAGCCTCCATCTTGCGTGATAATTTAAAATATATACTTTTGTTTTTTTTCCCATCAGTGGGCACTGAAATAAAGCATCATTTACTCATTCTTCCTCATAAGCTGCCATACACTGACTCACATGTGTGTACACGGACACTGAAGAGGGGAGTGAAGTGTCTCGCCCAAGAACACAGGGGAACAAAGGGGAAAGAGCCTCAACTCCCAGCCTCCAGCCAACAAATATACTGCACAAATGTACTGCTGAGCAATGGTTGAGTCGATAGTTTTGAGGAAACATTCTGTATTCATAAAACATTTATCTTGAATGCATAAGATCCTGTCTGCCATAAAGTGAACTGTTTTCCTTGTCATAAAGTAATGTAATCAAGTTGATCATTGTTATTATTGTTAAAACCTCCAGACTTTTCTTTTCCACTATGAAAATGTGATTCCAAAATGATGCTAATATATATGAGAACTAGAAACATAAATCTGAGGTGGTCCTCACGGTAGTGATCTGTTAGCTCTTAGTTAGGGTCTCCTGACATTTTTCTAATTTCTTTTTCCTGTCATTTCTTTGTGGACCAGTTTATCTTCTTGTCTATAATATGTCAACTGTTTTTAATGTATGGATAATAAAGGACTCTGAACGTGCACTGGTACCGTCTATAACAGTGGGTCTTAACCTTGTTGGAGGTGCTGAACTCCACTAGTTTCATCTGCACATTCACTGAACCCTTCTTAACTGGAAAAATAAAATATGTTTTTTCACACAGGTTTATATATTTTACTGCACACGTGTGAATCCATATTCACATATTCGTCCAACCACTTTCTTTTTTTGCTTGACATAGTTCGTATGAAGGGAAAATCTTAAAGAAATGACACGACACCATCACCACAGTCACAGACGACTGCACAAAACTTCTGCAGCCGATAACGGCCAAACAGGGCGAAACATCACCAAACATACGAGTCTGACCCTGACCCCCTGAGACTGACTCACCGAACCCCTGAGACCGACTCACCGAACCCCTGAGACCGACTCACCGAACCCCTGAGACCGACTCACCGAACCCCTGAGACCGACTCACCGAACCCCTGAGACCGACTCACCGAACCCCTGAGACCGACTCACCGAACCCCTGAGACCGACTCACCGAACCCCTGAGACCGACTCACCGAACCCCTGAGACTGACTCACCGAACCCCTGGGGCTCCATCCAACCAGGGTAAGAACCACTGGTCTATATATACAATATTCTATATATACAATATTCTATATATACAATATTCTATATATACAATATTCTACATATACAATATAGATCAGATTCAGATCAGATTCAGATCAAATTCAGCTTTGTCACTGTAGAAGTGCAACAAAATGCAGGTTTAGTGTCTGACCTGTGAACAATCAGCAAATACGAGATAAAAATGTATATATAACAGAATAGGAGCAGATACTGTAGCTGTTCATTATGCTCATAAATCCTTCTTCTGAATGTGTGAAACTGATTTGTGCCAGATGCCCTGCCCATGTTCACAGGCTAAAGATCTGACCAAAAACTGCACTTATTTAGATTCTAAAGTTTTGATTACAATGTGTTAAAGGTGCATATTACTCTATTTTCTGATCTACGTTATAAGTTTCCTCATCACAAACATATTTGGAGTATGAAAAGTTCTGTTCCACCATGTGTGATGTCATGTGGTAATACAGGAAGTGCTCCACCGTGTTTTTAATCTCCATACACCTGCACTAGAATCATATGGATGATTTCAATCTTTCCAATCTCTACTAAACAAAATGTAAAAGGAGCTTTTAACTTGCAAAAAAACATTTTATGACATCATAAGGTGGAACAGAGCATTTTGAGCTTTGGAGAGGTACAGGGTTATGTTTCTGAGGAGGTAACACCTTTATGACATGGCTTAAAGGGTCAATTTTGCCTAATTTAGAACCTTTAAAAGACAGGCTAAAATAATCCAAAGGCTTTGCAATTAGTGTTGTCACAAAACAAAATATCAAAATTGATTTCATTACCAACGAAAAGAACCAACACTTGAAAGGAAAACCATCTGATAACAGAATATATTAGTTTTCAACCAAACAATAGCATCTTTGGTCTTATCAACACTATTGTTTCACATGTGATGTAAGCAGAGAGGACGAGTTAGTAACTGGTTTTGATTTTTTTTTTTTTTCAACTTTAAGCCTGTTTTAAGTGGATGCTGTGTAAGCTATCGTCATGTAGCTTCTTCACCGTGAACATCCTTTCTTCTCTGCATCTTCAAACCTTCTTTGATGCTCTCAGCTGTTATATGAACACATTTAAGGCGTCTCCTCCCTTCTCCCTCTGAACATCAGTCTTCTCTTCACTCTCGTATCTTTCTAGTGCCATAATTGCCCTGTTGGAGGTTTTAATTACCAGGAGAGGAGGAGTGTCTGGAGCTGTGGAGCCCTAATTGAAACCCCAATTAGTCTCCTACGGTTTGCTTTGCTGTGTTCAAACCGAGCCCTGCTCTAAAATCACATTTCCATCAGCTCGGCAAATTCTTCCAATGATTAATTGGAAATGTAATGAAATATATGGCAGCTCCTCTGTGGATAACTGCTTTATCCTCTACTTCACAAAATGGACTCTTGTGCTTTACGCCATATCGTAAAGCTGTTACCTCATGAAAAACATACCTGGAGTTGTGTTTTGTTTGAGTCATCCTTTATTATCCGTCTGTTTACATCTCCAAAGCTCAAAATGTCATGAAGCAGCAGTTTTCAAGTTAACAAACAAAGTTCCAGGTGTGTTTTTGGAGAGGAATCAACATGATAAAAAGATCAGAAAAAAGTGTAATATAGATCCTTAAAAATAGTCTAGCTTCAATCTGCCGTAGAAAATTAAGAGCAGGAAACGGGAACAAAGGAAACACGTCTCAAATAAAGTCAACTTGTTTCCGTGGAGATTGCCATAGTTACCAGGAAGTTGCAGGAAAAGCTTTTGGAAAGTGGTTGGGAAAAGGAAAAAGGGAGAACAACTGTGGGGATTTAAGGCTTTGTAAAGACTCTAACCTAATGCGCTCAGTACGGTTTGGATTCACAATTAGACCACTGGCTGAGAGCCTAAGTGCAACAATGACACACATACACATCCCCCCAGTGCCGGAGTCACACAGGAGTCACACAGGAGTCACACAGGAGTCACACAGGAGTCACACAGGAGTCACACAGGAGTCACACAGGAGTCACACAGGAGTCACACAGGAGTCACACAGGAGTCACACAGGAGTCACACTGTTTTCTGCACACAAACTGTTTAAAGCACATGTGAGTGAGAAGAAATCTTACGACTAACTTTGGACGTGACTGCTAATCTTTTTATAACTAATGGGTAAATATGCAAGGTCTATAAAGATGCAACTTTTTGGGTGGGAATCTGTCACCTGCTTGTTTCTATGGATATGTCACTGCTCTGCCTGGAATGTTCCACAGTATGGCATTAAACTGCTCTGCCTTACATTTATCCATTTACAGGTTTTATAGCTCAAAAATACCTAAAACAGGTATTCTGACTGTTAGTGGGGTCACCTCTCCACAGATCTGAGCTGTAACTTGGCCTGGTTTTGTCTCCCTGAAGGTTTAAAGGTTTTTGTGGCCCATAGCAGCTCGTCACAGCCTGATCCCTCAGATCTCAGGAGCTCAGCAGGACCTGGTCAGGACTTGGATGGAGACACTGGGAATTCCAGGGGCCACAGTGGGGCCAGTGGCAAAAACACTGTTGTGTCTTTAGGCACGACTCCCACATTGCCAAGTGTAAAAGTGGAGTGTGTGTGAGTGATGGTGTTGGTGGTCAGAGGGGCCGATGGGGCAGATTGGAGCCTCACTCCCGTCAGTCTGCCCCAGGGCAGCTGTGGCTACAATAATAGCACCACCACCCAGTGTGGATGAATAATGCTGTAAAGTGATTTGGGTGAAAGGCATTATATAAATGCAGTGATTATTATTATTATTATTAATGCCGTACTGTGAAACATTCCAGACAAAACAGTAACATCTCCATGGAGAAAAGCTTCTGACGAACCCTCCACCAGAAAAGTTACACAGTGCACACAGTAAACATACAGACAAATGTGTTAAGGCCAAATTCAGATCTGCAGATTCTGTGGTTTTCTTTGGGTTCCATGACTTATTAAGAAAAAGCTGTTCTGTTCTAGGTGTTTTAAAGCTGCACTATGGAACTTTTCAGGGGAAGGGTACAAAAATTGCTGAGGGTCTGTAATGGTGTCCACAAACTGCTTCATCTGGAATGCACCACAGTACAGGCTTTAAACAGTACAGGCTTTAAACAGTACAGGCTTTAAACAAACAGTACAGGCTTTAAACAGGACAGCTCAAACAGTACAGGCTTTAAACAGTACAGGCTTTAAACAGTACAGGCTTTAAACAAACAGTACAGGCTTTAAACAGTACAGGCTTTAAACTGTACAGGCTTTAAACAGTGCAGGCTTTAAACAGTACAGGCTTTAAACAGTATAGGCTTTAAACTGTACAGGCTTTAAACAGTACAGTACAGGCTTTAAACAGTACAGTCTTTAAACAGTACAGTCTTTAAACAAACAGTACAGGCTTTAAACAGTACAGGCTTTAAACAAACAGTACAGGCTTTAAACAGTACAGTACAGGCTTTAAACAGTACAGGCTTTAAACTGTACAGGCTTTAAACAGTGCAGGCTTTAAACAGTACAGGCTTTAAACAGTATAGGCTTTAAACTGTACAGGCTTTAAACAGTACAGGCTTTAAACAGTACAGGCTTTAAACAGTACAGGCCTTACACATTACATCAGAGCCTTTAAACAGTACAGCTCAAACAGTACAGGCTTTAAACAGTACAGCTCAAACAGTACAGGCTTTAAACAGTACAGCTCAAACAGTACAGGCTTTAAACAGTACAGGCTTTAAACAGTACAGGCTTTAAACAGTACAGGCTTTAAACAGTACAGGCTTTAAACAAACAGTACAGGCTTTAAACAGTACAGGCTTTAAACAAACAGTACAGGCTTTAAACAGTACAGCTCAAACAGTACAGGCTCTAAACAGTACAGGCTTTAAACAGTACAGGCTTTAAACAAACAGTACAGTCGTTAAACAGTACAGGCTTTAAACAGGACAGGCTTTAAACAGGACAGGCTTTAAACAGTACAGGCTTTAAACAGTACAGGCTTTAAACAGTACAGGCTTTAAACAGTACAGGCTTTAAACAAACAGTACAGGCTTTAAACAGGACAGCTCAAACAGTACAGGCTTTAAACAGTACAGGCTTTAAACAGTACAGCTCAAACAGTACAGGCTTTAAACAGTACAGGCTTTAAACAGTACAGGCTTTAAACAGTACAGGCTTTAAACAGTACAGGCTTTAAACAAACAGTACAGGCTTTAAACAGTACAGGCTTTAAACAGTACAGGCTTTAAACAGTACAGGCTTTAAACAGTACAGGCTTTAAACAAACAGTACAGGCTTTAAACAGTACAGCTCAAACAGTACAGGCTCTAAACAGTACAGGCTTTAAACAGTACAGGCTTTAAACAAACAGTACAGGCTTTAAACAGTACAGTACAGGCTTTAAACAGTACAGCTCAAACAGTACAGGCTTTAAACAGTACAGCTCAAACAGTACAGGCTTTAAACAGTACAGCTCAAACAGTACAGGCTTTAAACAGTACAGGCTTTAAACAGTACAGGCTTTAAACAGTACAGGCTTTAAACAGTACAGGCTTATGTATCTTGTATTTATCCTTTTTTTTTACCTTAAAAACTCCTGCCATTCCATGGGTTTGTCACTCGGCTCGTTGGCGTAACTTGTGCACTTTGCTTGTTTCCACTGAGACCACTGACATTTAACTGTGAGTTTTGTATTTATTCAGTTACAGGTTTTTATATTGTTAACAATAGGGACAAAGGACGACCAAGGACTGCAAGAAATATTATGTGATTTTGGTCAATTTAATTGCCTCATTTAAATGCCTAATTTCTATGTCACTGTGAAAATGGATTTGGAGCATGTTGCCTGTTCTTATGTTTCTAGGACAGAAAAAGCCGTTAAAGCACCACTCACAATTACACCAATTAAACCTGATGTATTTTCATTGTTCTCCTGATGCTTGTATAAGTCCTTTGTAAAATGGGAACAGATCACAGCTCTTTTCTTTCTCTTTTCTGCCTGACAAAGCCTTCTCTTCCCCTCTTTCTGCTGCTTCCTCCCTCTACCTCTGAGCCCTCCTTTTCTCTACTCTCAAACTGCCTCTTTCTTACATCCTCCTTCTCTCCCTTATTCTGTCTGTCTGCATTCTTCTATCATCCTTTTATCCTCCTTCTATCATCCTTTTATCCTCCTTCTGTCCCTCTCTCTCTCTTCCTCCCCTATATTCCCTTCCTTGTTTTCTTTCAATCACCTTCCTACTTCCCTTTTTCCTCTCTCTCCCTCTATTTTACATTCCCTTTACATCCCTCTCTATCTCTCTTTCTCCCATTCTCTCCCATTCTCTCTTTCCCCACTGTTTCTCTCCATTCTTCTATCATTCTCTTTCCAATCAACTCTTTCCTCTTCCTCTCCCCCATTTCCCACTACTTCCCTCTTAACTCCTTTATTTCGTCTTACCTGCACCTGTCCCTCTCTTCTCTTTCCATCCATTTTATCTGTTCTACCTCTTTTGTCTCGCTCATTCTGTCTTTCATGCTTTTACCTTATCTCCCTCCTTCTCTCATTCCCTCTTCACTCCCTCCTTTATCATTCTCCCTCCTCCTCTCACCCCTCATCTCTCTCTCTACTCCTTTATTTTCATCCGGTGTTACCTGTGCACCTGGATCTCACTTTCATTTTGTGTCTCTATGCCTCTCTCGTCTCTTCTCTTCTCTTTCTCTCATTCTTTTTTCTGCTCACCCCATCCCCTCTCCTGCTGTGCGGGGCCCAGACAGAGTCATATCTGCCGGTGTTTTCAGACAGCCACAGCACAGCACATCCCGATAAGCCTTCATTGATTGGCTGCCATCGCTGAAAGGCTCAATGCATTGTGTCCCCACCCTCTCTCCTTCTCTTTCTCCCTCTGTCCCACTCTTTCCCTCTCTTTCTTCCTCTTTCTCCCTCTCTTTCCCTCCATGCTCACGCAAACACAAACTCAAGAATGACAGCGAAGGAATAAAATGGCAAAAGCGTCTTCAGGTTTTTGGTTGAGTCATCATGGCTCGATATGGCGACAGAATGGAGCGAATAAAGCGCAGGTATTTAAATTGTTTTGGGCGAAGAAAGACACAGACAAAGAGTGATGGACAGCTAATCGCAGGCCACTGGGTGAGACGAGTGCAGGCGCAGAAAAGCAGCAGAAAAAGCCATTAAGTGAACGGCAGGTTGAAAATGAAACCATGGACGTCAAGGCTAATGACATAGGTAAACCTGCCCCTGTGAATAATGCAGCTTCAATCATGGGCAATAATTAGAAGTCATAAAGACTGTAATTTGGAAGCACTGAAGAATGTGAAGATAGCCTCACCATGTTCAAAGGCCAGGGTTTAGTAATAGTATTCAACTGCAGGAATTAACCTGTACAAAAGACAAGTTCAGTTAAGCAGCTTCTAAAGTCACTAATGAGTTTACCCAGAAGTAACACGATCACATGAACTTCCTGCAAAATTATATAGTGATGAAAAGTCAGATCAAAACCACTTCTGAACATTTTCCATGCGAGAGATCAGTTTAATGCCATAACTGTGCAATATCATAGCCAAAAGGAACAATTACACTTCAACAGGCCAAACAAGAGTCAGGTTTGTGGAGATGAAGTTTGTGAGATGAAGATTATTTAGTGTATTTTGGGGGTATTTACAGTACAGTGACATATTAAGAAATCTTGGCAGCAAAAATAGTTCAGAAGTTCAGGCAGTGTAGCATAAAGTAATTTGACTATTTTTAAACTGTGCAACTGGCAACAATTTTTATCTTTTTATAGTCCACATGTGCCAGAAGAGCTGGTCTTTATGCCTGTGTGTCTGGAGTTATCAGATTATTGAAATGTGTTGTTCACACCCACACAGGTTTCCACAAGGTCAAAATTCTGCAAAACACAGATAAATGAATGTGGCAAATAAGAGAAAATCTTAAAAGACTTAAATGTTTTTATATTAACTCCATTGTGTGTTGTCTTATAAATACAATAGTTACTCTAAAACCCACTGATTAACTGACAAGAAATTCTTTTATGTATCGAAACCAGATCAAATTATTGGGTCATCTCGTGAAATCACCACTTACAAACTAGACATTCTCCTCCACGTCTTTATTAGCAAGCAGCTGATTTGGCACATGGACAGTGGGGGTTATGTGCGGGTAGTTTGGAGGCTGTTTGGGTGTGATCAGGAGGAGTTCGGGCCCCTTCTGTTTCCTGAGGTGTGAACGCTGATTGTTGCACTCCTCCTGGACACACCGTGATGGAGAGACTGCCTGCATCATTGCACCAGCGGGAGAGGAGGAAGAGGAGGAAGAGAGAGTCAGGGAGCAGGGGGCAAATGTGGAGCTCCAGAGCAGACATCATTATTAGCCCACTGTTTGGAAATCGCTTGGGTTCCATTTGGAGTGAAGACAAAGAGTCATAATATGCAAAAGAAACTGAATAGAAAAGTGCAGTTGTAGAGCAGCGCCTTCTTCACGTTTCTTTTTCTATATTTCTGTCCGAATATGTAAGAAATGTGGAAATGCTTAGACAGGTCAATGACACAGAAATGATAGCAGACTTACTCAAGAGTTTCAGGGTGATGTAACATTCAGCAGATTTTTCAGAGCAATTACTGATATAAAAATATTCTTCTTTTGAATAGTAAAAAAGGCTCAAATCGTGGCTGTAAAGAGGAAACTCATGAATCGCTGCACAAACTGAAACAGAAATTCAGGAGCTCAAAACAGTATTATTACAATTCTCAAAAGAAAATTGTAGGAGCCAAAGGGTTCGACTGCAGCTGCTGCAGAGACGAGGAGTGGAAGCCTTTGGACCTTTGGACTTCTGACTTTTTGTGTCACAAAACTTTCATGTTTTTTCCCCCTTTAGAAAGCACAGGAATACATGTCTGAAGTATTCATGTCACGAGTAATGATCTTAGTTATTGACAATTAGGTTAAATATCACTTTTTATTTTAAGTCAACAAAATCCACTCTGAGCAGCGTCTCAAGCCAATTTATAATTGTATGTAGAAAAGTCCAGGTTAAAGTGGAAGTGTGCGGAGCCCTGCAGTCAGATCACACAGCAGGAGCTCTGGCATCACCTCCTGGATCCTCTCCTTCTCTTTCTTTCTCTTTTGCTCTCTTTGCCTCTCTCAGTCTCACCCTTGCTCTAACCCTTCTCCCCATCTCTTCTTCCTCCAGGTCTTCAAACGAAAGCTTTTCTTTTAGCCTGTTCCCACTTTAAAACCAACAGCACACAAGATTTGGATTTAATTTTCTCCTGGCAAGAATTCTGCTCAAGGAAACTACAGCCAAAAGGTGCAGAGTCAGAACATGGCCAACAGAACATGCTTTAAACAGACTTTAACCACTAAACATAAAAGCAAATATGGAGGTACATGATATTTATCAGACACAAAATGTCCAAAAAACAACTTCTCTTCTGAAATTTATTAAGCCACATTTCCAAAACAAATTTGAACCCAGGCCAAAAACATAAACAAATGAAGTCTGCACACTGCCAGAACAGTCAGTAAGTCTCCTGGAGCCGTGCATTTTGCAAAAGGTGCCAACAGCACAAGATAACTTTACCTTACTGCAGTGTATTAGCTCTTCTTAAACATGGCAACCTTACCAGTATTTGTTACAGACATTTTATGGTGAAATAGATATCAGACATTTCAGAAGAACTATGTTTAGCAAAAAACACAGTAAAACTACTAATTTCATGCTGTAAAATAGTACAAAAAGCTTTTAAAACCAGACTTTTTTGTATTAAAATCTGCCAAAGTGAGTATTTTCTTTTAACAGAGAAACATAAACCAGCTTAAACATATGGAATAAAAACAAAGGCAAAAGCAGAGACCAGCTTGTGAGCGTTGCTGCTCTTGACATTTGAAACTTCTCCAGCCTCGAGCCTTTAAATAATTCCTCTTAATTCTAATGTGAGTTTGCTGTGCTGCTCATACCCGCCCCGTACAGTAATGTGCCCTGGCAGTGCACTCTACCTCTGGGCTTTGCTTTGCAGGTGCTGGAGGAAAATCTGTCTATTGTTTTAAAGGCATCCCACAATGCCTTGCAGCAGCCCGGGAGTACAGTGGGGGTGCATTAAAAATATACAGGACAATGCACCAAGGGACACTCCAGCTCAATTTAGATAAGAGCTTTTTAATCTACTCCAGGCATAAATGCAACAGAGGAGTGTCTTTTGTTGCCACTGTTCTCTTCAGTGTTATTGCACAAACGTGGACTCAGAGGCAGAGGGGATCATTTGCTCCATGTTTTCTTGTTTAAGTATTGTGGTCATGTGGTTATGGGGCTGTTTAATGGCACCCAGAATCCAATAATGTCCGTTTTACTGTACTGTCCATGTAATGAGCAAAAGACCCACTCTAAGAGAAGGAAAAAAAAGACGAGGAAGTTGGTCATTTCAGTTTTCACAATATAGAGATGAAATCCATGTTTTCTTTGGGCACTTCATGTAACTTAATATAAAAACATTTGAAATAGTGTGTTACTATGTTTTATTTTAGTCCATAAGGGTCTGTCCCGTTCATATTGAATGAAATATTGCACAGGACGGTATTAAACGTATTTATCTCTACAGAGACAGCAGGTGATACCACAGAATGCAAGTTTTGAGGTCAATAAAACAAATGCAAGATGGACTCATTTAATGCCATAATCAGAATCAAAATACAACTCTGCACATGTGTTTGCTAAAAGAACAATGTTACAACATGATTAAAAGCTCAAAAAGCCAATTTTCCTTGTTATTCTCCCTTTAAAGTCTGACTTCAAATGAAATGAACACAAACCTTCAGAAGAGGGAGTTAAATCTGTGAATTAGTTCTAATGAAGCTAAAAACTACTGCACCTTTTTCAAAATGTACAAAAAGGAAATAAGCAAATTACCCCATGCATAAAAAAGCAAGTCATTAAAATGATCATCATAAGAAAATAAGAAAGTGTCTGAGTCCAGGAAATGATTTCATATTTGGAAACAATATTATAGAAGATGGCGGCACAGTGGCTGAGTGGCGACACATGTTTCTCCCCGTGTCTGGATGGGTTTCCTCCGGGTGCTCCGGTTTCCCCCATCAACCCAAAACATGCCCGCACCCCTATGAACTAACATCAAGGACCATGTTGTCCACCCTCCTGTGGCTCCACCTGCAGAGGGGTTCATAGGGGGTCAGGTGCTGTGAGTATTGGGCAGCAAAATGCCCCCGTGACCCAGCCGGATTAAGCGGGAGAAGATGGATGGATTATAGATGTTTGTATGCAAGCTCAAGATCATTTTGATTACATTAGAATGTTCACCTCAGCCATTATGGAAGATGACCCTCTATGGAGAAGTGACTGTCACACTTCATGCAATTTTCACTTAGCTCTTTTCACTTTAATTAAAAGGAGAAGAAATGTCAGTGCTGGAACAGAGCAAATTAGCTGTGAGTCCAGTCCAGGTGCCACACTGAAATAGAAATATGTACTAAACCTGCCGCCCTCTCGTTCCTGTACACACACACACACACACACACACACACACACACACACACACACACACACACAAACACACACACACACACACACACACACACACACACACACACACACACACACACACACACAAAGACCAAGCACAAATGTCAGCCAATATTTCACATTCTGTCTGCCCAAAATGTCAAAGCCTCGAGCAACCCCAGTTTCCTCCTTTATTCTTGGCTTGCGGTGAGCTGTCAGTCTGCCCAGCTCCCGCCTAAATCTGTTGTCACCAGGGACATTTTACATGGGTGAGGTCAAAGGGCAAACGCAGCAGTGCAGGGAGCTGTCTCAGAAACACCAGCGGGTGGACAAAAAAGTCACAGCAAAATATTACACTGACAGAATAAATAATGTCACAAAAAACTTTAATAAAGTGAAAAAAGTCTTCCTGAGAAATGCAACAACAAACTATCAGGATGCATTATGTAACCTTTCTGGTACAAGGTCTGACATCGGGCCAATTCACGGGTCAGATCTGTGGACAGGCGACCCCCGCACAAGCATTAATGCCTTTTTATAGCAATCAGAACAGCTAAAATTGAGTAAGCGCATGGTTTTATGTCACACTGCAAAACATTCTATCTTTAAGCAATACGTAAATATGGAAACAAATAATTAAAAGTCGGATAACGCAAATCTGTCTCTTTTGAGCTTTATGGCATGTTAGAATGTTGTTACCTTCTAAAAGTGAAAACATGCATAGCACTCTCTGATGGCCAATGCCCAAAAGTCTTTGTCAGGTCATTTTTTCTTACTTTGGACCACTCATCATCTGAGTGTGCTGTGATGGAAAGATTTCTCTCAGTCTTTGTGTAAATGAATGTGATTTTTACCTGAGACCAGACCAGTCATTAGCATGTGTGAGGACTCAGCCATCTCCACAGTCAGGAAACACTTTGTTGTCCTCAGAGAGCGTTTACGCTGAAACGAATCACCGTATTGGAAACTATTAGCGTCCAGACACACCAGCAAATCAGGAAGGCCCAAGTCACAGTGACACGGTCCAATAAGAACGGCTATTAGTGCCCCTACGTCAGCGTATCAGGGGTTTCAGCATTTTCATGCATCCACACGGCGCCGGATCAGATCCACACAGTGAATACGTGGGAGCTGGAGCTGTTCTCCATGGGATTAGTGTGGACAAATAAACACAAAACCATATCTGCTGTAACAAGAATAAACTTTTATCTGTATTCCAAAAACTATTGAGGCGTTGCAAACTGATTAATTATTGTTTCTGGTATCTGCAACTCTACAAAAACTTTGGTGTGCGTTTTCTGTTTCATCAGAATGTTGTTGCCTTTTCTAAAACCTTCCTGAGTTGTGTTTTGTTTCACTCACACATGTTTGAGTAATTCTTTATTATTAGTCTGTCCACATCTCCAAAGCTCAAAATGCTCTGTTGCAATGACATCAGTTGGTAGTTTTCAGGTTAACAGCTTCTTTTTACCTTTAGTTCAGTAGAACTTCCAGGGCTGAAATGATCCAAATAATTCTAGTGTTTCCTGTGTTCGCACATGATGTCACACAGTGGAATCGAGTGTTTTCAGTTTGAGAGAAGAACTCCGATGCCTAAATACAAACTATACAGAGTCTGTGTGTTAAACATGTGTGAATGAAACAAAACACAACTCCAGGCAAGTTTGTGATGAGGAAACAGCATCGTAACATAGATAAAAATATGGGTCCTTTAAGGAAGCATATGAAAAACACAATGAACACATCCATACCAGAGAAGAAGAAGCACCACTGAATCACACACAGTCTGTAATTACTACGAGAGAGTAAGGGTGCTGATGTGGGTCACAGGGTACCTGACACGACAGAAAACTGGAGCCAGCCTGGAGCTCGGTATATTTATTTGTGTCATGATTTCTGCAGCTTATTTTCCTGTGGGATCGTGCCTGCATTAGATGAGTCTGCACGACATACCTATTCATGCCCCAGGATAGAACACCGGCCGCACTGCATTATGGGGGAACAGGCAAGCGAGCCAGGGCTGCTATTTATTACTGGACTTAATATCATATAAATATGTGTCCATGTTTAAATTACTATAAAATGAAACCGGTCTGTCTATGTGGATGTTAACTGAGCAACACATTGCCAAAAATAAATATGCTAATGAATGAGATGCTTGTTCTGTTTACCCATAGTGATGTGGGTATATTTTGACCCAAATCACGATGGGTAAACAACAGCAGATACACATGTGTTATTCTCAAATGTCCAATGTACCAAACAACACAATTATTCTGAAATTTGAGTGCTTTGGGTGAGCTTCTTGCACTAGCTCAGAAAATGTATGGCTGTTGATTCCACCCAAATCACAATGTTTTATCAAGGTTTAGCATAATTTGCACCTCTGAAACCAAATTTGCAAACTGGATTTTATCATATGATGCCTCAAACAAAACAGATCGCATGGATAGAGCTACAGAAGAATGAGAAGTTTCCATTAGCCACAAAAAATAGCTGTAAAGTAAAAAGGTTTTGGGTTGGAAACAGTGTTTGACTTACCCACATATCTTCAGATGAACTCTTTCTGTTAATCTCCATCAGATCACAGGTTTGGAGAGCATTGGCTAGCATTGGCTAGCTTATTTGGCTAATGCTAATATTTGGGTATGATGACTCAAACTTTTTACACTACTTTCTTGAAGAATTTATCTTTTTTTTTTAATCTGTGGCTTTACAATCATCCTTGTGCAGTGCTCGATGCTTTTTTGACTTGTAATGAAAAGAAAATGTGAAAATGCAGCACTGTGGACTGAAGTGTGGCTTGAATTCTTCTTCTTGGCAAACAACTCATGGTGTATTACCGCCCCCAACTGATGAGGAGTGTGAACTGCAATATGACTTACTAATAACACAAAATCAATTAAATAATATAACAACAGTGATCAAATAATAACTAAAGCAAAACAATGATAATGAATCAATCCTGTTACTCAAATTTATATCTCTAACAAACCTCAGCAAAACTTTGAAACTATTATTTCTTGGGTGCTGCTGTAATAGTCCAATTAATTTAAAGTTTCATTTTGGCCACAGTTATCACAATGCCCACTATTTTATTTTCCTCTGTAATGTATAATTTAATCCTGTATGTTGGCTTGAATTCTGTGTTGATTACAGAAGGAAATAAAACTGATGTGTTTGATTTTTGGAGGGAAAATGTAGTGGACGAAAGGAGGAGATGACTGGATTCTTAAAGTGGCACCAATGTAAGAATGCACAAAGAAGTTAAAGTGGGACTAAAGGTCTTAACTCCTCTAAATCAAGCTTCAAATATAGCTGCTAACTTGGGCACTACCGAGAGGACTAAAGAAGAGAGTGAGGAGAAAGAAAGAGCAGGTTGTGTGAGTATAAAACAGTTTGAATGGTCCTGCTTTAACTAGGCCAGTACAGTGTGATGTCACATAGTACTTGAAGTTGTAGTGGCCACTGGAGGCAGCACACACCAGAAAGCTGCAAATATATAGTTGGCACTAAAATTCCCAAAGAGGACTAAGAAAAATAGACAATGATATTAAAACATTATATACACAGTTTAGCAAATCAAAGTTGTGTTTAGTCCCACTTCAGCAAACATATAAGCACATAACCTTTGCTGTAGTAGTAGTAGCAGTAGCAGTAGTAGTAGTAGTAGTAGTAGCATTGTTAGTAGTATTAGCATTAGAGGTAAAGTAGTTGTCGTAGTAGTCGTCCGGGGAGTCGACAGGTAGGATCCTATTCATTTATATTAGAGGGGGCCCATGTGAGTCTTCTTGCCCCGGGCTCCCAAATGTACTTATAGCAGTAATAGTAGTACCAGTAGTAGCAGTAGTAGTAGTAGTAGTAGTAATAGTAGTAGTAGTAGTAGTAGTAGTAGTAATAGTAGTAGTAGTAGTAGTAGTAGTAATAGTAGTAGTAGTAGTAGTAGTAGTAGTAATAGTAGTAGTAGTAGTAGTAGTAGTAATAATAATAATAATAGTATAATAATAATATATAATAGTAATAGTATAATAATAGTAGTAGTATATAATAGTATAGTAGTAGTATAATAATATAGTATATAGTAATATATATATATATATATATAATATATAATATATATAATATATATATATATAGTAATATATATATATATAATATATAATAATAATATATATATATATATATATATATATGTAATATATAGTAGTATATATATATAGTAGTAATAATAATATAGTAATATATATAGTATAGTATATATATAGTATATATATATAATATATATATATATATATAGTATAGTAGTAGTATAGTAATATAATATATATAATATATAGTAATATATAGTATAGTAGTAGTATATATATATAGTAGTAGCAGTAGTAGTAGTAGTAATAGTAGTAGTAATCGTAGTAGTAGTAGCAGTAGTAGTAGTAGTAGTAGTAATAGTAGTAATAATAGTAGTAGTAATAGCAGTAGTAGTAGTAGTAGTAGTAGCAGTAGTAGTAATAGTAGTAGTAGTAGTAGTAGTAGTAGTAATAGTAGTAGTAGTAGTAGTAGCAGTAGTAGTAATAGTAGTAGTAGTAGTAGTAGTAGTAGTAATAGCAGTAGTAGTAGTAGTTGTTGTTGTAAAATAGAAGTTAGGCCTCGTCCACACTAGTTCATATTCGAGTCGTTTTCGTTGCGGATGCAGAGTTCGTCCACACTCTGAGGGAAAACGGCTCCAGAGACGGAATGATCTGGATACACCAGCTCACAGGTATTCGCCTGAGTACGGATCTGATCCGGCACCATGTGGACACATGAAAACACTGACACGCTGACGTCAGGGCTGTAGCTGCTGTTCTTATTGGACCTCGTCACTGTGACTTGTGCCTTCCTGATTCTCTGTGTTCGTGGCATCGGGATGAGACGCTATTGCGGAAAAGTTTAAACAAACCTGAGACAAACGGGAAACAGCGTCGGCCCACGAAAAGACTGTTTTCACGCTTCCTCTTCCTCGGCTCGAAATCAGCTCCTGCAACTTCCATAGAACCACGGCAACTTCAGACACGGTGCTCCGCTCCTTGTTTTTACCGCCCACATGGTGTTTGGACATTGTGACACCAGCCGAGTCATGTGACTAGTGCTTCTGGTGATCCAGATGTGACGTGTTCCAATGTGCTGATGCGGTGATTCGGTTCAGCGTAAACTCTCTCTAAATGAATGTCTGTACCTGATATTCGGTGGTTGTTTATCTGCCAGTGCAACTTTTACAGCTGCTAATTGCTCAGATAAGAAAGCAGATAATTGGATTTGAATCACAGGCTGTTCTGACATAGGCCAATGAACATTTAAACTAATGAGGAAACACACGCACTAATTGCTTCAAACTGGAGCTCTGATCGTATCTAAACTTCACTAATCACAGGTGATCTGCTGCTGCTAACACTGTGTATGTTCATGTACGTAGCCTAAGAAATTGATTTTGCTTTATCTAAAAATCTTACTTTTATGACAGATTTGTCGGGCATAAAAACTATTACATAAAAAACAAAATGTTACATTTATAGGCTGCCTTAAAAGTTTTATTTTATTTTTTTCACATTATATAGGTCTGTCTATGCTTGATAAGGGTTTATGTAACAGAGTTATTTTTAAACCTGTGTAACAGTGTTTCATAATGTGTTGGATTGATTTTCACGTCTCATTGTGGTGTTAAATGTGTATTTTTGTTTGAGCTCAGTCTTGAGTCAAAGCAGATGTGTCAGAAAGAGATGAACTCTGCTCTTCCTCCTTCACACACACAGCGTCCGAGATCCGACACTGAAGAAGAAACTTGATGCTGAAATTTCACTCACAGACTTGGAGTTATGTCTTGTTTCATTTACAGATGTTTAACACACAAACCCTGCGTATTTAGACTTTTACAGTTCTTTTCTCACACAGAAAACACTCTGTTCCAGCCCTCACACCTTCACTAGAATCATTTGAATAATGTGAGCCCTGGATTTCAGTCTGTACAGAAACAGCAGCTGTTAACTTGAAAACTACCACTTCATGACACCACAAGGCAGAATCGAGTATTTTGAGCTTTGAAAATGTAGACAGATGAATAATAAATGAATGAGTCACAACATTATAACAATGCTTAGAGCTCACAGGAGTCCATTTTGTGTAATTTAGGAACTTTAAAAAACATTAAAAATCATATATTGTTTCATGGCTGTAAATCTGTGTTTCTTTTGATAAGTGTGTAAGAATTGCAGTATTACAGACATCAGTTGTATGGATCCCACTGCTTTGCTCAAGGACACGACTGCACTCAATATGGAAATATCACAATGATTGACAAACTTATCATAGCTGTTTGGCATCATCACAATGCACAGGTGACATCACAGTTTATGGATTCATTATATCAAGTTGTCAATGTGTATTTTTACAAGTCTTAATACAGACTTCAGTAAAACATGAAAGGAAAAGACAGAGACGTTACACCAAATATTCTACTGACAGATTAGACACTGAGCAGGACTGATGAGGCTAAATTATGGTTATGGTTCAGTCTCCAAATGGTTTTGCATCTACACAGGATCTGACAGGAAATCAACCTGGAGAGACTCAGACACAAAGGTCCTGGTGTTTTGGTGCTCAGACCCCGACAGAAGAGACTGAGATGAAGGAGCAGTGAGATGTTTAGGAGATGAGAGGATGAGGAGAGTGAAGGGGACGATGAGAGGATGAGGAGAGTGAAGGGGACGATGAGAGGATGAGGAGAGTGAAGGGGACGATGAGAGGATGAGGAGAGTGAAGGGGACGATGAGAGGATGAGGAGAGTGAAGGTGAAGATGAGAGGTTGAGGTGAGTGTAGGATGAGAGGATGAGGAGAGTGAAGGGGACGATGAGAGGATGAGGAGAGTGAAGGATGAGAGGATGAGGAGAGTGAAGGGGACGATGAGAGGATGAGGACAGTGAAGGATGAGAGGATGAGGAGAGTGAAGGGGACGATGAGAGGATGAGGAGAGTGAAGGGGACGATGAGAGGATGAGGAGAGTGAAGGGGACGATGAGAGGATGAGGAGAGTGAAGGGGACGATGAGAGGATGAGGAGAGTGAAGGGGACGATGAGAGGATGAGGAGAGTGAAGGATGAGAGGATGAGGAGAGTGAAGGGGACGATGAGAGGATGAGGAGAGTGAAGGATGAGAGGATGAGGAGAGTGAAGGGGACGATGAGAGGATGAGGAGAGTGAAGGGGACGATGAGAGGATGAGGAGAGTGAAGGGGACGATGAGAGGATGAGGAGAGTGAAGGGGATGATGAGAGGATGAGGAGAGTGAAGGGGACGATGAGAGGATGAGGAGAGTGAAGGGGACGATGAGAGAATGAGGAGAGTGAAGGGGATGGTGAGAGGATGAGGAGAGTGAAGGGGATGATGAGAGGATGAGGAGAGTGAAGGGGACGATGAGAGGATGAGGAGAGTGAAGGGGACGATGAGAGGATGAGGAGAGTGAAGGGGATGATGAGAGGATGAGGAGAGTGAAGGGGACGATGAGAGGATGAGGAGAGTGAAGGGGATGATGAGAGGATGAGGAGAGTGAAGGCAGAGTCCTGCACCCGTCAGTACAGCACCACACCCGTCAGTACAGCACCACACCCGCCCGTAAACCTGTGATTATATCAAAGTTAAATCCGCACGGACCCGTGAACATTCCACCCGTTTCCCGCCCGTGATAAATCACACACAAATTAGAAGTGTTCGAACTGACGCACTTTATTTTCTTCGATATGCGCCTCAATGACAGCAATAGCAGGAACCGCTAAGCTAAGCTTTGCTCCACCTGAGCCCTAAATCGCACAATAACAACAAAACAAATTATGAAAAAAACAACTGATGTCACTTTAACACAAAATTAAAGCCTTAATTTTATCGAACCAAGGTCACTGTGCAGGAACAGTATCGTCCTCAGTCTCTGGTTTCGGCTGCGTTCTGCGTTCTTCACAATTCCAGTGGAGGAAAAGTCTCTCTGGCAGCGCTGGATGCAGGATTGAGAGCAACACCACCTGACCCGCCTGTGTGGAATCACTACCCGCCCACAAACCCGCCCGGAAAACTCCAGAACTTTAAAACCCGCCCGTTTCAGCAACTATTTGCAGGTACCCAACCCGGTGCAGGACGCTGAGTGAAGGAGACCATGAGAAGATAAAGAGAGTGAAGGGGAAGATAAAGAGAGTGAAGGGGAAGATAAAGAGAGTGAAGGGGAAGATAAAGAGAGTGAAGGGGAAGATAAAGAGAGTGAAGGGGAAGATAAAGAGAGTGAAGGGGAAGATAAAGAGAGTGAAGGGGAAGATAAAGAGAGTGAAGGGGAAGATGAGAGGCGGAGGAGGTCCTGGGGAGGTGCTGGGGCACAGCAGGGAGGAGTATGTGAAGTGTGGGATGAAGGCTGAGGAACAGATAAACTCTGGAGAAGTGGTGAGGTAGATTGGAGCAAAGTTATGTCTTCCAAGCTGAATTTACTCTAGCTCCATGTGTGCATCTTGAAAGCCACGTATAAGGTGATGGTGAATGTATTTTGAACATTTATTTTGATTTAATTTCATTTTTTTTCCACAGAATTGAATACGATGCCTTTGATCGCAGCATAGTCTTTAATGAAATGAGCCCCGGACTAAGAAGTGCAGCACATGGAGGAACAGGTTTCTTCCACTTGGCGTAACACAGAAGCTCCAGTCAAACTGTTTTCCATATTTAATGACTATGAGACGGCCTGACCCACATCCAGCTCAGAGCGTCTCAGAGCAGCCTGGGGTCTGCAGCACTGAGGGCCATGAGTCAGAGCCCGTCCGCTAACATTAAATCACAGACAAAAACAGGAAATGTTCTAACCTCAATGCATCCAAGTGTCTCTCATCATGCAAACCTTATTCTCGCTATAGTCATTTCTTTCACAATAATGTTATGAGCAATTTGAAGTAGGTTTATTCATTTTCAAGGCAGTTCATTATGACATTCAGGGTGTTGATTGAAAAAGAATAAAAATGAAATAAAAATGAAGTGGGAAAAATATGTAAGTCTATAAAATTAAAGGCTTTAAAGATGGCTTATCTCCATGGAAATGTTATTGCTTTGTCTAGAATGTTCCACAGTATAGGGAATGGGAATGTGGCATCACACGGCTTCTGAAGCTAATCATGAAGATTTATCCCAACCATATTACAGTCATTTGGGAAACACTGCACCCTACACCAACTGAAAAGGCTTTAGAGAAACAACACTTACCTTCGTACGAATGGCGGTGGTTCCAGAGCTCTGGTGTCGTGCACCCAGCCATTCGTAAACTGAACGTGAGCATCCAAAGACTTGCAATTCCAAACCTGAGTATAGGTACAGGCACTCGCTCTGCATACCAAATACGCCACAATATCTGGAAACATCAGCGGAGGTAAGTCATCGGGGTCTCACGTCCAATGTTTTGCCGGTATCTCGTGAGGATCCATATCGCTGATCAAACTCATTTTTTCCATATACCGTCTCCTCGCGTCCGGCAGGAGTTTGTCCCTGTACAGGCCATTTTCCCTCTAGTTTTCAGCATAGTAAACTAAAATATACTAAACTACAGACACTATTTCACTTGCTTCTCACTCAGTTCCTCGTGCTTTCAAAAATGGCGGCACGCATTGTTTATGTCCCAGAATGCACTGCACAGCCCACTCCTGATCCCATTCCCTACAGATTAAATTTATCACAAGCATCTTAGAGCACGACGCTCCATTACAATTCAGATCAACAGAAACACCCGGAATGAATAAATGTTAGATGGATATGTTTAATCTCATACCATGGAACTTTTCAGGCAAAGCAATAACATCTCTATGGAGACAAGCACTTAACCAGAAAAGTTCCATACTGCATCTTTAAAAAAAAAAAAAAATTTGATCACAAGATATGTTTTTCAAAGATAAGATAAGATAAGATAGGACTATATTATATTATATTATATTATATTATATATATACTATATTCTATTCTATTTTATATATATATTATATATAATATTATATATATATTATACTACACTATATTCTATTATATTTTATTGATTTCTAAAAGGCTTATCTTTTAAATCAGATGTAATGTCAGCTTAAATTAAACACTGAGACTTGCTCTTGCCATAACCTTGTCTCGGTTTCTTCTTCGTCGACTGAAATATCAGCACCAAACCCACTCTGACAACTTCATGCCTAGTTTATATTTACTCGATTTTCTTTTGCGAACTTTAAAAATATCTTCCTCACTAAAGGTTAAAAACACCATTCACCGTGTTGGAAATGTCAAAGGACTTCTGCTTTTCCTCTTAGTTTCACTTTCATCCATATTTAAACCTTTATGAATGATGCAAACACACCGTTTACATGCCCTTCAGTTGACCTCTGCGATTTCCCCTCTGGGTCAGTCTGTATCTGTCAGAAAGAATATTTTAAAAATCACTGTAATAATATATATGTTAATAATAAATATGTTTTGTTATGTGTTTTTTCTTGTAGTGATTCATTTTTGGTTTCAGAAAAGATTGAAAACAAAACCTGTATCTGTCCCACTTTTGTCATTTTCCAGAGAGTGATGAAATCTTGTTTATAATTAGAAACTTAATAAGCTTTAGGACCAATCGAAGCAATTAACCCCTTTGTCCAGAGAAACTGCAGTGACCGAGTCAGTGCTAAATGAGACATCCACATCTCACACGGCTACGTACAAGATGCCACAATTAATTCACTAAATTAAGCACATAATGATTAAAGAGTTTGACAAAATGCTCCACTGTGAAGCAATTAACAATGTCAGACATGCACCGTGCACTGTGGAGACTGTTGGGAAAGTGTTAGCGTAGAATAGTGCGTTACCTTTATCATGACTATTTTGATCTAAGTCCAATTGGTGAGTTTGGTACAAAGGAACAAAAGGTGAATAATTGGTAAACTGCACACCTATGCAAAAAAAAAAAAGGGAATTAAAGTTTAACTTTGGCACGTCTGAAGCTAAAGTCTGTTTCTAGAGGTGGATGAATTCTGTCAGAAGCCAAAAAACAGCACAGATCAGTGTTTCCTCGGTGGAGATCTCACTGTGGCAGTGAGTCTGTCAAGGAAACAAACTAGTGTAGTGATGGGGGCAAGTTCTGAACTTCCACGTAAAACACCAATTTGCTTCAGACTGAAGAAACTTAACTCCACTTTAACCCATCTGACAACAGCCACGAGTCTAACAAACAAAACGCTCTGCCTGGTTCACTCATTAGTGTCTGGAAACGTTAGAAAACAACTTTATAAGCAGCCTTAGCATTAGCTTGTTGATTTCCCACTGCACATGTAAAAGCCCAAAAGACTCGCTCGCCGATGTCGTTTCTAATCCCATTTATGAGTGAATTATATTTTTTGAAAAACACTAAAAAAAATTCTTTCTCGAACCATTTTTTTTCAACAACTTTCAGTTTCTATTGTTCTTCACCGTCAGTAGTCGATTCTCACTTGTTGCTTCTGTCGCTCGAGCCTCTTTCCGCCGCTGGAGTCGACAGTCGAGTCTTTTGGGCATTTGGCCTGTGGGAAATCATCAAGGTAACAAGGGTAAGGCTGCTTATAAAGTTCTTTCATAACATTTCCAGACACTAATGAGTGAACCAGGCAGAGCGTTTGGTTTGTTAGACTCGTGGCTGTTGTCAGATGGGTTAAAGTGGAGTTAAGCTTCTTCTGTGCAAATTGTCATTTTATGTGGAAGTTCAGAACTTGCCCCCATCACTGCACTAGTTTGTTTCCTTGACAGACTCACTGCCACAGATGACTGTGACACAGATTCTGACAGAATTCGACCACCTCTAGCAACGGACTTTAGCTTCAAAAGTGCAGGAGTTCAACTTTAAAGGATGTATTTTAATAGTTTTTTGTTTGTTTTTTCAACTTTAAAAGTCCTACGTTACACACAGTACACACTGTTTTGAATTGCTTGTCACGACCCCCGTTGTGCTGCGCTTGTATTAATTATTGTTCTATTTTGAGGTGACCCGGATGCACGAGGGTCCAGCGCATCAAGCCGCCTCTAAAAGGGACCCGGGCTGCTCCTCTGGCTCGACTCCACGGCCACGGCATCAGTCCATTGCCACAGTGCACTTTAGCACAATTTGCATATATTTATTGTAGCTTATTAATAAATGCTCGGGAGAAAGCTTAAACCGTCCCCGTTGTCGTGTCCTCCCTCCTTTGTTGCGGTCTGTCGAGCCGAGGCCATAACATTGCCAAATGATTATAGTGAAGGTCAATGGTGTTTAAAAACATAGTAGAGCATGTCCTGTATTGTCTATTATCACAAGGTGGAACAGAATGTTTTCCATTTGAAAACATTCTGTATATTTAGTTCTTGAGTTTTTCTGGGAAACAAAAACACTCTGTTCCACCTTGTGATGTCATGTCGTAACACAGGAAGTGCTCCATTGTGCTAGAATAATTTGGATTGTTTCAGCCTTGAAACTGACCATCTTTAATGAACTAAAGGTAAAAAGTAGCTTGAAAACTACATCTTCATGACATCACAAGGTGGAACAGAGCATTTTGAGCTTTAGAGATATAGAAAGACTAATAATAAACAAAACATGACAACCCAAACATATGTGAATGAAACAAAACACAAGCGTTATGTTTTTGAGGCGGTAACAGCCTGATGACGTGACTTAAAGCTCACAAGAGTAAATTTTGTGTAACGTAGGACTTTTAAATCAAATAAACATAACTTGTATTTTACGCTGCGTAAGATAAACGCTGCATTAATTAAACATCATCATCATTAGGTTGACGTTTTGCTCCAGTAAAAACCAGCGAGCTGAAAAGCCAATGTTGTGCCAGGTTGATTGTAAACAGATGCTCTCCGATCATGGGTGGAAATGAAATGCTCACACAAAGAGCTTCCCCCCCACACGCATGGATACGCTTAGTTCACTGTCGATTTAATAAAGTGCACACAAGTCTCTCTGGAAATACTGTAGCTCATTAGTCAAGGCTCAAGGCAGTGGACTTGGCAGGATGTTGCAGCTTGTGGGTGGCAGCAAAAAGTTTCTCGATACTTACAGCAATAATGTTCTGTTTATTCAGATGATGCTGATGCTGCGTGGGTCATTCTGAGGCATTTTAAAGGTGCACTGTGGAACTTTCCTCTAGAAGAGTCTGCCACTTATGTGTCTTTGAGGAAATGTTCATTGTTTTGTCTGGGATGTTACGTAGTATTAGGGTTGCAAAATTCCGGGAATTTTCAAACTTGGAAACTTTCCATGGGAATTTGCGGGAATAAATTGGGAATAAATTGGGAATTATCCAAGTTGAAAGTGAGGGGTATCAGTAAAGTTGGTAGAAAAAAATGTAGCACAATACTGGAGCTCCATCTTGACTACAACAGATAGGTTTGTGTGAATAAAGTTGTGCATCGCTGCTGTTCCTCACTCATATGGACAAAGACACTATTTTCTGAAGAATCATTGAAGCCACAGCCCCGACATGTATTGTGTGTCCCTCTGTCACTGCACAGTAACTTCTAGAACTCTGAAAAAGTAGAACTGCTTTTCTGAGCACACAACAAATACAGACGACTGAGACATTATAACCACAGGCACTCGAGTAAGTTTGAAGGACAAATGAGGTGCAGGATATTTGATCATTGGTAAAGTAAATCAGAGTCATGTGTGTTAATTATCCACCTCTTGCGATAATGCCTGCTGATGTGCAAAGTTACCCATTTGAAAATTCCACAAATTCCCATATCAAAGTTTCCATGGAAATTTTCCAGAAATTTTCTGGGAATTTGCCATCCCTTTGCAACCCTACATAGTACAGCATTAAACTTACGAATCACCATGAAGGCAATGAAATGATGACACCAGACCATGTTTCCAAGTGTATGTGCATATGGGACAATGAACTATTATTATTATTATTATTATTATTATTATTATTATTATTGTTATTATTATTATTATTATTGTTATTATTGTTATTATTATTATTGTCTGTCAGTGAGTCTGTGCTCTGCAGCTAATCAGCTTTTTGTGTCCAGGATTTGGTCAAAACCAAGTCAACCAAACTACCCCAGTGTCGGCCCACAGCAGCAGTCAGAATCACACCAAATAAAAACCTGATGCGGTTATTTAAGGATTAAACACAAGAATAGTCATACAGACTAGTAAACACAAGGGTTACTGGGGTAGTAAACACAAAATAATTAGTTTTGATGTTCTAATGTGATGCCATGTTGCATTTCGTGATATTCACTTTGTGCCATTGTGCCGCAGTAAATAATTAGAGTTAGAGGCTTCATATTGTGTTGAAATGTGCAGAAACATGTTTTGCACACAATCAGTTGCTATAGTGAAGCTGCCAGATGGATTGAGAGGGAGAAGGGGCCACACTGGCCCTGTGGACGTGGATCAGTGTGAGATACACTGAGACAAAGAGCTCACTGTTTAGATGTGAGCAGATACTGAAGCAGAGGCGGTGCACTGAGGACTGGTCCTCACAGAGTCATCAGCGTCTAAGATGGACATAATGGTAGATTTATTATTTTCATTAATGAAGCATGAGGCTGTCGTAGGTGAGAGTATTAAATAACAGATTTATCACAGAAAACTTTACTTGATTTGACAGATCCGTCCATTTTCTTTTAAGTTTTCGGGACTGAAATTTTCTTCAGCTCTTTCGGGTGGATCCTAAGGCTTAGTCCCTCCAGCCCAGTGTGGAACAGAGGCCCGAGTCACCTCAACTGGCTCATCTTCATATGGAGCATTGGCTCTACTTCAAGCTCCTCTCTTCACTGAATTTTCTCTACACTTGAACCCAAACTCTTATTTGATCAAACTTGGACACGTAGCAAATCTGTATAATGCAAATGAATTATGAGTGTAATAAGTTTTAAATAGTAACAAGGTCAATATACATAAACATAAGTAAACTGAATAAAAATGACTCTTCAGCTGCTTCCATAGGTTCAGTGAGTCCACTTGTGCATGAAGCAGCCGATAATGTAATAACTGCCTATAGCGTAATAATGTTTAATGTAATAAAGCCAATAATGCAATAATTTGCCAGTAATGTAAGAAAATGTAAGAAAATGTCTGAAACGACAACGTAATTATTGGCATCAGGTTATTACGTTATCGTTTCAGACATTTTCTTACATTTTCTTACAAGTTATTACATTATTGGCTTCATTACATTAAAATGATTACATTATTGGCCATTATTACATTATTGGCCATTATTACATTACCGGCTGCTACAGGGCGTGTGATGTGAGAACAGTGCTGCAGTACAATGCAGACTCGGGCCTGCCTGGATGACAGAGCTCCATTGTACCGCTCTGTGTGAACCATTTGTGCTGCAGCACTGAGGGAGGAAGGAGAGAGGGATGCTGGGAGTTATTGTGTTGGACAGACGTGCGTTAGGAGGGTCACATATCCCACTGTTAGTGTAGCCATGTGTTTGTCTGGGCACAGTGCTGGATGGTTATATATTATGAATTTATAAGTGAGAAAGAAAAAATTATGTTATATATAGTTTTGTTCATTGTTTTGTTATAAAGCCGGAGTTTTTCACTTAAACACAGCCGGGCCTCCCCCACACGGGCTTTGGAGTAAATGCATCTTTTGTTTTCCTGCAATCACGAGTTTCAATAACAACTGATAATATTTATTTTTAATATTGTATTTTCATATTTTTTGTTGGCGGCACGGTGGCTGAGTGGCAACACTCAGGCCTCACAGCAAGAAGGTTGCGGGTTCAACCCAAAACATGCCCGCACCCCTATGAACTAACATCAAGGACCATGTTGTCCACCCTCCTGTGGGTTCACCACCTGCAGAGGAGTTCATAGGGGGGGTCAGGTGCTATGAGTATTGGGCAGCAAACTGCCCCCGCGACCCAGCTGGATTAAGCGGGAGAAGATGGATGGATGGATGGATATTTTTTTGTTTTAAAAGTGCATTTATAAATGATTTTTGCAACACAAAATAATTTCCAACTTCATGCAGGCCTAACTGAGGTGATTTTTAACATCACTGAACATCAGCAGGTCGTGGGTCCGGAGGCTCCGTCCTCCATGTGCTGGTTCCAGACGGGGACAAAGAAAAGTAAATACTGAAATGCCATTTGGACTGTTATTGGTGTGAAATTAAAACTACTTAATTTGTTATTTCAATGACAAATGACTTGGGTATTTGCCACATCTTGTTCTGGACACTTTATTTTGGATTCTTGCTTTTTGTCGTGCTTAAATGTCGTGAGGTAAAGCAACAGAGTCATTGCATAAATAATGAATGTCATCTTGATGATTTGTTATTTGCTTTTGTACTCCCCTATTAATATTCAACTTTTAAAATTGTGTTTTTAATAGGACATGAGATAAGATCCTGTCTTCGGAATAAATTATTTAGCTTTATGATTAGGGAAGAAAACGTGGTGAAAACTGAGTTCATGGTTCACATTTGAAGTATTGTCACAGGAGAAGACTCTGTTCCAGCACCTTATTATTATTTGGAACACATTGTACCAGGTCTGTGAGGGGGAATAGTGATTTGCTGTTGAACACATTGGCAGATGGAGACCAGAGCCTGAATCTGAAGCAGATCACATGCTGCCATATTAACAGATGAATCCACATTTGGCACTTCAGTATGAAACGGGCTCTAAACATGCTGCACTTGAAAGGACAGTGTTCAAATAGAAAACATTTGCTCTAAATCTGTACATTTGAGATGTACATTCAAATCACAGTGTCCCTGTGCAAAAAGTCATTGAAATCGCTCATTCCTGGCTGATACTTTGTAGGTCTGAAGCTCTGTTACTCACGTTAGACTTCATTTTACTATAATTTGACCAGAAAAATCTGACTTGGAACTACAACAGAGGAGCTAAAGTCTCTCACACATGAAAGCACAGTTATAAGCTCGCATTATCCAACAGTTTTTCAGTTAAGCCGGGCAAACACTGTGCAATTTTTGGCCCTTTTTGAGCCGAGTTTTCACTTGTGCGACTGTTTTTGGGATCGGGTTGAGTTTTGGCTTAACCGTGCGTCATTCCTGTAGTAAACATGGGGTAACAAGAAACAATATCTCATGACCAGCTCCTGTTCTGCAATCGTAGGTCGCACGAATATCAAACCTGCTGATGAACAGCCTAAACTAGGCAAAACTATTGATATTGAAATTGTAAAGATTTCCATAACATGTTTTTCCTGATGCATTCGCACATTCATAATTGGACATCACTTCTGCATTCACATTGTCCAGTTGGAATGATGTATTTTTTGTATTCTTATTTGCATCATATTTGGGTTTTGAGAGCATTGGCTGAGGGGTGTAATGATGTGTGGGAGTGATCCAAACAGAAGAGCAAACTCTGAGCCTCTGCATTCACTCACATGTAGAAGACACATTACTGATGCCGACCACATCCAACTCCAACACAACAGGACAATGAGGCCCCTGGATTCAAATCAATCACTGACAAAGGTCCGTTATAATGGGCTACATTTGTGCTTTTCAACAACTTCTGCTTCTGAAAGTCCTTTCTTTGGTTAAATTCAGCACCACATATTCCTCTTCTGGGTATTTTTGAAGTAGTATTAAGTATTAAAGGTGCATTACGCAACTTCTCTGGTGGGGAGAAGATGTTATTTCGTTGTCTGTGTTTCCATGGGTGATATTACACTTATCTAACGTGCATTCCTTTAATCGTGAGCAAGGTCACTTCTCCACAGATATAACCTGTAAACTGGCCTGGCTGCAGCTCCTCTTTGCCTCTATTGAGAGATAATTCCTTTAATGCCATACACTGGAATATTCAAGGCAAAGTAACAAACTACCCATGGTGATAAGCAGGTGATGTGATTGAATGAACAGGGGCGACTCTCCACAGATCTGAATTGTAATGTAGTGTAGTGCTGTAACCTGCTTGTCTCCCTTGCGATAAACAGGTTTAATCTTTACTGCGGAACATTCTAAGCAACACAATAACATTTCCATGGTGACAAACAGGTGGCACCTTTAAAGTTACATTCGATTTTTGAAAATAAGCCTTGGAAAATCACATCGTGCACATTTTTCTCTTCATACTGGTTTAAATTGTCCTTATATTGTCTGTAAGTCAAACTAATGTTATGACTCTATATTTTCACAAAAACAAAGATGAAACTGTGGCTAAAACCTGTATTACAAACCACAACTGTAGAAATAGGAAAATATACTAATAAAAACCAGCTAAAAGTTAACATTTTCAACTTTTTTTCATTCAAAAATAAAAAATATGCAAAACAGGAAACAGCACAGGCCCAAACCTCATGTAGCCGCAGATCTCCACATTGACAATATGCACAGTGATGCTAATTTAACCGGGGTTCCTTCTGATTGCTCTCTCATTAAACTAACGGAAGTGTGAAGACATATGGTGAGACCAGATGGTTCCTCTGCCAAGTCTTCAAGGTGAAAGACACGTTCGTTTAACACTTGTGCCACCACCAGGTTCATTATTTAAATCCTGCTATGAGCAAAGGGGCCCTGTTTTAGCAGCACAAAGCAGCAGAGATCTTTCCCCAGCAGCGAGTACAGCAACAGTGGGACTCTCAGCCTGGTTTAGTCACAACATTTTGGTATTCACAAACTTTTTTTTAATTTTACATCTGGAAAACTATGAACCACTGTTTCTAAATGTGCACTGCGTAACATTAAGAGGAGGTTCAGTGAGCTTTTATCCATGGAAATGTTATTGCTTTGTCTAAAATGTTCCACTGTATAGATTAAACCTATTTATCACGACGGAGACAAGCAGGTTACAGTTCAGATCTGTGGAGAATTGCCCCTGTTCACAGAAGGGGCATTTGAGCAATAGAAACACCAGTAATGAATAAGCAGCACAACAGTGGAAGCTACGGGACTCACTCAGCCAGACTGGAGATTTTGACATTCACAAATGTTTTTTTCATCTGGAAACTGTTCCCTCTTGAATCACGAACGGGAGCAATTCTTCTCTGAGCTTCAAAATGGTGGAATCAAATGAAACAGTAGAAGTCGTCCAATTTTGAAGCCAATCATTTGATCTCGGTGCTGGGTGAAAAGTGTATAAAAGCCGCTCTGATGAAGGAGTTTATCCAACTCATCTACAAATCTGTGTCTTCTTATATGTTTGATATCTTTGCACACATATATATACACGCTCCATCTCCACAGCTCAAACTGCTCTGTTCCACACTGTGATGTCATGCAGTGGTAGTTTACCACATGATATCGCACGGAGCAACAGAGCGTTTTAGTTTGAGAGAAGAACTCAGGTTTCTGTGTTAAACATGTGTCAGTGAAACTAAACATAAATCCAACTATGTTTTTGATGAGGCCACATTCTGACATATGTCAGGAAAAAGCATAATCTGCTTTCTTTAAAGAGGAGGTATTGCCGTATTTTTCGGACTTTAAGTCAGGGTTTTCAGGGTTCGGGTGGTTCCTGCGACTTATATTTTACATTTTTCACAGTCCATAGACCAAATATGAATCAAAAATGAAAAAAACAAATCGTTATCCGTGTTTTCATTTTGGTTTTAGAGAAGAAAGGAGTTGGGTTTTTTTTTTTTTTTGGTTCTATATTGAAAAATGAATGAATAAATGATACGCAGATTCTTCTCTATTGGTTTTTATTACTATAGCTTCTATAACTCGCCTTTCAAGATGAAATGTTGGTTCTTGGTCTCTGATTTTATAAAATAAATTTACCCCCACATCTGCCACTTATGGTCCAGTGCGACTTGTACATGAATTTTTTCTTCTTCATTATGCATTTTTTGGCTGGTGCGACTTATAGTCCAAAAAATACGGTACACTTCTACTGCACATAGCATCAGGTTTGTGAAGTTGTGTTATACTGTTCTGTATCCTGCTTTTGTTATGAAAAAAATGCCATTAAGGAACACTCGTATTAGTGTCTGGGTGAGATCTCCAGATTACTCAAACACGCATGGGTGACATAAAAACACTTCTGGCACGTTTTTGATGAAGGAACAACATTATAAAAAACAGAAAGCTCAGAAAAGTCATTTTTTCATAATACCCTCTGTTTAAAGGTGCACTATGTAAGTTTTTGGCCTGCTTGTTTCTATGGATATGTCATTCCTCTTTGGAATGTTCCACAGTGTGACATTAAACAGCTCTACCTTACATGTATTCAATTACTGTAGGTTTTATAGCTCAAAAATACATAGAAAATCAGGTGTTCTGACTGGGAGCGGGGTTGACTCTCCACAGATCTGACCTGTACCTTGGTCTGGTTTGGGCTCCATGATGACTGAACGGTTTAATACCACAGTGTGAAACATTTCAGACAAGGCTGTAACGTCCCCATGGAGAAAAGAGATTTTTCCTGAAATGTTTCCCTGACTTTTGTAAGACCTGCGTAATCACAGTAGATAAAAGTTATTTAAATGCCCCACAAACAGATTCTACATAAAAAGTAGTTTAGTTTACACTGTTAGTGCACCCAGCTGTTTACACCCGATTACACGCTAAATTCCTTTAGCCGCATTAGCACTCCACAGCATTCTTTTATGCTGCTTTACCTGTTTTACATAATCCTTACCGGTGTTAAAAGGGGTTAATTCCTGCACGTTGGTCAGGATTGATTACTTCTATTTCCAGGAAACATGGCGAGCTGCTTAGCTGAGGGAATCTGCTCAAGACAAAGACTCTAGTTCTTCTCATTTCAGAGTTAATTACGCAAACGCACTCAGAAACAAATCAGATTCCATCTCGAGTACCCTCCGGTGCGCCCCCAAACCGCAGCGTCTTATTGGCTGAAGAGGCTTCTGAAGGTAAACAAAACTTTCTCTTTTCGAATGGTAATGACTGATGCGTCTCAAGTGATTTCTGCAACACAAATTACACCTGCTAAATTTAAAACTCAAAATGATCATCAAATCAAATGGATAAAAGGGCAGGATTCGGCTGACAGGCAATTTGTGTCTTGAAAAATGTACACATAGACTCTAATTATTTCAACATGGATCTACCATGTTTCTATTTTGGAGCGTGTGCTGAAAATGTCAAAATTACTGACTGCACTGCTTTTACTCTGCCCTATTTGTGTGGCACTGCACCTGGGGTAAAGTCACGCAACATACAAGAGCACAGCGCGAAATGTAATATGACAGGGAGGGCAGCTCATATAATAACACATATAATAACAATAATAATAATTATTATTATAATAATAATAATAATTATTATTATTATTATTATTATTCCTCCTCCTGTGGCTCCACCTGCAGAGGGGTTCATAGGGGGTCAGGTGCTATGAGTATTGGGCAGCAAACTGCCCCCGCGACCCAGCTGGATTAAGCGGGAGAAGATGGATGGATAATAATAATAATAAAATAATAATAATAATAATAATAATAACTACTATTATTATTATTATTATTATTATTATTATTATTATTATTATTATACATTTTATTTATTTGGTGCCTTTCTGGACACAGCTACAGCACTTTCCACAGACACATGTCCACAGACGCTTTACATCATTCATTATTAACAGAGCCTTGTTCATTCACTCCAGACCCGATGGTACTAAGCACCACCAACACTCACACACACACTCCACTTTCACACCTACATTGCAGGTTTTGGGTTGATATAAATCATTTTGTGGGTTTTGTTTTTTTTCTGAATATTTTCATCATCAAAATAATAAATTTGTCAAAAATGTTGGACCTCTGTGCTTGACTATTTTCTAAAGAGTGGTTCTAGCCTTAGTCATAGACACTTTCTATGAGCCGTAACCACAGCCTTTAAACAGTTCTTCTTTGTGTTGTGTTTTGTTTCATTCACACATGTTTAACCTTTTATTATTAGTCTCCAAAGCCCAAAATTCTCTGTTCCACCTTGTGATGTCATGAACCCATCATTTTCAAGTTAATAACTCCTTTTACCTGTAGTCCAGTAAAGATTGGCAATTTTAGGGCTGAAATTAACCAAATTATCTTAGTGAAAATGTATGGAGTTTAAAAACACAGTGGAACACTTCATGTATTAGCACATGACATCACAAGGTGGAACAGAGTGTTTTCTGAGTGAGAGAAGAACTGCATGAACATGTGTGAATGAAACAAAGCACAAGTCCAGGTCTGTTTCTTATAACATTGATCAGAAAACATTAAATAGGCCTTTTAATGTAAAACACAATTTACAACTTAATTAAATAAACAGTCATTTTAGAAAGTGAAGCAAATCAATGTTGTTTAGCGAAAAGGTCCAACAAATTGTTGTTGTTATGAGTACTGTTTTTAATGGGGGTTTTTTACCTTTGTTTTTTTAAAAAATTTTTTATTGCTCATCTGTGTAAAGTGTCTTTGAGTATCTTGAAAAGCGCTATATAAATAAAATGTATTATTATTATTAAATTGCCGAATGCTTTTATTGTAATTCACTAAAATGTTTAGAAAACATTTTGTTTCAGTAGATGCACCTTTCATGTCCATTTGTTCATTAATAAAATCCCTAGAAAGAAAAATACGTATTCCTAAATAAAAAGCCGAAAGTGTGGCTAATGCAGCAGATTAAATAAAAGGTCACGGCGCCATTTCCAGATCCGCCTTTATTAAGATCACCATATTATTCATGGGCACATTTCAGGTCTAATAGGAGTGTGTGTGTGTGTGTGTGTGTGTGTGTGTGTGTGTGTGTCATATGAATATAGCATATTGTTTATAGAAAAATCCTGCCGTGCAACTGCATCTGAGCCCCTAAACCTGCTGTAATTATATGGAGATGTGCTCGATCTGACTCCATTCATAGGCAGCCTGTCACATAACATTGCCATAGAAACAGAAAGGTCTCTTTTTGAATATCTCTCTTTTGAAGCTTTTACCAAACCAACATCACCAGAGAGATTAAATTATCCCCCTGAATTTGCCTGTCGCAGTTTGGGATGGAGGCGGGGTAGACAGACATGGAGAAAAATGAACAGTGCTTTGGTGGGAGCTGTTTCCAGGTGAAGCGCGATGGATGAAATTTGTGCAATTTGACAGATGATGTTTATGACAGATGATCTTATGGAGAGGTTCAGTGTGGATTCAACTCTGTGTCTAACAGGAATCCAAGGACTTATCCTGATATGAAGGACGCAAATGTTCATCTGTACATGAAATGAGAACATGATTATTTATTTGTGCGGTTCAAAAAAGTGAATTTAAGGCTTTTTGTCTCAGAATTAAGTACTTTTCAACTGCTGAAAACAAAGCAAAAAATTAAAAAATGATAAACATAGAAATTGTTTTTGTTTTTTCTTTTTTTTAAATAAAACTAGAGACTTGGATCTTTCCTTTGGCACATGAATTTATATTTTACTCTGGCACAACTATTTTGTCTTGAGGGACTGCAGCAAAGTTTGTTTTTGTTTTGTTTTTTTGCACAAACTGAAAGGTTAGAGGATCCTTTTACATAACAGTTTGGCCTTGAAGAAGTTTTAGAGTTGCTCAGTGTCCCTCATCCCAAAGGATCGATTCCAGCTTGGACCAAATTCTGTTGTTGTGTCCACAGGCAAAACACTTTACCCACAATGCCTAGTATGAAAGTGGTGTGTGTGCGAATGATTGGTGGTGGTCGGAGGGGCAGCTATTATTATTATACACTCACCTGTAGTTGCTATGATTTATATAATTTGGTTTGATATTAATAAACTGTCACTAAACATAGAAAAAACAAAATTTATGATATTTGCAAAACAAAAAGATCATGTACAAATTATGCTCAACAATCTATATCTATCTATCTATCTATCTATCTATGTACATGAACAGGATGTGGGAGAAATGGTGACTACAATACCCACAGTCCAAAGCTAACAGCCAAACAACTAGTAGCTCAGTGATCCCTACCACAACCATCACTGAAACCAATGAGCTGATCTACACTTCAGCAGCAGTGATCCTAGAGGTGTTGGGCTATAAGAGCCATGGGAGCCATGAGATACGATACCCACCATGGAAAAGACGGTTAGAGGCTAAAATCAAGGAAATGGGCTACTGGAAGGAGAAGTGGCTGGTGGCTGGTGGCTCTGAGGGCAGACCACAGCAACCTCCCTGAACAGAATCCAGTTACCATCTCAGTGGCTGACATCCAGGAAAGAGTCTCAGGCATGAAAAGTTGGACAGCACCAGGCCCTGACATGATCCACGCATACTGGCTAAAGAAGCTCACTGCTCTCCACGAGCGCCTAGCAGCACAAATGAACCAGCTCCTAAGGGATGGGAACTCACCCTGAATGGCTCACCCAAGGGCGTACGATCCTGATCCTGAAGGATCCCGCAAAGGGTACAGTCCCATCCAACTATCAGCCAATAACCTGTCTCTCCGCAACATGAAGCTCATGTCAGGCATCATCGCGGCTAAGATAAGCGGCACATGGATCAATACATGAGTGCAGCACAGAAGGGCATCGGCAAAAACACCAGGGGAGCCAAACACCAACTCCTGGTTGACCGAACAGTCGCTCGTGACTGCAGAACCCGTCAGACCAACCTGTGCACTGCCTGGATTGATTACAAGAAAGCCTCTGACTCTACGCTAACTTTTTTTTTTCAGGAGCACATGTGCCCCTAAGTTAAAAATTTTCTTCCTGGGATCTGCTGCAACCACTCCTCTAGTTTGGGGGTCACGGCCTCGAGTGCTCCAATCACCACAGGCACCACCGATGCTTTCACCTTCCAGGCTCTCTCCAGCTCTTCTTTAAGCCCCTGGTATTTCTCTAGTTTCTCGTGTTCCTTTTTCCTGACATTGCCATCACTCGGTATTGCAATGTCCACCACCACGGCTTGGTTCTCCCGCTTATCCAGAACCACGATGTCTGGTTGGTTCGCCATCACCATTCTGTCAGTCTGTATTTGGAAGTCCCACAGGATCTTGACCCGCTCATTCTCCACAACCTTTAATAATAATGGTGGTGGTGGACATTGCAATACCGAGCAATGGCAATGTCAGGAAAAAGGAACACGAGAAACTAGAGAAATACCAGGGGCTCAAAGAAGAGCTGGAGAGGCCTGAAGGTGAAAGCATCGGTGGTGCCTGTGGTGATCGGAGCACTCGGGGCCGTGACCCCCAAACTAGAGGAGTGGTTGCAGCAGATCCCAGGAAGGACAACAGACATCTCAGTCCAGAAAAGCGCAGAACTGGGAAGAGCAAAGATACTGAAGAACTCTCAAGCTCCCAGGCCTCTGGTAGAGGACCCGAGCTGATGAGGGTGAGAGACCAACCACGTGGAAGGTGAGAAATGCGTTTGTTATATATATATATATATATATATATCATATATATATCTCATATATATATATATATATCTCATATATGTATATATATATATATATATATGCAGCCGCTATATATATATTGCAAAAAAGGCAATAAGAGGGAAATGACATTATCAAGATAAGATGGGACGCATTATTTATAAACCTTCAAACTCAAAAAGTTGTATGATTTAGTCGACCTTTACACTTTGAAAATCACGTTCAAAGTAAACAGTCTTTTGTCAAAATTTTTACAGAATAGGTTCAACATCCAAAAAAGCTGGTATGAGCTCAGAGGTACAGCCGTGTTTAACAAAAAGAAAATCAAAACAAACATTATGAAATTTTATGTATCTGTTAAAGGGCTGGAACAACTGTACAGAAGATTTAAGACTGCGCACCGCTCTCCTCTAGTCGTCTTCTATTCTAAAAAGAAGAACTCTGAGCAGATACATGAACTATGGGCCTTAGTTTGTGCTGTGGTCTCTGCTTTACTGTTACTCATTTGTTTGGTGTATTTATGTATTTCAATTCAAGTTCCATTCAGTTCAATTTTATTTCTATAGCCCAGAATCACAAGAGTCGCCCCAATGGGCTTCACAGTGAAACATGGAAACATCATCTGACACAGACATCAGCAAACACATTGTCCCATCCTCAGTCTCTTAATGAACACATGATCCTGGTGCCAGAGCAAAAAACCCACCGGCAGATGCAGTGTGGGAAAATTCTCACCAGACACTGTTGTGTCACGCTTTAGCTAAGACCCAAAATCACGAACCACGACTGGTAAACGTGAAAGTGATTTATTACAAAGATTCTGGAAATAATACAGAAGGCAGGCAGATGGACAGACAGGCGGGCGGGCGGGCGGACAGGGAGGCTGGCAGACAGGCACCTGGACACAGGAAGAGGTAAGACCAAGAAATACAAGGCAAGGGTTTCCACACAAATCTAGAGCCAAGGTTTCACTAACGTAGAGTAGACAACGAACTGGCGAGGACTGGTTGGAGAGCTGGGGTTCGTGTACTGCAGGTGATGAGTTGATGGGATGCAGGTGTGCGCTCTGCCAGCAGGAGGAAAACGCCCAGAGGAGGAGGAGACTCAGGAGACACAGAAGGGAGGGGAGGAGGAGAAGGCAAAGACCAGGGGCCTGTTCCAGAAAGCGGGTTCAAACATACTCTGAGTTTAACCATGAGCTCTGGGTTGACTTACCCTGAGACGGGAAACCCTGAGTTTTCGGTTCCAGAACAGGTGATATGAATGAAGTTAATCAACTCTAAGTAGGTTTACCTCGAGTTACGCGCGTGCACGACTACTATAAAAAGCCATAGTCAATGGATCCCGAAACCATGAGCGTCACCATGACAACTATGAAAAAAGCGATCCACATACTTCAGCCCGATTGAGCTCGAAGTCCTAATGGAGGCTACGCGGAGAAAGAACAGATTTTCCGGCGTAAATCAAACACCGCTGCAGCGGCAAAGGAGAGAGAGGCGCGTGGGAAGAAATTGCAGCCCGAGTCAATGCGTGAGTTTAAATTGTTTAATTAAGTTAACATTCAACTGTAAGATCATCGCTTATTTGCTGAGTTAAATAGGAATAAAATCTGATTTTCGTTTAGGTGCAATCCAACAGGGGAGAGAAGGACGTGGAAGCAGCTAAAAATGAAATATAAAAATATCATACAAAGCGTAAGGCATGTTTTTAATGCCTGAGGTTGTTAAAGTAAATGTTAATTCAGTGGCTACTTCAAATAGTAATGCTAATTATGAACAAAATGCTGTTTAAACATGCCCTTCCCCTTAAAGTAAATGAAAACTTTATTTGTTTAGCCTATACATTTATAGTTTAATAGGCTGCATTTTAAATGTGACTGTGCACATGACAAAAAAATCATCTGAGTTCTGCTCAGCCAACAGAAAGAAGGCAGAGGCCAAAAAGACGGGTGGAGGGCCACCTCCACCCAGTTTGACCGAGGCTGAGGTGAGGCCCTCAGCCAAAACGCTACCCGGCCAGTGGCTGAGGGCATCCCTGGGGGAAGCTCTTCTGAGCCCAGCACCCCCATGAACACAAGTGCCTACATCAGATGCAAGTAAACACTTCTGTCTGCATTTAATCAAATAAAATAAGACCAATAGATATATCCTATGTTATTCACCCAACAGTTGAGGATGGTGTCCTCTGCCTGGTGCAGCCTCCCCACCCAATACAACACCCTGCAGCTGTAACTATTCCATACTCAGATCCTGCCTCAGGTGGTAGTTGAAAGTATTCTGAAACAGTCTCTCTCTATCACAGGAGGAGGAGGCTGATGATGATGATGAGGAGGAGACGCTGACTGCTGTCTCAGGGATAGATCCAGAGGGGCCAACTGAAGTATGTGTTAATATGATGTGAAGTTACTGCAGAGCCATGAGGCCCATTCACATTTCTTTACACTGTTGAGTGAAATATAGTTTCATGTACACTGAAGTGATGAGTGGACAAACGACTAAGTACATTTTGATGTTTCAACAGGACATGGCTGGACATCATGAGCAGCTCCATCAAGTTCAGCCGCACAGCTTCATACAGTGAGATTTTCCTGTGAAATCTGTATGTAGAACTGCAGCACTTAAATGTTGTGCATATGTTTCACAGTTACCAGTCAAAGAGTTGTACAGACTGCACCTGATAAAGAAAATTTAAAAAACTGAAAAGGACATGACCTATCTAGATCTGCAGATAAGGAAGGCACATCTGGAAATTCAGTTACTGGAACGCCAGTTGAGGTGGGTGCATTGGTGAAATGGAGGAATATGTTAAGAATTGGAACTATTATAAATCCTAACTGTTACTTTTGTACTGTAGGGAATAAAGATGAACCCAATCACATTTGAATGTGTTTTTATTTTCAAAAGTAGTTCCTACTAATGAGGTCTCTCACAGCTCTTCCATCCCGGACATCTTCAGGGTGGATGGGGTGGTCATCCTCTGGGTCATTGATTTGTACGGCAGGGTGTTGCTCTCCCCTAATAACTGCAATATTATGGAGAACAACACAGGCCACAATGATGTCACATGCCCTCTCTGGAGTGACCCTGAGCTTGTGCAGGCACTGGAACCGGGATTTGAGTAGGCCAATGGTCATCTCAACCCGGGCTCTAGTCCTGCAGTGGGCCACATTAAAACGGTGTTGGGGCCCCGGCTCAGGGTCAGGGTAAGGGTCAACAGAGTGGGCTGGCATGGGTAGCCTCGATCCCCTAATAGGTAGCCATTAAACTCCCTGTAATTATAGAGGACACATTTGAGTGCATTTAAAAGAGACAAAGAACATTTGTACAAAGCTTCAGCTTCCTTACCACGTGCAACTCTGTTGCTCAGACTGGACTCCTGTAGATCCGAGAATCATGGACAGAGCCAGGCCACTTGGCTTCTACATTTGTAATAATGCAGGTTGCATCGGATATGATCTTCACAGTGCAGAGAATGACATGAGTTAGTTGTATTGTACTGTAGCCTACATTTTCATGCAGCCTACATATTTTTAAGATTATAGATCATATACCTGGACATTGATGCTGTGAAAAGATTTTCTGTTCACATAATCCGCCTCATTCTCTGTAGGTGCAGTGATGGGAATGTGGGTCCCATCTATGCACCCTATTATGATTAGGAAGCCCTGCAAAATTACATTTAATTAAGTTAACCAATCTGACTGACTGAGTGTAGCAGCAGAATGTAAAGAAATAACCAAAAAAATAAATTAAATGAATAGGCCTATATTATTTATTACTACATCAATTACCTGCAATCCTGTGGAATTCCTCCTCGATGTTGCGGGTGGGTTTGTGTCCGGGAACACCACCATCACCGGCCACAGGCGTTTCAGTGCCAGGGTCACTTTCCTCACCGCTCTGCAAACTGTGGCCTTGCCATAGTGCTCCGCGTCGCCAATATTGTACAAAAACTTCCGTTTGCATAAAACGTAGCGCGATGCACAGGATCTGAAGAGAAGTGAGCGCACGTCCCGCGGTGGAGTGAAGTTTGTAATATGAGGCCGGAGGAGACTTTCAAGATAAATGATACCGTTTGATGAAAAGCGGCAGCGCTCAAACAGATATTCATCTGGAAATGACAGAATATCCAGCCTGGGCCGAAGATTCTCTCCGGCGCAAAGCGTTTCGAATAATTTGCGCTCTCCATGTCTACTGGATTTGGGACGAATGGACAAGCCATGTTGTGTCAAAGCGATTTTCATGCGAGAGGAGCGGAAAAACTCAGGGTTATTTCAAGTAAACCTGCCCCCGAGCAGGTTATGTTCACAGAGTCTGTTACCGCGCGGTGACTGACTCAGTGTTTCAGTTACCTCGCTTTCTGGAACAGAAAACCCAGACTTTCCCTCAACTCAGGGTTAACTTACTCAGAGTTTTCACATAACCCGCTTTCTGGAACAGGCCCCAGGGAGCGGATCCTGACATGTTGTCAACCAGCTGCCGCCGTGCGGCGCATTTTGAGCCTCCACCTTTTCGATGGGTGTATGTTAAACGTGTCTATGGAATAATGTCAGAATATGCTTGTGACTGAAATAAATAAATCAATAAATAAATCAATAATCCTGCCCCATAATGCAATAAAGCAACATCCCTGAACTCAAAGAGGTTTAAATGGGGTAAAATGGGGTAAACAGTGAACATGGTACATACATATTCCACATCTAATTCCAATGAGAAAAAGGTGAATGTGGATGGTTCTATCTATAGAAGTGGGTGTTGTATAATGCGACACTGCAGGGGGCTTGGCTCTGTCTGCAGTTTGGCAAGTGCAGGAAGGATGACATGCCAAAAAAAGTTGAACATGAGCTGAGATGTAGCTAAAGTAAGACAAGAAAGTTTTAAAAAGGCAGACAAGCAGGTGCTCTCAAGTATAAAGTATTAAAAACAGAAGGAAAAAGATAATTATACACTGACTAAATTATAGATGTGGAGGAGAAATGCAGCTGAAGTGCAGGAGGTGTTAGTCAAATAAGATGGTGCTGATCGGAAACAGAAAATACAAGTGAAAATGGAAAGAGAGACTTTAATTTTCAAAATGAGATGGAACATGTTGATACAAGCAGTAATATAACGTAGCTGCTTGTTATGGCCTGTGGGACACTGCAGCATCGCTAATACTTCATATCGAACTAACGCACTCGATAATACGACCAAGAAGACTGCAGCCTGTTCAGGGTGGCAAAGGGGTGGGAAATTCCCGGAAAGTTTCTGGAAGGTTTCCAGAAATATTCCATGGAAACTTTGGTTTGGGAATTTTCAAATTGGCAACAAAAATATAAACATTTTATATTGTCTTATTTTTTTTTTATTGAACAACAAATGTGAACATGCTAAAATGTTGCTTACAGCTCCCACTTCAAAATTAAAAATGAAAAAAACAAACAAACTCCAGTCTCAAAATCTCAAAGCCTTATTTCTAGTTATTTCTAGTTTCTCAAGCCTCATTTTTAGTTGTGCTCTTTTCTTTTCCAGTCCATAGAAAGTTTACATTTAGCATATCTGGTTTCCTATTTTTCCAGTAACTAGCATCATAAGCTAAGTAGCATCATAAGCTAACTATTTCAATGACATGGCACAAGCCTAATTTGCAAGTAAACTAGCACTAGATTTATTTTATTTACTGTGCATGTGGCAGAGGGACACAACATACATGTCGGGGCTGTGGCTTCAGTGATTCTTCAGAAAATAGTGTCTTTGTCCATATGAGTGAGGAACAGCAGCGATACACAACTTTATTCACCCAAATGTATCTGCTGCAGCCAAGAATGTGCTACATTTTTTCTACCAACTTTACTGATGCTCCTAACACCTTCACCTTTGATAATTCCCAAGTTATTCCCGTTAATTCCTGTTAATTCCTGAAAATCCCAGGAAAGTTTCCAACTTTGAAAATTCCCAGAATTTTGCAACCCCAAACCTGGTTACAATGACTTTTTGCCTGATGAGCAAGTCTCTGCTACATTCTGTTTGAATCCAGAGGGGAATTTTTATTTGTTTGGTGCAAAAATCAAATTTCTCAGCCCTTTATGTTGTTTTCCCTTCGTTTTTACATTTGTTTTTGACACAAACAGAGCAGTGATTGGTTAATGCACCTGTCAATCACACCCTCTGAACTCAAGAAGACAGGATATGACTTCAGATCCACTTGTCTTTGTAAAGTTTTGTCAAAGTTTTGTTCATCAGTGTTAAAGCTCAACCTGTAACGTTCCTTTAGGCAGGTGAGAAAAAGAAAGTTGAAGAAGAAAGAAAAAAGAAATTGCAACTTTGTGGTAAAATTGTATGAATTTGTTTACACAATTTCTATTTTAAATTAGTAATTGGAAGAACTTTTCAATGTTTTTCAAGCTTTTACAGCAAGCACCACCACAAAACAATTTTAGCGATCTTTCACCAAACCTAAAGCACCTTAAAAAGCACTATACACTTGTTTTATATTTAAAATGAAAATGCAACTCAAACTAACTTGACTAGGCCTGCACAGGACCCGTCAGAAGCCTACAGATGACAGTTTGAGAAACTCTGTCTTATACACAGAATTCGATACAGTTATAAGAAGAAACTTGTGCAGACGTGTGTGACGCGACACCAGGCAGAGGCTGGATGAAAACGACGTCTCTTTTACATTCTCTCTGACTCATGCTCTCCTCCCACGTGAACCAGGTGAGGTTAAAACTGGTAACACAACTCTGTACACACACACACATACACACACACACACACACACACACACACAGTTAGACTCGCATTAGATCTGCATATACATATAATGATTTAAACAGCAACATCAGGTAACACACACGAGGCAAACTGAGCGCGTGCAGAAGGCTAAAGGGACTTCACCATGGCAACAGGAGGCGAGGTGTGTGTGAGCCGATAACACGGGGCGTTCGAGTTAAAACACAAATATGCTGCGATCATAGCAGGACGGAGAGGCCACGTTTCTGCTCCGGTGTTTGTGTTGTGACAAGTTTAGGTCGGCAGAGATGAGAGAATTACTAAATGTTGATGTTTGTGCGAGTTCTTTCTTGCCCTTGGCGTGATGCTATTTTTTCCTGTCTCCTTGTTTTCCAGACGCAACTGTTTTGCACAGACTTAAAAACAATCCCATGCAGTCTTAAGCGCAACAACACAAAAAATAACTTAGAATATAAAAAGTACAAACTCACTTTTTTGTGCTTTAGTGAAGGGTACAAAGATACTGTTTTGCCTGATATATATTCCACAGTTTGGAATCTACTTTGAGATATGAGACCAGCCCAATTAATAGATCAGATCTGTGGAGAGGCGAGCCCACAGAATGCATTTTTGAGGATTAAAAACACTTGTAATTGAATAAATGCAGGACAGCTACGTTTAAAGCCATAATTTCAAACATTTCAGGCCAAGTATTAACATCTCATTTACTTATTTACTTTTATCTTTCTGAGTCAAGTTGTGTAAATATACAAATGTAGATGACACCAACCCACATGTTTAACTAACTTTGTGCTGCTTTCATGGGATACAAGAATTTTTGGACCAATTTAAGGCTCAAAGCTTAAACAGTGTATTGTCTATGAAGAAAAGAAGGTACAGTTCACATATGATGAGCCCATTATTACTGTTAAACTTGGACAGGTGAAGTGAAGATGTGAAGAAGGTCACTAACCATAGATCTTCTGCAGTGCAAATAAGGCCAATAGTTAAGTCCATTTGAGACTAAGAAATTGGACACGGAAAATAATGTATGAAGCTTTATCATGTCATTCAAGTCACACTATTTCACTGCTGTCAGAATGATGGGAGTCTGCAGTGGTCAGAGCACACTGCAGAGAGTGAGGAGGAGGAGGAGGAGGAGGAGGAGAAGGAGGAGAAGAAGAAGAAGAAAAAGAAGAAGAAGAAGAAGAAGAAGAAGAAGTAAAAATGTAAAAATGGATGAAAAATGGATGAACGACGGATGAAAACATGTCTGTCCCTTTCCATCCTTTCGCTGAGTTTATCTTTCACTTCTGTTAGCGATGTTGGGTCTGTTTGTTTTCCTCACACTCTCCTCTTCAAAATGAGACCAGCCCCGAGACGGTACGGGGTTCGGTGCAGCAGGCACAGCCCGGTGAATACAAGGACGCACCCTCTTAGCGGTTATTTGCACATGTCTGAGCTGTTGTTGTTTACAGCAAAGCTCTTCAGTCATTGGTTCTTCCAGAAAGTGATTGGCATATTGTTCTAGCCTATTACCAGAAGTTTCCAACGATGGGCGGGACGTGTAGCAGAGTTGAGAGAGCGGCTCTGGAGCTGCGTAAGGCTGGGAGACATTTTTGGCTTGTTTTAGGTTTTTTTCTTGAGAAAACATGCCTTATTTGGCACACTTTTGCCGAATTGTTATTTTGTGTATGAAAAGGGTCACAGCACCAAACCCTTAGGCCTAGAGTCTGAAATTTTACACAGTTGTTGCCAACAACTTGAACAGTGAGTGTAGTGAGCCACAAATGCCTACGATGAAATTTGACCGAGTTACAGCCTTTATTATTTTGTATTTTGTTCCAAGGCAAAAAATATATATATTTTTATAATTTTTGAATGTCTGTACTGTAAGTGAGCTGCACTCACAGTCTTCATATGCAGATCTACAGAAACTAGAAGGTCTAAGCTTTAAAATGATGCATCACACAAGCCTGTGGGTCTCAGATTTTCTTTTAATAAACTGTGACATTTGTGTTGTGCACAGACAAAATGTGGTGGGTGGCATCAGGTTAAATGTTTTAATTATTTTCCCTGTGTGATGGCTTGAGAGCCCTGTGAACTCTACCCATAGTGTACCATGACTAGCTTAGATTGATCCGCCATGATGCCACACAAGAATAACTATAAGATAATTGAAAAAGTTTAATTTTGTGCCCATGACATATTTCCTTTTTTCTGAACCCAAATCTCTAAACTTGGTCTTGGTCTAAACTTGTTAACTTTAGTTTATTTGCATATTGAAAAAAAAAACATCTAAAAATCTGATCATGATCTCTTTCACCCATGTATTACCTGTGGTAATGTGGTAAGTAATTTCCCCGAATCTATAGAACAAAACAAATGCACCAAGACCAAATGTTCTTGGCCATAACCTTAAGTGCCTTTCACATTTCATTTCATGTAGCAAACACTGCAGTTTGTCAGAAGGAAGCTGATCTCAGCATAAAGTCCATGTGTGGTACACTGTACATACACTTTACACATGAGTGACTATGTGTAGTAGCAATGCATATATAAGTTACCATTTATTTCACATACACACATGCAAACATACACAGGCTGAAGATACTGACAAACATCTCTCAACATTTCTTTTAGGATTCTACAGATAATGATAATCAAATTGATTTCTTGCACCTCAGTTAATCATTTCAATCAGTGCCTGTAAAATTGTTTTGGTTCATGATCAATTGGTACAAGAAGATAACAGACAATAAAATAAACCTCAAATTGCAGAAATGTCAACTTGTAATGTTTAAAAGATCACTCAGACAATTATACTCTCTTCATTCTAATTTTGCTCACGTTCAATCAATCAAACTTTATAGATGCAACACAAAGTGCTTAATGGCTTCCATGCGGATGGAGGGAGTAGTGCTTTTGTGGCTCCTGGGCTCACACACTGAGCAGTTTTTGAAGCCTTTTGTTTTTGGTGTAAGGGACTGTTGGATGGTGTGAAATAAACTTTGAAGTTTTTCCCTTATCCACTGAGATCGTGTAAGAAGGTAAGGTGGCAGTTGAGGATTCACTTATGGCCATTGAGTTGCTACAGGCTTTTTGCATCATATCTGGCAGTAAATATGGCAGAAGACATTCAAAGACACACACTCAAAGACTTTCTATAGGAAATACTTTGAATGAACTATTTCATCACCAACAGAAATACCAGAACAGACAGAGTGAGGCCTTTTCTGTTGTGTTCACCTTTCCCTGGACACTGCTGTGATTAGGGGTGGGTATTGCCAACACCCTTGCGATACGATTCGCGATACAGGGGTCTCGATACGATACGATTCGCGATACAGGGGTATCCCGATACATGGTCTTCAAGGCGATACGTATCCCGATATTTTACATTACGTAACCTATAATTAAAAAAAAAAAAAGACAGATGTTTACTCAAATGTTATTTTTATTTTGGTGAAGTGCATCAGTTCCAGTGTAACAGAAGAAGCTGTAAGGCAGAAACTGCCCTTGATTAACCTGTTAACAGCCGCACTCGGCACAAGTGTTCAAATATGTACCAGATGTTCCAAACTGTAATAAGATGTCATGTATAATAAATAAACCATCTTCTGAAATTTAGCCATGTTTTCTTAAGATAAATAACTAAAACAAGCCAAAAATTTCGCTCCATATGTCTCGTGTGCCTCCACCTGTGAGTGTGCGGAAAAGAAGGAGAGAGAGAGTCTCCATACACAGAGCGCATGGAGCCTATCACTACAGCACCTCTGCCCCACATGGGGCCCACCGCTGAAATCCTCTTTTCATAGGCTACTCAGATCTGTCAATCATTTCCTGAAAGAAACAATGACTGAAGAGGTTTTGCCGTGGAACTGTCCCTCGGTCATGCGCATCCATCCATCCATCCATCTTCTCCCGCTTAATCCGGCTGGGTCGCGGGGGCAGTTTGCTGCCCAATACTCATAGCACCTGACCCCCCCTATGCAGGTAGTGAGCCCACAGGAGGGTGGACAACATGGTCCTTGATGTTAGTTCATCGGGGTCCGGGCATGTTTTGGGTTGATGGGGGAAACCGGAGTACCCGGAGGAAACCCATCCAGACACGGGGAGAACATGCAAACTCCACACAGAAAGGCCCGGGTGACCCGGGGATCAAACCCGCAACCTTCTTGCTGTGAGGCCTGAGTGTTGCCACTCAGCCACCGTGCCTGGTCATGCGCAATACGCCGCTAACTGGACGCACTCATTTTGTTCCCCGAGCTGTAGCGCGGCGCCCCGTAGCCGGACCGAAGTCTGGATACGCTTGTTTTGTAGCTAAGAGTGTGGAGAAAACAAACATACCCCACACCGCTAACAGGAGCTAAGCGTTTAGCTATGCTAAGGACCAAGAGCGAGAGTAGTAGAGAGATACATCGCTCATCCATTCAGACAAACTCGGACTTTCTGGATAATTTCTCCACATGGAATTATTTTATGAAAAAAACAACTGGATATTCTTTTTCTGTGGACTGTTACGGACTAATTGAGCACAGCTATTCCTGGATTGGACCCGTTTCGGACCGACAGAACCGGCTCAAAGGTAAGAAATGCGATGAATATTTTCGGGAATTATAAATTATAGCTCTTTGGGCTGTGTGGCATAAAATGAATGATATGGTTGTTTTACTGAGGTCAAACGATGTACAGCAGGTCAATATTGGAAAAATAAGTACGGTGAATATCTGGCTTGACTTTTTAATGTTGTGTAATCGCCCTCCGGCGGGCGGGTGGGTGTTTTAATGTAAACATGGCTTAACAAGGCTGTATGCTGACATGCAGCTCCTTTGATGAAAGTAAACTTCAGATATGGCCTTAACAAGGCTGTAGTGCAGGAGGAATGCTGCCTCTGACAATACGACATGCGCATTGCAAGGATCACTTATCAGACGCAGTTTGCTGAAGCTTGATAAATAATGTTTGTAAAATCGATACTGACGCCTCCGTATCGATACGTGTATCGCCAAGAGGCCCACGACGATGTATCCCCGTATCGATTTTTTTGAACACACCCCTAGCTGTGATGCTGCAGGACACAGAGGACCCTCTGACCCTACATGTCCAGTTCTCCTCTTAAACTGCACTGAGACCTGTAACGGAGACACAAAGACAACCGAGAAGCGCAGAGTAAATGTTGCTGCATCAATAGTTGAATTTCCATTGGGATCAATAAAGTATTTCTCGTCGTCTCACTCTCTTAAGAGAGTAGGGTTAGGAGTTAGAGTTAACTGAGTAGTTACGAAATCCAAATAATCCTTAGTAATTTATTTTTTCATTAGGTGTTATTAAGGCATTTGGGTTTTGTATTGTAATGTGTTCCCGATATCCCCAGGTGATCATTCCATCTGTCTTTCTCCATAGGATCAAGTAGGATTGCCATAGACTTAGAAGGCTTGTGTAGATTCTGCATTAACAGCTCATCTGAGCACACTTTTACGGGCTTCGTGTAGTGGCTATAGCTGGTGGGGGGCGACGAGGGGATGGGGCTCACAGATATTGATTACTGCGTCCTTGGTAAGAGAAGCGTAGTGGGCCAGTTAAATTGAGTTGTGTTCTAGTGTAATGTAGACAGGGAGATTGGATATGATGATAGACTGAATCTATTAGAAGCCATGTAGAATTGGGTCAGTGGCTAATTGGACAGAAATACATCAAGGCGACCCCACGGACCACATGTTTCATATGTTTCATCCATTTAAATGAGCGCTCCCATGCACGGAGAGCACCTGAACGCAACACTGCAATATCCACAGCAAGGATAATGGAGGATTACCATATAATAAGCGTTTAATCAATTACCTCTCCAGCAACGAGGGGCCTCTCTATCGATTTCATTTTGTGTGATCAAGTCTGACACACACACACTTCAGGTTCACTTATACAACATTAATGACACAAATTACAGGCAGATTTCTACACTACTATGCTTATCTAGTCATATTAAAGTCTCTGATGAGGGGTCCACTACTTGCTTGTCTCCATAGAAATTTCATTTCTTTGCGTAGAATTCCATAGTTTGGTTTAACTAGAGGACTGGGACCTGGATAAAGCGGAAGAACATGGACTGTTTTTAAATACATCCACACTTTACATATACGAATATACCAAAATTAGGATGATTAAGACTAAAACTGTGACTAAACCAGGACTACAACAGGATCAAACAAAGTTCCACATCAGGGCCAAGACTAAATCAGCATGAAGATAAACCGGTGACACCACCAGGCCAAGTTCCTGATCAGATCTGTGGAGAGTTGAGTATGAATGTATGTTTTCAAAGTATTGTTTTCAGAAATAAAACAGAATGAAAAGATGGATACATTTAATGCCGTGTTGTGGAATATTCCAGCAAAAGCAGTAACTTCTCTATGGAAACAAGCAGGTAAACACTGTGAACGCATCTTTAAGAGAATCTGTGTCTAAAAGTACAGAACAGCAGTAAGCTTCCTCAGTGTATAATGTTTCCAAATTCATTCAGAAATGTTCACTCAGTTTTTCTCTGTTGCAGGGCAGAAAAAGACACTTTGGAGACGAAGAGAGGAGGGAGGGGCAGAGAGGACTGCAATGAAAGAATTAAAATAAAGGTTGTGTTGTTTGAGACAGGGTGGTTCAAATATTAGTGAGTGCAGCAAATGTTTGACTTTCATCTTCTATTGTTCTGATCTGGGGGAGATCGTACCCTTTGCCACATGTACTTTTCAGATTCATGTATATTTTATCTAAAAAGTCCATATCATTTGGTGCAGAGAGTTCACACAGAGTGACAGAACATGGAGAGAGCTAATGAAGTATATAAATTATTCCACAACCTCTTCTTTACATGTGCATATACGCTGTTTGAAAGATAAATGCATATGTTTTATACAGTATATGTTAAACATGCAGTCTCCAGGTCACTAAGTTTAATGCCATACTGTGGAACACGCTTCACAAAGTATTAACATCACCATGGAGATAAGCTGTTGGCAACCACTTCACCAAAATGTCACATAGTGCAACACTCATGCCTCACATGAGAAGGTTGCGGGTTCGATCCCCGGGTCGCCCGGGCCTTTCTGTGTGGAGTTTGCATGTTCTCCCTGAGTCTGGATGGGTTTCCTCCGGGTGCTCCGGTTTCCCCCATCAACTCAAAACCTGCAGCACCTGAACTAACATAAGGACCATGACGTCCTCCTCCTGTGGCTCCACCTGCAGAGGGGTTCAGGGGGTCAGGGGCTGTGAGGATTGGGCAGATGCCTCCGCTGGATTAAGTGGGAGAAGATGGATGGATCTGTGTATTAAAGGTCCTATATTGTCCAAAATTAACTTGAGTTGTGTTTGTTTCATTCACACGTTTGAGAAGCTCTTTATTATTTTTCTGTCATCATTTCCAAAACTGAACACGTCCTGTTCCACCTTGTGATGTCACAAAGCAGTAGTTGCATAAGCAGTTCCAGGTATATTTTGATGAACATTATAACATAGATCTGAGAATAGTGTAAAATAGCAGTTTCTTAGAACATTCTGTAATCATCGAAATCTTATGGCACATTTTGTAGTTTCATGCAACAATACGAACCTTCCCACAGTATTAGGAAGTGGAATATTTCCCATCTCCGCTCTCAAACTGCACATCCCTCAAAATCTTCATGTGCGAATGAGAAACAGCAGTCAGTTTGAAGACTCCAGACGTTGATCCGTCAGATTAGGGTGGATGGTGAGATTATAACGTGTTCACAGCAGAAAAACCAAGATGAAATCAAGCATTATCTTTTGCTCACTGCTATCACTCCACCTGTTCCTTTTCCCCATTGTTTACGCCATTCATTTCTGCACAGCCTTATCAGTTCAGCTTCCACCTCGATGTAACATACTCTATTGATTAATCAAACCACTCCTGAATCATTTTCTCAAGCTCTCCCGCATTATGGTTACAGACGTCAATACTCGGCGCGGCCCTGAGTTAAATAAGGCATGATCCAATGATTAAATGAATTATTTATAGAATACATACACTTATTTTCTCTAAGATCTTCCTAAGTGCATATGATGAGGCCGTCCCGTGGAGGGCTTGTGGTTTAAGTATTACAGGCAAATATCTGGAGCTCCTGCAGTGTTCACTGAGTTCAATACTTGCAGCTCTCCTCCTATGTAACTGAAGACATCATGCAACTCACATTTAAAAACATATCAATTCAAATGTAACTGTACCTAAACTAATACATATAATAGTTAGAAAATGGTTGTGAGATGGGACCAACCAACCTGTGAATTCAGGTTAAGATTATAGCTGTACAGTTCACTGAGTTATTTATCGGTTTAAAGAATTCAATTTGTGATTTTGTGCAATCTTGATCCACTTTTTGAACAGAATTTATTTATTTTTTATTTTTTATTTAACGGTTGCCACTTTTTACCGTCTCACCTAAGTGTCCTGCTCAAGGACATAACAACAGTTAACAATATCAATCATATGTGTTCAACCACTGTCACTGCTGCTTTTTGCCAAGTATTTTAGCACAATATTTCTTGCCCCAGTACATATTGTAAGTACCGTCGTTTTTGGACTATAAGTCACCCCAGCCAAACAATGCATTATGAAGAAGAAAAAAACATATATAAGTCGCACCGGACTATAAGTTGAAAACTGTGAGAAGCACCTAAAACCTCACTTGATGGTAATTAGGATGCCCGGGATGTATAAGGTAAGTGAGGAATAACTTCTGACCACTGTGAAAATGAATTAGTTCTGTTTTCCACATTTTTAGCAGATACAGAGCTTTAAATGCCACTTATATTACATTACATTGTTTTTGTTGTTTGTTTGTAGAGGCGAAAGTGCAAGTCCAAAAACATGTACCTGAGCTTTATTTAACACTTTACAGCATTATCAGTGCCATTTTAAAGTAATCTGAGTCGTGCATGTTGGTGTCAAAACACCACGTTATCTGAAACTGTTCAAAACCACAGAGAAATGTCATCCCCGCTGAAGACTCGTGTGAGGCAATTTAACAACTCCTCTAAAGTTGTCAGAGAAAGTTTGCAACAACTTTATGTCCCTATAGTTGGTTTCACTGTCTACACTCTGCAGTCTGATACTGAACATGGTGCAAATACGAGAAGGACTCAAACTTTTTACGTTATTGTTTTGCCAGTTATCGTTATTTGTTTGCCAACAATCTGAGTTTCATCATTTCAGTGAAAACATCCATAAAATAAATTATTCATGAACTTGTCTCAGTCTGGAAAGGGCCTCACTGTGAGACCAACTGCAGACTTTACAAGCAGCCACAAACAAGGTCTTTCCTTTAGGTGATGTTAATCATCATAGTTTGATTTACTTTAGTATTATTACAGGAGGAGCTTTTGGGGTATAGATACAGGAACAAAATTTAAGTCATCGTGTCGCCAAAGTAAATGTTAGCAAAAGAAAATGAAATTCTTTCAACTGGGCAAAAGTGAAATGAAGTTAACGTTACACAATGTAAGTTTTCTGGTTTAAGACCTGCCACTTTCTTGTCATCTTGGTGTTTGAGGAACCATTTATTAATAGTCTGTCTATATCTCTAAAGCTCATAATGCTCTGATTCACCCTGTGATCGGAAATTCCAGGGCTGAAATTCTCCAAATAATGGAAGTGAGGGTGCATGGAGGTGGAACAGAATGTTTTCAGCCTAAATACACAGGGTGTGTGTGTTAAACATGTGTGAATGAAACAAAATACAACTCCAGGTATGTTTGTGATGAACAACGTTCTTCCCATAGTCCGTATATCTGAGTGGACTAAGCTAACCCGTTAGCCGCCATGTGCCAAACAGGAAGTGCTCCAGGAGGCTCTTGGGGCTCCTTCACATTAGGATCTTCTCGTCCCTCTGTCTGTACCTGCTGCTCTGAGCCTCGTCATTCTGGACTTAAACTGTTCGTCTGAAGCCGCCACACAGGATCCTGAACTTTTCATTTCTCTGTTTTGTTCCTAAATCAAGATCTGAACAGAAATAACGGACCAATCAGACGCCTTTATTCCCTGAGGCCCCTCCCCCTAGCGTTAGCAACAGGTTTGATTGACAGCTCATTTCGTTGCTAAGTAAGTTCCCTTCCCGCTTTCCCCCGAGTGACGATTTCTGAAATAAAATGACAAAATATCTCAAACAGTCACAATTTCTAATGTTACTAGAATCTGAACGAGCAGAATTTAACGAGCATAAAGTAAAGTGAATTTGGTTAAATTGTGACTCTATTGTTGTTCGTACGTAACAGAACAAACAACATAAATCAGTGACTTAAACTCACTATTTAAAGTTTGATGATAAAAGCTCAAAGTTTCCTTATTATTCTCAAGAATCACAGCTCTGCCAGGAGGAGGCGCCACATTTAACCTCCTCACTCATGATTGGCTCTTGTGTTGCTATGATACTCGCGGGAGGATTTCCAAATATGGACCTGGCTCCAGATTCACTCCTGTAACCGTGGCAACAGGAGCCTCATGTGAGCGACGCTGAGGCTGTGGAGACGTCACTCACTCAGACACTCAGAGATACGCTCTGTGGTTCTAACACAGATCAGAAAATGCAATATATGGGTCATTTAAAGCTATACTGGTGAATGGCAGGTAGTAATGATGATGAATCCTCCACTAGAAATGATATTTTGCACCTTTAAATTTAGAATGAAATTATACCATATTGAAGCTTGTCAAATACATGCACATAATGGACATATCAGTACAATGTATTCTGTATTTGCATTCAGATAAAGGCTTCCTCTCTCTAACATCACTCACTAAGATACAGTTAAAATCCTGGTGAACTTTGTGACATTTTCACTTTATTAATCCGCCCACTGTGGCCCCGCCCCTTTACTATGATCTAAAACTTTGCTGAAGTCTTTCTCTGCTCCTTGATTACTTATGCATGAGTGACAAAAGCAGAGCGCGAGGCAGGATGAGCGATGAGAAGATGAAATACGCAAATGGGGGTCAAAGAGACAGCGCTGAGCCGGGGCTGGAAATCCCCAGCAAATGAGCACAGAGCACTTTTTTATATAATTTATGTATATATGTATTTCCATGTCTGGTACAAATTAACAGTAGGGGTTGACTGCTCATGCACAGAGCCTTGGGGATGTCCAACTTGTCCCAGCTTTTGTACGACTATAATTCACTCACAGAAGAGATTGGTTGAGTAAACATTAAGGCGGCAGAGGCATGCGCGCTCACACTCTTTAGGGAGCCTCTGTTATAGGTTCTGTAGACAGATGGAGCAGGAAATATGTCACTGGGTTAACCTCAACAGCAGCCGCAGATGAAGCCGTCACCTCTATTAACCCAGGCTGAAGATTGGAAGGTTTTTCTCCACTGGAAAAAAATCCAAATAGAATAGAATAATCTTTTAATTTGTTTAGAGCCAATGGTTATTAATTCAGTTACTTGTTTTACTCAGCATCTGGGGATTCATCAAAAGTTCTTGAATCAGGATTTTTTTTTTAATGTATTTTTATTTTTCTATTTAAATGTCAGATTGCAGATTTGTTGTCGGTATCATCAGTCAGAATAAACAAAAGTGAAATTCTTTTTTTCACAAGCTTCATTAAGTGGTGCCATTATTTAAAATCAAATCTGTGACTGTGTGTTTAAAAGACTTTGAAATTCAAGATTAAGATTATTTTTTAACCTCCCAGTTATATTATAGGCCCTTGTCCTGCATGGGGAAGCATGACAACATCACATTTTACAACGTGAATGCAACTTATTGACAAGAATATACTTTAATAGAAGCTGAAACTACCCAAAACAGGTTGAGTATTCTGCTCCTTGTCAGTGTGGCATGTATATTTTTACAGAGCAGACCAGGATCGAGCTGCCGCTGCCGCTTTGATCCCGGCAGGAAGCGTTGACAGATTGGCAGAGGATTTGATAAGATGTCAGAGATGGTGGAAAGATGCTGTGCATTTTGATAAAGGAAATGGGTTTGCTGCATCTCCAGAGGTCCAATCAATGGAAATCAAAAGTTGAAGCTGTTGCCTGATTTTAAAGGTTTTCTGTTCTTTAAAAGAGGAGAGTAACAAATGTGTAACTATATAATTAAGATAAGAGTTTTGATTCCAGCTTGATGTTTCAAACGGCACTTATGGCTACGTTTTTATCTCTTTATAATGAGTTTAAGAAGGTACATATCAGAAGCTCTGAAGAGTGCAGTGTTAAACTTCACTAATAAAGCTGCATTACTTTTCTTCTGTGGACTTATTTTTCCAACTTTAAAGTGTCAACATTTAACCTCGTCTTCATTACAAACGCGTAAGAAATGGCTCTTTGGGATGAAAGTGGGTCCACCTGTCCATGGTCCTCTGCGTTTGGTCCAGCAGTGCAGAACCCAAAGGCCCGTCTTAAACGAGCTATAGAGAATTCCGGTTTCTAAAAGAAGGTTTTAAATCAAATAAAGAAATCACAAATTGAGCAGCAGTTGGTTGAACAGACTTTTGAACTCTGATTGACCACATAAGCACCTCTGCCACATACAATTCCCTGGGCTGTACAAATGTTGTTGTACAATGTTATTTCCCAAGTGCCATTGTTTGCCTTAATCCTTTACTAGTTTCACTTATCTCGTGCCACTGGTTTTTCGTGCTCCTCCACTCGGCTGGAGGAGCAGAGGATCATGGGATAAGTGTCTTGCCTTCGTCACCTGTCGAGATGCGGCGGGCGGGTTCACCCTGTGGAAATTAGCAGTGGGATTATGCAAATCCAAATTGAACTGTGAATCTAAGAGGCTCGGCCCAGTGACCTGCTCCTCTGCAGCACGTAGAGTTCTGTCACTGCAGGCTCCACACTGTATGTACACACTATACACACACTATACACACACTATACACACACTATACACACACACACATTATACACACACAATACACTATACACACACTATACACACACACAGAGATCCTGCGCAGATGAGCTGTGTGGAGTCATGGGGCACGTCTTCAATATGAGCCTAAGGCTGAGGACGGTACTACAGCTGTGGAAGACCTCCTGTGTGGTACCGGTGCCAAAGACACCGCACGCCAAGGACCTCAGCAGCTTCAGGCCGGTGGCTCTCACATCACATCTGATGAAGACACTGGAGAGACTGGTCCTGGGCCACCTCCGCTCCACCGTGAGCTCAGCAATGGACCCGCTGCAGTTTGCATATCGGCCTGGCATCGGAGTGGAGGACGCAGTCATCTTCCTGTTACACCGCTCCCTCTCTCACTTGGAGAAGCCCGGCAGCACTGTGAGGATTCTGTTCTTTGACTTCTCCAGTGCCTTCAACACCATCCAGCCGCTGCTTCTGAGGGACAAGCTGGAGGCAGCCGGGGTGGACTGCGACCTGGCAGACTGGATCCTGGACTACCTCGCAAACCGGCCCCAGTTTGTGAGGACCCGGGACTGTGTGTCTGATGTTTGGACCTGCAGTGTAGGGGCGCCCCAGGGCACTGTCCTGGCGCCCTTCCTCTTCACCCTCTACACTGCAGATTTCAGGCACAACACGGACAGCTGCGTCCTGCAGAAGTTCTCTGATGACTCTGCCATTATCGGACTCATCACGGACGACGATGACGCAGAGTACAGGGGACTAACGCAGGACTTTGTGGACTGGTGTCAGCAGAACCACCTTCTCATCAACGCCGGGAAGACCAAGGAGATGGTGGTGGACTTCCGCAGATGCCGCTCCACTGCCCCCCCACCAGTGAACATCCAGGGAAGGGACATTGAGAGAGTGACTCAGACAAGTACCTGGGTGTTCATCTGAACAACAAACTGGACTGGACTCACCACACAGATGCACTGTACAGGAAGGGCCAGAGCAGGCTCTACCTCCTGAGGAGACTCAGGTCCTTTGGAGTGAAGGGGCCCCTCCTGAGGACCTTCTACGACTCTGTGGTGGCATCAGCCATCCTGTACGGTGTGGTCTGCTGGAGCAGCAGCATCACAGAGAGGGACAAGAGGAGACTGGACAAAGTCATCAGGAAGTCCAGCTCTGTCCTGGGCTGTGCCTTGGATTCAGTGCAGGAGGTGGAGGACAGAAGGGTCCTGACCAGATTCACTTCTATGCTGGACCTGGAGTCTCACCCTCTTCAGGGCCTGTCTGCTCTGGACCTGGAGTCTCCCCCTCTTCAGGGCCCTGTCTGCTCTGGACCTGGAGTCTCACCCTCTTCAGGGCCTGTCTGCTCTGGACCTGGAGTCTCACCCTCTTCAGGGCCCTGTCTGCTCTGGACCTGGAGTCTCACCCTCTTCAGGGCCTGTCTGCTCTGGACCTGGAGTCTCACCCTCTTCAGGGCCCTGTCTGCTCTGGACCTGGAGTCTCACCCTCTTCAGGGCCTGTCTGCTCTGGACCTGGAGTCTCACCCTCTTCAGGGCCTGTCTGCTCTGGACCTGGAGTCTCACCCTCTTCAGGGCCCTGTGCTCTGGACCTGGAGTCTCACCCTCTTCAGGGCCTGTCTGCTCTGGACCTGGAGTCTCACCCTCTTCAGGGCCTGTCTGCTCTGGACCTGGAGTCTCACCCTCTTCAGGGCCCTGTCTGCTCTGGACCTGGAGTCTCACCCTCTTCAGGGCCCTGTGCTCTGGACCTGGAGTCTCCCCCTCTTCAGGGCCTGTCTGCTCTGGACCTGGAGTCTCTCCCTCTTCAGGGCCCTGTGCTCTGGACCTGGAGTCTCACCCTCTTCAGGGCCTGTCTGCTCTGGACCTGGAGTCTCCCCCTCTTCAGGGCCTGTCTGCTCTGGACCTGGAGTCTCACCCTCTTCAGGGCCCTGTCTGCTCTGGACCTGGAGTCTCACCCTCTTCAGGGCCTGTCTGCTCTGGACCTGGAGTCTCACCCTCTTCAGGGCCCTGTCTGCTCTGGACCTGGAGTCTCACCCTCTTCAGGGCCTGTCTGCTCTGGACCTGGAGTCTCACCCTCTTCAGGGCCCTGTCTGCTCTGGACCTGGAGTCTCACCCTCTTCAGGGCCTGTCTGCTCTGGACCTGGAGTCTCACCCTCTTCAGGGCCTGTCTGCTCTGGACCTGGAGTCTCACCCTCTTCAGGGCCCTGTGCTCTGGACCTGGAGTCTCACCCTCTTCAGGGCCTGTCTGCTCTGGACCTGGAGTCTCACCCTCTTCAGGGCCTGTCTGCTCTGGACCTGGAGTCTCACCCTCTTCAGGGCCCTGTCTGCTCTGGACCTGGAGTCTCACCCTCTTCAGGGCCCTGTGCTCTGGACCTGGAGTCTCACCCTCTTCAGGGCCTGTCTGCTCTGGACCTGGAGTCTCACCCTCTTCAGGGCCCTGTCTGCTCTGGACCTGGAGTCTCACCCTCTTCAGGGCCCTGTCTGCTCTGGACCTGGAGTCTCACCCTCTTCAGGCCCTGTCTGCTCTGGACCTGGAGTCTCACCCTCTTCAGGGCCTGTCTGCTCTGGACCTGGAGTCTCACCCTCTTCAGGGCCTGTCTGCTCTGGACCTGGAGTCTCACCCTCTTCAGGGCCCTGTGCTCTGGACCTGGAGTCTCACCCTCTTCAGGGCCCTGTCTGCTCTGGACCTGGAGTCTCACCCTCTTCAGGGCCCTGTCTGCTCTGGACCTGGAGTCTCACCCTCTTCAGGGCCTGTCTGCTCTGGACCTGGAGTCTCACCCTCTTCAGGGCCCTGTCTGCTCTGGACCTGGAGTCTCACCCTCTTCAGGTCCTGTCTTCAGTGACAGACTGATCCACTCTCGCTGTGAGAAGGAGAGGTTCCGCAGGTCTTTCCTTCCTGCTGCTGTCAGACTTTACAATGAACACTGCTAACTCTGCTGCCTGTGCCATACTGGGACCCCGTGCAATAATGTAAGGTAGTAATTTATTGTATATATAGATTTTAGATTGCAATTTATTGTATATATAGTTTTAAGATAGCAATTTATATGATACATAGTTTTATAATCCTTATCTTTATAGATCTTTATAGTGTTTGTCTATTTTTATCTTAACTGTACTTCTGTTGCTGCTACTGTTTCTTGCTGTTCTCTTTACTGTGTGTTGCAACACTGAAATTTCCCCATTGTGGGACAAATAAAGGATATCTTATCTTATCTATATACACACTATATACACACACACACTATACACACACACACATATATACACACACACACACATATATACACACACATACACACACACACACACACAGATATATATACACACACATATACACACACACACTATACACACACACACACACACACATATACACACACATATATACACACACACACACACACACCTATTGTAACCCCCGTCTCCAAATCGCATGCATATCTCCTCCTCCTCCACTGCAGTACCATTGGACCCGCCACAAGTGGCGCTGTGTGATAAAAATGACAGAGCCCCGAGCCACTTCCTGTCTCCACTTCCTGCTCCCGGCTGTGGACTGTGGCGCATGGCAGAGGCTGCACAGAACCGCCCGCGGTATTCTGAATTCTACTCTAAAAATTTTCAAATTCAATGGTGAGTGACCTAAGAGTTTATTTTATCTAATGCATTTGCCAGAAGCTTGCTAACTAGCGCAGAAACCGCTAAATTAAGTAAAATAATCACTTCCGGGTTTCCGCGATCAACTTTTCTGTACGTTTTCGGCTCTGTTGAGTTTTGTTTTGAGTGTAGAAACTCAAGAGAGCAGTTTAAAATAATGTATTTAAAACTTTAACAGTTAATTATAGTCTGTATCGGACACGAATCGTTATGTCTAACTCTAAACTGATTCACTATATGTCTTGTAGTCTAATTGGTTATGGAGATTATAAATATATATTGTTGCGCAACTGAACTATATTGTGAGCTTTGAATTTGGATTAATTCATGCATTCAAATGCAGTGCAATCATGACTGATTACTTTATAGAGGAAATGACGATGCTATGAAATGTTACTAGTAACTGACTTGTGATATTGTTTTTTTTTTTTTGTTTTTTTACCTTTGTCACAGGTCAGGTTTTTTTTAACCACACCATGAACTCTGATTCCTCGTTCTGAGGTGGTGAGCTTAAGCCCAGAACAATCTACGAACTGGTAGGATCTTTCTGTTTTACCTCCTTCGTTATCCGGACTCGGATTTTTTGGATCATGTTGCGTTGAACAATTTTTTTGCCTAAACTGGATTATTTGTGCCCCCTATGAACTAACATCAAGGACCATAATGTCCACCCTCCTGTGGGCTCACCACCTGCAGAGGGGTTCATGGGGGGGTCAGGTGCTATGAGTATTGGGCAGCAAGCTGCCCCCGCGACCCAGCCGGATTAAGCGGGAGAAGATGGATGGATGGATGGATCAATTATTTGTGTTGAACCTTTGCATTTTTGTTTGCATTTGAACTCGACTGAGGATTACAAAACTTCCCAAAGGAACTTGAACTAATCAAAGTAAAAATCTTTGATGCAAAACTTGAAAAGGGACTTGAGCTAAGGGTTGTTTTTTTTTTTTTTTAAATAATAATAATAATAATAATACATTTTATTTATAACACACTTTACATTTGACACCAAAAGTGCTACAGTGCAAAAAGACTTTAAAAACAGAAGACAATTAAAAATCAATATAAAAGCAACAAAACAATAGCATGTATTTAGCTGTAAGCCAGGGTGAAAAGGTAGGTCTTTAGTCCTCTTTTAAAAGCATCCACCGTCTGTGGAGCCCTGAGGTGGTCTGGGAGGGTGTTCCACAGACGGGGAGCAGCCACTGAGAAGGCCCTGTCGCCCATGGTCTTGAGCCGTGTCCTGGGCAGGACCAGACGGTGCTGTTGGCCTGACCGGGTCTTAGTGGAGGTGTGTGGTGTGAGCAGTTCAGTGAGGTAAGTGGGGGCCGCACCGTGGAGACAGTGATGGGTGTGCAAGAGGACTTTGTATTGAATACAGAAGTGAATGGGGAGCCTGTTAGAATAATTATGTATATTTTATCCCATATTTGTCTTAATCATGTGTTAGATATTTGTGTATTTGAAATAATCTCTTTTGTGCTTGAAAACCGTGTGCAGTACTTTTCCACTTCCGTGCAAGCTGAAGGCTGGAGTGGCGGCTTATCAGGAGGCCCCATAAGACAAGGACGGTCTGAGTTTGACAAAACATGAACGGAACCCAAACATGAACTCAAACCACAGCGTATTCTCCGCACTCAGCCTGCTGTCTGACCCTGATCAAACATATTTGTACAATGCATAATCATATTTTATATTATCATATCATATCTTGGTGTTGCTGCTGCTTTCCCCCTTCCTTTAGAGCAGCGACACCCATTGCAACCAGGGCCATCCTAATGTAAATAAAAGTGAGGAGACGGGGGCGTCCGCCAGAGCGGGTTGGAGAGTGTATCTGGGCACTTCTCAATACGTTCTCCTCGCGAGTAAAACTAAATAATCTCTCTTGTCTTTCTTCTCTGAATGTTTTAGATGGTGTTTAAACCTAACAGAGCCAGTGCAGGGAGTGAAGAATGGGGGTGATGTGCTCATGTCTACTGTAACGCACTCCTCATCAGGACCCTGGCGGTGCTGTTTTGGACATACTGGAGCTTTTGGATGCTCCTGCCAGGGATCCCGATGAGGAGTGCGTTACAGTAGTCCAGCCTGGAGGAGACAAAGGCCTGGATGAGCTTCTCTGCAGCAGGGAGGGAGAGAGAAGAGCGAAGTTTGGAGATATTACGGAGGTGAAAGAAGGCAGATTTGCAGATGAAGGTGACATGATTGTCAAAGGAGAGGTGGGGGTCAAATTTGACCCCATGGTTTGTTACAGAGGGAGAGAGGGGAACGGTGTGACTGAAAAATGAAACAGAAGTGATTGGAGAGGAGCGGAGTTGATGAGAGGTACCAGTTTGGATGGCTTCTGTTTTGGAGCCATTTAGCTGCAGGAAATTTTGACTCATCCACACCTCTATCTCCTCTAGGCAGGAGCTGAGACGGGAGACTGTGGCAGAGGGACTACAAGAAGGAGAGATGGTGAGATAGAGTTGTGTGTCGTCAGCATAGCAGTGGAAATTT